>CM073473.1:41305471-41905471 GCA_037074535.1 Gleditsia sinensis
AAAAAGTCCTTGAAAGTAACTCCTCCATCGTACTTGGATATCATGCTCTCTTACCAAAACATCACCCTCTTCATCTTTAATACATTTTACTTGATCTAGGTCTCTTGTCTTTCTTTCCCTACCTTTCGCAAGCTTGTAAATTTTTCTTTCTCTCTCCTTAGTTCCTAAAGATTGATATAACCCTTCAAAAGCTCTAGTTCTTGCTTCACTCACAGCCTTCTTAGCGTCTTTCTTAATCGCTTTATATTTATCCCAATTTGCATTATCTTTACATAAATGCCACTCCTTATAACACTCTCTTTTGACTTTAATCTTATCTTGCATCTCCACATCCCACCACCAAGATTCTTTACTCTTAGGTCCAACGCTTCTTGATTCTCCAAGTATCTCTCTTGCTATATTCCTAATCCCTTTGGTCATATCGTCCCACATATCATTAGCATTTCCTTGGACCTCCCAAAGCCTCTCTTCCTCCACTCTTCTTTGAAAATTCCTTTGTTGTTTATTCTTCAAATACCACCACCTAATTCTAGAAATTGTTTTCTTACTCTTTCTTTCTACTCTTCTCATAACTCGTACGTCCAAAGCTAAAACTCTGTGTTGGGTAGCCAAACTCTCACCGGGTATGACTTTACAATTTATGCAGGACTTTCTATCTGATTTCCTTATAAAAAAAAAGAGAATATATCATAGTTATTAAAAAAAAAAAAAAAAAATATCATAGATCAAACTCACAAATTAAGCAATATTTATAGCCATGTATGTCAATTAAATTTGAAAACAAATATAAACAAATTCTTTAATTTCATAAAACAAACGTGTTTTCAAAATAAGGAGAACTTTCAAATGAAAATAGGGAATGAAAACTGAATTTTTTCACAAACCAAATGCACCATAAGAGTTTAGGAATATTTTTAAGGTTAGAAAAAAGAGTTACTTGTATTGCACCTAAAGTAAAGGGTATAAGTGTTTTTGTGTGTTCGTAATATTTTTAGAAATGAAGGTTTAAGGGTCGGTGTTATATGCATGTAATCATTGTGTAATCATTGAATCTTTCAATAATAGATTTTATTCCACCCGTTGCTTGGTTCTCTAACTTTTGTTGTCCTTATTTTCTCAACAAATGTGAGTGGTTAGAATGCTTTTTGAGGACTAGCCATCAAATCCTTTTTTATTCTTTAAAACAAACTTTATACATGGGTTGTGGAAGGATTTTGACCATAGTTTACTCTCTAGTTGAGAGTTCAATAAAAGTTGTTTTAGAGATTATTACATACAAGAATAGCATGTAAAATGTACATTGAGATCTGGAAGGTTCCTGCATCTTATTAGTTTTTAGTGCATAGATCGCATTCTTTATTTCTTATTCATAAATTGAATCATATTTACTAACATCTTTTATGCAGATATGTACGGCTAGTGATGTCAAGGTTGCATGCTAATCCTGAAGAAATCAGACAGCACCCTAGGTAATTAATGCCAGTTAATATTTTGTGGAGCCTTTACTCTAATAGTGGTCATCGAGATGTAGATATTCCCAGTATGTATTGTGATGCCTACTTATAGCCATATCAAAATGCTTCAGATACAATTGTTAGTGCTGCAAGTTGATACCATGGATTTCATGCCCCTTGGCTATATTTACGTCGTAGGATATGCATTTGCATCAAGAAAGGAAAAGCTTAAAGATCAAATCAAACTATCAAAGCATTTTGATTTACTTAAATCATGGGGCTAGTTGGCATCAGAGAATTCTACTTCTGATTGCGCTTCTCTGCTAGGAATTCCCTAACACAAAGGTGAGTCACCGTTGGGGCTGTCCCAAAGTGTTGTTTGCTCTGTCAGTTGGCTTTGATAGGTTTTTAGGTATTTTAGGAGAGAGACGAAATGAATTTTGGAATGGGGTTTAGGCATATAGCAATTGAAGCTGAGACGTTTAAGTTGACACTAGAACACTCTTCAATTCTTTCATCTGTGTATAACAGAGAGGGGAAGAGGAATTTTTGTTCACCTCCCCTTGTGGTAGAGTTGCTGCTTTTTGGTTTTATCGATGGTGAAAGAGCTGCAGATGATACAGGGGAAAGGTGCCTTGGTTAGAAGATGCTGTGAGAGCGATAAAGCTTTTCTAGAAGTAATTAGGGTCAGCCATAGGGGATGTTTTATCTCGGCAACGTTTTCTGAGGGGGCAGGAAGAATATGATCATGGTGCTGGAAAGACCAATGGGAAGGGATGACAGATGCTAGTAGGTACTCTAGCTTCGTTGTTAGTTCTGTCTGAGGCTGTGGTTAGGGTCAAAAAATTGGAGAAAACAGTCGAGGTGGGCTGAAAAGAATTCCTCAACAGTAGATAATCCTTTAGGTGCTTAAATTAGTTACATTTATAACAAGCATGGGCAGATGAAACATAGAGTCCAGCTTGAAAGTGAGGTATGATAAATGTATATTAATGGTGGAAGTTAAACTCTCAGTTCACACGTAATTGTAAACTCAAACAAGTTTAGTGGTTTAGATCAGGACAACATGTCAATTTATACTTAAAACTCCGTTTTTGGTAAATCCGTGTAAACACATAAACTTGGGTAAACTCACAAGCTTACTCCGAGTTTTCTTATCTAGCCCACCTTCCCTTAGTTACTCTGCCTCAACCTACCCTATAAATGAAGAAAAACACAATTCAAAAAAGCTTTGTTTTTCTCAGCAACAATAATGTTACCAAATAATATTGTAAAATGGTATCCACAAGGTCTGGATATGCTTGAACAGCAAGGGGCATGCATAAATTTCTATTCCTTTTGAGAGGTTTTACTGATGCACTTCATTACAGGTTTTCTGAACTCAAGAATTTTCATGGAATTGAGGATGAAAGGACTTCAATTGGAGCTTCTGGCCCGCAAACAATGGCTTCAGGATTCTTGTGTATGGATGCAACTAGGTTTATCAGTTTTAATTTTATTTGTTTATTTTGAATTTACAATAGATGTGTTAACATTCTATAGAAATTAATGCAGCTATCACTCTGAAGTGTGTGGGACCGTCCATGGGTGAGAAGCCACCATTGACGAAGAAACTGCCAGCAACAACAACAGTTATAACCCAATATTGTTTTGCTATGTCATGTTCAGTCTATGCTAAGGAAACTTCTCTGATTACCTTGTATTTGGCAGGTCTCTAAGCTAAAATTTCTCTGTGAAAGCTTTTTTAAGCTGCAGTCGATGAAGCTAAAATTGTTTCTTCAAGAAGAGGTTTTGTCTTGACTACTTGAAGATATTTGCTTATTTCTTATTTAACTGCCTGACAAATTTTAAATGTGGGAAGCGATGCCTGTTCTTCTGCCTAAACTGTTGCTATCTTCTTTAAATTAATATGCTGAAAATTTCGGTTCGAGTTAGGGAAAAGATTTTTTGAGGGCAAAGGAAGAGACGGAGTGCTGTAACTAGGCAGATTAACATCGTAAACTACCCTTTTCCTTTTGGGAGGCAGGGGGGTTAGTGCGGCTTGGTCATATATTTTTGTCTTCATAATTTCTAAGGCAGAGTTATACAGAAGGAATATGCTCTCGCGTAGATTTTCGCACAGCTAAAAGTAATATTATTTCTTGTTTTAATCACTTGTCTTTGGATTTACAGGGCTCTCCACTGCCACTTTTGCTTGACAATGACATGACATCTTTTGTGGACCTTGGAATCTGGAACGAGTCAGTTATCCTTGTAGATGAAGAAATTTAAGACACGTCAGGAATTTTGTGGACAACTTCTGATTAGCTTCAATTAATCTTACGATGCACTAGATGTTTTTTCTTAGCCATTAATTCGGAAAATGGACACTAGAACTACAAACCTCACCCATATGACTATCACAGGTGCCAATGACAACGGAACTTGGTTAGTATTTTTGGCTGGGCATCGAATTCAGAGAGCTACAACCATACTCCCCCGTTTGGTTTTGCCCTATAGATTCCCACTTTTTTGTGATTCTATATGGATATTTTTTTTTTTATGTACTTGAAAGTCTATATATAAAAATTTTAATAGAACATATTACAAATTATATTTGGGTCATATATAACATGTGAATCTTAAAAAAATTTATATTATATTCAAATATCTTATAAACAAATTTCCTAGTTTGTAAAAAATTAAAGTTTTCGTACCAAAACACTATAATGTTTTCACATAAAGGTCTTGTTAATGAGTGGCATTTGATATTATATTTTCTTGAAAAATACATTTAATATAAAATATAATGGCTATTGAAAATGTAATTAATTAATGTAAGTATAATTTATATGCATAACAATTTACCTTTTACTTACCTTTTACATTTTTTATATATTTTTTTTCTTAAAATCTCAACCACTAAAACCTAAAACATATTCTTTAAACTTTAAAACTTAAGCTTAAAACCCCTAAATCCATAAATCATATGTTGTAAAATCTTGAATTCTAAACCTTATATTAAAATCTTAAAACTCTAAAATATAAATCATAAAACTTTAAGTCATATCTTAAATTTTAAAGTCTAAAGTTAAAACTAAACCTAAACTATGGAAACCAACACTCAAAATTGTAAATCTTAAATGTGAAATATTAAACTTACCCTAAATGTTAAAGTTTTAAAATTCTAAAAAAATAAATAATAAAAATTGTGGTCTTAAAACTTTAAATCTTAAAAATTTAAAATTTAAAACCTTAAAAATTAACTTTAATATCTTAAATCATAAAATTCCAAACTATATAGTGTCAAAACCTAAATCCCAAAATTTTGTAATGCTAAACAATTAAATTTTAAACTTTAAACTTAAATTTTTAAAAATAAAGAAACAAGTAAAACAAGTTTAAAAAATTCTTTATGAATTTTTTTATAAAAAAAAAATATATTTTACCTCCCTAGACTATGACCTAATTATCACTTTAGTACGTCAACATAAAATTATAACAAAATATTTTCCTAGAAACAAAAAGTGAATATTAAATTTTTGTGATCTTTTAACATTTCAATTGCACATGAAGAGTAGGTGGTCGTCACCTGTGTCTAGGTCAAGTGGTTGAGGGTGGGGATTTGGGTCCAGAGTCGACTCTCACACATGTATCAAAAAAAAAAAAAAGGGAAGAGTAGGTGGTCTTACTTTAAAACTTGTGAACGGGTTTGCCCTCATTTTTGTTAATACCATTGATATGTATTGAAGATTTGACGACAATAAAACAATAAAAGACTATTGAAGTGTTTCAATCAAGCCAAGGAACTTCCAAGGCTTCAAGTCAAGTTTGCATATCTTAGGTGCCTTTGGCTTAGAAACTCATGTAAAAGGAGTTGTGAAATTTTCAGCTCACAATTCTCATAGAAAAAATGTTTTGACAAATTAAAAAGTTGTTTTTCAATTTAATGTTGATCAAAAGGAGTTAAAATTAGCATAAAAACTGATTTTTATGACCAGTAATCGACTATTAGGCTAGAATAGTCAACTGTTGCATGTAATTTTTCCAAAATTATAAACATGTGGCCGATAGTTGTCTACTGTGAAAAGTTTTTGCAAAAAAAAAAAAAAAATAGCTAGTATCGTATTAAATCACTTGTAAATTTTTTTTCAACAGCTATTTTGAAAGAAAATCTATATATAGGAGATTCTTTTAGCTAATGTACACAAAAAAAAAAAATTAACTTCTAAACTTCAAGTTAATCTTATTTGAGCACATTTGACCAATAAATTCTCTTCATTTGTAAATTTACCCTTATGAGAAAGTTGCTTCTAAATATTAACCTTATTCTCTCCTCTTCTAGGTTGGCAATTTTGAGGGAATCGTCCCTCAAATTTCGGGTTTGGAAAAAAAACTATAAGAGGATGGTAGGGGTTTAATAGTAGCCATTATTAAACTTATGGATATAATAAAAATATTAAGTTGAGGCTTGGAAACTAAATGTAGACTTGATTATAAGTTTAACCACGATAAATTGGTTGGGTTCAATCTTTTCCTAAACTTATGTATGTGTATGGATATAAATATATATCTACACACACACACATAATCCTTCCCAAAAGCCAATTTTGCTGCTTTAATCCGTTGGCAATTAATTTTGTTATTTTTTAATACAAATAACTAAGTAGCTTGGTCTTTTTGTTGAGTAAGTTATTTTTGAGACACTTTTAATAATTCTCCATCTTGTCTCTAAATTACTTTAGGTTGCCATGCTACCCCTTCCACCCCAAAGGGCTTATCTTTTAACTGAGTTCACTAAGCCCAAGCAATGCTTGAAATTAGCTGCTGGTAATGCTTCAGTAAGCAAGTTTGCTAAGTTTTTTCTAGTTGGAATTTTCTTTACCTGAATTGAGCATTTCTCAATATCTTTAACAAAATGCAACTTCACATCAATATGCTTAGACATCTCATGAAAGACTTGGTGTTTAGTCAAGTGAATAGTGCTCTTTTGGCAAGCAAGCCTCATTCTAATCTTTTGGTGTAGTGAAGTCTTTTGTTTGGCTCATATATATGGTTTTCTCAAGTTCACCATGTAAAAAAGTAGTAGTTACATCTAAATGCTCTAATTCTAGGTCTGAGTGAACTTAAGGTCGAGATTACCTTTTATGGAGTAGTGCTTTGCCATAAAAAAGAATACAACAACAATTAAACCTTTTTTCATTAAGTGGGGTCGGTTACATGGATCAAACGATGCCACAGTGGCCTATTATTAATGAGATCAATAGATAAGTTATTAACTATTAAATTATTCTTAATAATTTCATTTATTATTTTCTTTGACCTCCCTTTACTTCTAATTATTGGACTATTTTACATCTAATCTACTCTTCTCACTAGGGTTTTTGTAGGTCTTCTCCACACATGACCAAACCATCTTAAGCGAGATTCAACCATTTTTTCCACAATAGGTGCTACCCCAACCTTCTCTCTAATGCACTCATTTCTAATCATATTTCTTCTGGTGTGTCCACACATCCAGCACAACATTCTCATCTCTGCAACGTTGAGTTTATCCTCATGTTGTCTTTTGATCGCCTAACATTCAATATTATACAATATAGCAGATCTTATAGCTGTACGGTAAAATTTTTCTTTAACTTTGAGAGGCACTTTTTTTTATCACAAATGACACTCGAAACTTTCCTCTATTTCATTCATCCAGTTTAAATCCTATAGTTTACGTCTTCCTTTACTTTGTCATCATTTTGTATAATAAACCCAAGATATTTAAAACTTGTAACTTGTTTTAATATATAGTCTCCAAGTTTTACATCTACATTCGTATTTGTTCGTCTCTTACTAAAAAAACATTTCATATATTCTATTTTATTTCTACTTATACGAAAATCATGTGTTTCTAAAAACTTGTCTCCATGATTCTAACTTCATATTTATTTCCTTTTTCGATTCATCAACTAAGATTATATCATCTGCAAAAATATACATTGAGGCCCCAAATCTTGTATATGTTCAGGAACTACATCCAAAATCAAATTAAAAAGATATAAACTCAAAGAAGACCCTTGATGTAGTCCAATAGTTGTGGAAAAATCCTTTGTGTCCCCATTTTGTGTTCTTATGCAAGTTGTTATCCTGTCGTACATGTCTTTGATTGCTCGAATATACGCAATACGTACTCATTTCTTCTCTAAATCCTTCCATAAAATCTCTCTTAACACTCAGTCATATGTCTTTTCCAGATCAATAAAAACTATATGCAAATCTTTTTGTCTTCTTTGATACCTTTTCATCAATCTCCGTAGTAAATAAATTACTTCTATAGTTGACCTTCCTAGTATAAAATCAAATTGGTTCTCTGTAACTTGAGTCTCTTGTCTTAATTTTTGCTCAATGATCTTCTCCCATAACTTCATAGTGTGGCTTATGAGTTTAATCCCCCGATAGTTGGAACAATTCTGTATGTCTCCTTTCTTTTTATAGATAGGGATTAAAGTACTTTTCCTCCATTCATCCGACATTTTCTTAGATTTCATTATCACATTAAACAACTTAGTAAGCCAACTTATACCTTTCCTTTCTAAACTTTTCCACACCTCAATAGGTATATTATCATGTCCTACTGCTTTGCCATTATTCATTCTCTTCCAAACCTTCTCTACTTCAAGCTCTTGAATTCTAAGATAAAATGTATAATTACGGTCATCTTCTGCAATATTAAGTCTGTCAAAGTCACAAGTCAACTCATGTTCTTCGTTAAAAATTCCTTAAAAGTAACTCCTCCATTGTGTTTGGATATCTTATTCCCTTACCAAAACATTACCCTCTTCATCGTTAATACATTTCACTTGATCTAGGTCCCTTGTCTTTCTTTTCCTATCCTTCGCAAGCTTGTAAATTTTTATTTCTCCATCCTTAGTTCCTAAAGATTGATATAACCCCTTAAAAACTCTAGATCTTACTTCACTCACAGCCTTCTTAGCGTCTTTCTTAGCCACTTTATATTTATCTCAATTTTCATTATCTTTACATAAGTGACACTCCTTATAATATTCTCTTTTAACCTTAATCTTATCTTGCACCTCCGCATTCCACCACCAAGATTATTTACCCTTAGGTCCAACGCCTCTTGATTCTTCAAGTATCTCTCGTGCTATATTCCTAATTCCTTTGGCCATCTCGTCCCACATATCATTAGTGTAACATCCCTAATTTCGTTAACGAAATAAAATTTATTAGACAATATTTTAGATATCTAAGGAAAATATAATTCTTAGAAATTCTTCACCTTATGTATATGCATAGAAAATGTTTCTAACATTAAGAAAATAAATAAAGAGGAAAAACCTAATAGGAAAAAAAAAATAGAAATAACATATTAAAGAGATGTAAAATTCTTGGATAAGGAAGATAAATTTTTAGAAACAAGTAAAGGTCTTAAAATTTTAAGAACATTGGATTAGGGTAATTTTTCCTAATTCAAGAATTAGAATTATTAAGTTTAACATCTTCACCCATACATTGGGCTTTTACCTATAGACATTTCATATAGAATTTTTCCACTTCACATAAGTTTCTAGCAAGCCATTGGATAACCTAAACAAGAAATAAAATATAGACTTGGATTAGGATATAGAAATTGGACCAATAGCCCAAAAAAATTATGATAATGTGTTCAAACCCTCCAAGAAAGGTAAAATTTTATTCAAAGCAAAGAAAATCGGTAGGAATAAGCCCATAATGGGTAGGAATAAGGCCAAACCCAAGAGAAAAAATAAAATAAAATAAATTAGGTGATGATATAATAATGTAATAATAATAATGATTAGGTTACATGGCATTAAGACAAAAATTTAGTAAGTGGTATGATTCTACATTCATAATTTTGCCAAGTGGCATGATAATACAAGGCTTTAGGACAAAAATATCTATATCCTACACTCATAATTTTAGCAAGTGGTATGATAATACTTGGCATTAGGACAAAACATTCCTATCCCACACAAAAAATATCAACCAAATAATGAAAATTCAAGGACTAGAAATTTGTCACCTAAAAAGGCAAACCTATCATACTTGTTTAAGACAAAAGAAAATGGAAATGAATCCCTAAATCAAAGGGACCTTGTCCCTTATCTTAAGAACATATCATCATAAATTTCAAATTGCAAATCTCCTTTTCCTATGCATATCTTGACTAAGGAAGAGGAAGACAAGAACATAAGTTGTTTGTTTTCCAAAAATTCAACAAAGTGTATCTTAATTGTGATAAGGTAGATCCATGATCATGAAAGGTGAATTATTTGGTGGTCTATATAAGCAAAACCCACCCCATAACATCTTAATTTTGTCCAAGTGAGGAAGAGAGAGAAATAGAAGCAAGGTAGAGTGAGGAAAGAAGAGAAAGAGGAGAAGAAAGGAAGGAAAAAGAAGAAGTTTAGAAGGCTAAATACTGAAGGTAAGTTACCTTAATCCCCACTTGAATCCATTTTTTCTTCTTTATCTTTGAGGATCAAAAACTCACCCTCCTTCTCTTACCTAAGTTGCTAGAAAAGCTAAGGGAAGGGAGGAGTCTTGCTACTTCTTTCAAAAGTAAACAAGAAAACCAATTCACTAAGTGAGCTAGAGAGATTTTTAGGTAAGTTTAACAATATTTCTTTTTGAAGAAAAGTTTTGAAATTTGTAATATTTATATGGGATTTTGATCTTAGCACTTTGATTATTGGTCATGAATGTTGCTACATCATGTTACATATTGATCATGCATGTGATGTATGTTTGAATACTTAGGCTGGTTTAGATAGTTCTGCATAGGTATGGCTATGGGGGGTAAAACTTTTAGCTTCTATTTTTAATATTCTGAGAAAAATCAGTAAGGAATTAAAATAAATGGTTAACATGAAAGTTATAGATCTATGTCTCATGGATTTTTACCAACTGGAATAACTCAATTTGGAGTTCATATGAGGTAGATATGATCCGATTAGTACGCAGAGGTCAGAAAATGTTTATTCAGGGAAGAGTATGTTATTAAAGCTTTAGTTTTTGAATTTCTGGGAATATTCTGTAGGGAATTAAAATAGTGCGTCAACATAACAATTATAGATATATGGCTCATGGATTTTTACCAACTGGAATAACTCAATTTGGAGTTCATATGAGGTAGATATGATCCGATTAGTACGCAGAGGTCAGAAAATGTTTATTCAGGGAAGAGTATGTTATTAAAGCTTTAGCTTTTGAATTTCTGGGAATATTCTGTAGGGAATTAAAATAGCACGCCAACATAACAATTATAGATATATGGCTCATGGATTTTTATCAACTAGAATAACTCAATTTGGAGTTCATATGAGGTAGATATGATCCGATTAATACGCAGAGGTCAGAAAATGTTTATTCAGGGAAGAGTATGTTATTAAAGCTTTAGTTTTTGAATTTTTGGGAATATTCTGTAGGGAATTAAAATAGCGCACCAACATAACCATTATAGATATATGGCTCATGGATTTTTACCAACTGGAATAACTCAATTTGGAGTTCATATGAGGTAGATATGATCTGATTAGTACGCAGAGGTCAGAAAATGTTTATTCAGGAAAGAGTATGTTATTAAAGCTTTAGTTTTTGAATTTCTGGGAATATTCTGTTGGGAATTAAAATAGCGAGCCAACATAACAATTATAGATATATGGCTCATGGATTTTTACCAATTGGAATAACTCAATTTGGAGTTCAAATTTGGGAGATATGATCTAATTAGTCAATAAAGGTCAGAACCTACACGAGAAGAAATAATACTAAATTTAAAGGAGTAATAACACCACGATATCTTACTATTTTGTTGATATGATTAACATAATAATTTTAGATAATTGTCTTAAATTTTCATAGACACTAAGATTATCTTAATCGGAGTTAAAATGAGAGAGTTATGCTCTGATTTGTAAGCAAAGGCTGTGTTAAAAGTTAGTAAAACCTATTTTCAATATTTTTTTCTACCCTAGATGAATTTTTTAAACTATAGGGTAATAATAGAAATTAATTTGAGGAAAAATGCTCTATAAAATGACTAAATGCCTAGACATAAAGAAAATGAAAAGATGAAAATAATATTCAAGAAAGAATAGGAATTTTATAAATGAAAATAATAAATGCCTAGTGTATGCCCTAGTTATTGCCATTGCATGAACTTACTACCATTTTAAGTGTGTAATTTTTAACATGGAATTTACCCTAGTACTCATATAAAATTTCCAAGAAGTTTTGAAAGTGCCGGTTTTATTTGAAAAATCTTAGTATGCTCCGTGGTTGCAGTATTTCCACATCAGAAAAGAATTATTCTAGTTACTGAAAAAAAAAATTTGTGATTTGTGAAAAGTGCATGTCTAAGGAAAGCTCTGGCAAGGAAAGACTTGGTACTTAAGCGTGTCCATTAGTGACCCACCTCTCTTTCCTGGGAACTTTCCTGGTGCGCTGTTTACAGACTACAATTACTATTCAGTTATCGAGGTATTAGTGTGGAATTTTGACATGGACATATTTTATAAAGTAAAAATTATAAAATGATTATATTCATGGCATAATTTCAGTTTACTAATGAATTTTGAGAATGATTATGTTTTGATAAATTATGGCATGAGAATATAATGAACATGTTATTAGAATCATATTTTCGGCTATTAATATGAAAAGGAAAGAAATGAGCACGGTCACATGGCAATCCGTGTGGTGCACCAGTAGGGGACGCCCTACCAACGGTTATGATTATGTTCATGATAAAAGAAAGAGAAAGTGTGCCATGTCGGACGGAGCGAGATAAGCCCGTACCGAAAAGTAGAGAATACTCACCCTGACCGGGGTAGCTGGAAGGAAGAATAAGTTGATAGCCATCATATGAAATTCGAAAAATAGTTATTCATGCCATACATGTCATAACTGTACAATTTTCATGTGCATGATAAAGTGCATTCATGTGACCTAAAGATATTTTCTGTAGTTTATACAACTGAACATGACGTGATGAACTATATTGATGATGAATTATTGTTGAACATATTGTGATTTAATTCTCACTATATTTCCATATCATGTTCAGAAAATTAGCTATGCAGTTGTTTTCAATGAGACTTGTTATTGCCGTACGTATGATCGAGGTGCCCTATCTTGGGCAAATACCTATTGTTGCGGACATATCAGTTGTTGAAGTGACTGAGATTCCAGCGGAGGTGCCGCCACCCACACCAGTGGCCCCGGAAATAGTCTATGTGGATGATTAGGGCTTATATGTACATGTATGTCTTGTACAAATGTTTGTATTAATTATGTGAGTGTAAACTTAGTATTGTATAATTAAATAAATGTTATTGTGAGTTAAAATGAGGTAATAACTTCATGATGTTAAATATAAAAAAAAAATTGTTACATAAATGGAGTTGTTACAATTAGCATTTTTTTGGACCTCCCAAAGCCTTTCTTCCTCCACTCTTCTTTGAAAATTTCATTGTTGTTCATTCTTCAAAGACCACCACCTAATTCTAGGAATTGTTTTCTTACTCTTTCTTTCTACTCTTCTCTTAACTCGTACGTCTAAAACTAAAACTCTGTGTTGGGTAGTCAAGCTCTCTCCAAGTATGACTTTACAATTTGTGCAAAACTTTCTATCTAATTTTCTTACCAAGAAGAAATCTATTTGAGAGCTTGCTCCTCCATTCTTGTAAGTGATAAGATGTTCTATCCGCTTTTTAAAGCAAGTATTTGTTATGGTAAAATTATAGGCTAAAGAAAAATCCAAGATAGTTTTTCCCTCTCCATTTGCTTCTCCTAATCCAAAACCTCCATGTATACCCTCGTATCCTTTAGATTCCCTCCCTACATGACCATTCAAATCCCCTCCTAGGAAAAACTTTTCTCCCAAAGGTATTTCTTGAATCAAACATTCTAGATCCTCCCAAAAAGTTCTCTTGTGATGCTCCTCTAATCCAACTTGGGGTGCATATACACTAAACACATTAAAAGTGTATCGCTCAACTACAAGTTTTAAAGTTACAATCCTATCTCCTAATCTTTTCACATCTACTACATTGTTCCTCCACTCCTTATCAACTATTATACCTACATCATTGCTAGTTCTTGTCTTGCCAGTGTACCAAAGCTTAAAACCTGAAGAATCTAATTCCTTTGCCTTTTTTTCTACTCACTTAGTTTCTTGTAGACACATAATATTGATCCTTCTCCTAATCATGATATCAACTATTTCCATTAATTTTCTTGTTAGTGTGCCTACATTTCAAGCTCCAAAACGGATCCTACCCTCATGAACTAACTTCTTTGCCCACACCCGTTCATTAAAGTGTGGGAACCCTTGCTTATTTTTCACTACATCCGGACGGTGATGCAGTGGCCCTTACTCTTTTGACACTGCCCTCGAGCTATACAGTGCATTACTTCTGGGCAACGACCTAGTATTAACACTATTACTTCGTTTATCCATGTTCATGTAGCTACGACAAAGTTTTACGTTGATTGTCGCACGCCTAACACAACCCTCCTTTTTTATTCGGGCTTAGGACCGGCTATACGAATATAGGCAAAATTTACCACAAAAAAGAATATCTCATTAAAATTAATTCCCTTTACTTGGGTAATACCTTTTGCCATAATTTTGTCTTTGTATCGAGCCTTTTCAACTCTAATTATGTCTTCCTTCTTCTTAAAGATCCCTTTGTAGCCTACTAGCCATTGGTTCTCAAGCTTATTCACCAATTTCCAATTGTGATAGTTATGAAGAGAGCTAATTCTTCTTTCATAGCGACCAGTCAATGCTCACTATCTTTGTTCTTGATTACTTGACTATAAGAGCTAGGCTCTTCTGTTATATCTTTAGTAATAGTAAAGGCATAAGAAATCAGCTTAGTATAGCCATACCTCACTAGTTGTTTGATAATCCTTCAAGGCCTATTCCTACTTATTATGTAAGGTGTTATCAGTGTATGTTTTGTAGGGATAGTGTCAGTGCCTCTCATCTCTTCATCAATTTCAATTTGCCTTACTTTTCCTTGATCCTGAGATATCTTAGTGTTGCTACCCTCACCGAGCTCTACCTCAGCTTGAACACCACTGCTATTACTAGGATTGTTTAGTGTTTCTTGGATCAAATTTTCCATTTTTGACTCATCAAACACCACATCTTGGCTTATAATTTGTTTTTCTACCTAGGCTTTAAACACCACAATCTACAGACAGTTACTCTATTTGGGTATCCCATAAAGATACAATTAAGAGATCTAGGGTCTAGTTTCTCCTTTTTGACATGACTATAGGCTAAGCAATAAAAAATTCTCGTGTTGCTATAATCAGTAGGTTGTCCATGCCAATTCTCCATGGGTTTCTTGTAGCCAATTGCTGTTGAAGGACTGCTATTGATCAAATACACAATAGTGTTCGTAGCTTTTCCTTAAAGCACCTTAGGCAGCGCAACATTAGGTAGCATTCACCTAACCCTTTCTAGTATGTTCTATTCATTATTTCAATTATTCAATTTTTTAAAAGGGTCTCATTATCTGTCTTATGTCTTGTTATGCCATCTTACCTGCATAACTCATTAAACTGATCTGAATAAAACTCCAAGCGTGTTAATCCTTAGGTGTTCGAGTTTGCTTTTAAGCTTTGTTTGCATAGAAAGTTGTCCATTTAACAAACTTCTTATAAGCATCACTTTTTGCCTTAATATGTAAAGCCATATGCTTATGAAAAAATCATCTATAGAAATGAAGTACCTTTTTCCCCATGTGATTATGTCCTTGAAAGACCTCATAAATTTGAGTGGACATAAGCAAAAGGTTTTTGTGTTATATGTTGACTAATGCCAAATTGCAGCCTAGTAGATTTTCCCAAAACACAAAGCTCACAAAAGTATAGCTTTGATATTTTATCACCATATAGAAAATTCAGTTTTGAAAATTCAACCAGTCCCCTTTCACTAATATGTCTTAACCTCAAATGCCATAATTTGGTTTTTTCTACTTTATTTCTTATTGTAGTAGATACATTCCTTATTAAGGAATGTAGGCCATATGTCATAGTCCTTTTCATGACTACCAATGAACCATTGGAGACTTTTGAGGATCCATTTTTTGACTTAAAATAGTATTCATTCTTATTAAGCATTCCCAAAGAAATTAAGTTCCTTTCATCATGCATTATGATTTTGATTGAGTATGAACTAGTGACTTTGTAGGTTTTGTTGTTGCTTAGCAGCACCAAACCTCCATTACTTTCCTCTAAAGTCTCAAGCCAACTTCTATTGGGGTAAATATAGAATGAACAATATAATTCAAGATTCATTCCTTGTTAGAATCCTCCTTAGTGACAACCAAAACTTCAGAGGTGTCATAACCCTTTATTGCTACTGTAGCATTAATAGAATCCCTTGGCCTCTCTTGTGACTGTCTTCCTCTCAGGGCAATCTTTCTTGAAATAGCCTTCTTTTGGAGAAGTGGAAGCATTTTAGTGTGGTCTTTGATGGATTCTCTTTTCTAGACTTCATTTTATGCTTGTTTTTATTTCCTTTTTTGTCCCTCTTGTCATTCTTTCCCTTTGCAATCAACTCTTCCTATGGTTCTCCTCTTTCACCTCTATCTTTCTTTGGATTCCTTTGGCTTGCAATACAAATGGAATTTATTCAAGGGAGATGTTTTTTTCTCTCCCATAAACCATGGTGTTTTTGAAATTCTCATATTACTTAGGGAGTTAATTCAACAAAAAAGAGCATTATCTTATCTTCAAGCTTGACTTCAATGTTATCAAGATCATCAAGGATTTTATTGAAGAGATCAATCTTATCAACAATTGATTTCTTATCTTGTATCTTGAAAGAGTACGGTGGGTACTGTTGCGAGTATATCAAGTATAATAAATTTCTTACCTCAAAACTAACATATAATAGTAGGAGTAAGGGTTGATCCCACAAAGATTGATATTACCTTTTGTAAATAGAATACAAGGGGGATTTTGAGAGGTGTAAATAAAATATCAAAGTTAGAATGAAATGATAATCAAAATACAAGAGTGCTTAATGATAAGACTGTTGATTTTGGTTAATATCTACCATCAAGGATTGCATTGATCATTAACAATATAATCAATTCTATATTAAATATCTACAATTAGGATGTTATCATTGTTTCTCCTTAGGTTTAGTTAATTGATAATGATCACCTCAACTAGCCTTAATTAATAAGAAACTTTAATCAATTGGTAAAATTCAACTCATCAATCGAATAAAGAATTAGAGAAATTGATAGAATTAAATAACACAAATACATCAGCCGTATTTAGTCTAGTTAATTATTTATCATAGGATAAAATTTCATAATCATACAATTATTATTCCTCATTGCCTCTTTAATCAAAGGGATGAAAATTTTGTTGATATATTATTCAAAGGTTGATTGAAATAAACAATATATTATTAGGCCTTCTAATAATCATATGAAGCAATCATATAGAAGAAAAATAAATGAATAATTAATATTGCATTAAAATTAAACAATCAAACCTTAATCCTAATATCACAATGCATAAAAATCCTTGAGGTTTTCAATTTTCCTCAACCAACAAAAGAGAATTAGCCATGTAGGGCTATAAGAAAACTTAAGAAAAGATGAGAATAAGAGAGATTTGAGAGAATTCTTGAGGATGAGGTGTTCTTGATGCTTTTTTTCCATTTTTTATAGGTAAATGCATCATTAATGAAGTATGATTTCTTCTAGGTCAGTTCTCATCTCATTGTGCTTTAATTGAAATCAGAAAAAACTAAAAATCGTAACTTGGTTCCTTATTGCAGCGGCGAGCGCCACAACACTCTGGCTTTTTCTGTTCATGGTGCCATAGTTCTTTTTTTAAGCATGGCGGAACTCTAGGTTCCTAAGTGCACAATTCCATGGTGCTAATATAACGATTCAGATTGTTGTTGCGTAGCTTTACAACAATAAATTATGGGCATTATGACACTCTTAGTTTTCAAGAATGCGCCAAAGTGGTCAATATAATTGTAGCTCTATGTATTAGCTTTCAATATCTACTAAAATCACCTCAATCAGATCTCATATGAAAGAGTTATGCTATAATTAGTGACAAAAGGTCAGAACCCACTACAATTCAACATTTTCCATGATTTTTCTTCTCTTTTCCTCTTTTTTTCTTCTTCCTTTGTTCCTACAACACAAAAGACAAAACAAAGCTATTTCCCAATTATAATTTACCTAAATCAAACAAAAAGTAAGTTTAAATATACTAAAATCATATTTAAGTATGTACATATCAAATACCCCTGCACTCAATATTTTGCTTGTCCTCAAACAAATTAATCCATAAAGATACAATCAAAATTCAATGTATGTATTTTTTGGCTTACCAAAATTTTACCTCATAACATGAAAATATGCTCAAGAAAAATTTCAAAAATATCATAATCATGTCCAAAATTAACTTAAATGCAATCCGTAATTTATTCCCTAAAACTTTGAATGGAGGTGTGTCTTTGGGTCAGTTAATTTTCTTTACCCAGATGGGTTTATATATCCCAAAATTTCATGTGTGAATCTCGAATGCCTTATTTGGTTACTGGCAAAGGAAGAAATGTGAATGGGAATTAGAAATAGAATAAAATGCTGATATTAAAATTTCAATTGAGATGACATGAAATAGTATGGAATTTCCTTTACTTTTCTATGTTTGGCATGCCTTAAATTATGCAAGAATGAAATGAAAAACTAATAAAAAGATAAAAATATATTGAAGAAAAATAATTTTATTTTATATGAAAAATTATTTTAAATAATAAAATAAATAATTGGTAATATAAATTTTGAATTAAATTTTATTTAAAATATTAATAATATTAACAAATAATTTAAATATTATTTATTTTATTCTATTTATCAATAATAAATAAAATATTTTAGTCTTTTTCACTCCCATTCCATTTATTTCCTTCCATTTCAATCATTTTTCAAAGGTAAACCACATTCCCATGTAGATAGGAATGCACATTCTATGGAGATCCATTTTCGTCAACCAAACATAATTAACTAATGGAATAGAATCTAGATTCCCATTCTATCAGCTTAATTTTGAATACCAAATAGGACCTAATTGATTTAGAAGTTCCATATGCTTATTTTTCATGCTACTATCCACTAATGTAGGTAAAAACTATCTTTAAGATCAATAGGCCTTTATTCAGCTTGTAATATAACCAAGGTATAAGGTAGGATAGATGATATAATTTTAGGTTCAATCACCTAGCACCACATGATTGTATATGATCTTTTGAGCTTTTCCTAGCTTCGGGAATTTTTGCCCACACTTATTTTCTTGCTTACTTAATTTAATTCATTCTTTTTCCTTGGTTATCTATTTCTTTTTCACCCACTGCATAGACTTTCATTATTTATTTTAATTTTTCTTTTCTTTTCATTTGATTTTTCCTTGTTTTCTTTACTCCACCCTTCCATCCTTTTTGTAATGCAGTTCTACGAATTTTTTTAGAAAAACAATCATAGAATGAGTGAATAAGGTCAAAAAAATGGATATTCATCATTAGATTTGGCTTTTGGCTCTTTCGTGGGTACAAAATAAAAAGTAATTAAGATAAAATAGAGAAATTACATATATATAATTACCTTATGTCAAGATTGAAAGGCTCAATTTGTTAAACAATGCTTAAATCATTTTCTAGATAATAGTGTTAGCGTAGAATTTTGCCTCAAGTAGCATTCAAATAAGTTCTAGAATCATTTTGAGATCATAAAATATAATTGAGTTATATAAAATTTTTCCAAATAAAAGAAGAGATTATATGCCCAAAGTTACTGTGCAAAAAGGTTTTAGGATTCTAAAGTTAAAAAAAAATTGCAAAAAAGTTAAAATTGCACATAACTATGAATTTTCTATATTTTTCAAGAGTTGAAAAAAATTTTCAATAGCCATATCATTGGCTATTGGCTTAGCCTAACAACATAAACACTGAAATATAATCACATGCTCAAACCAATTGTTAACCATAATAAAAGTGCAAATATTAGTTAAAAGTTTGTTGTAATGTTCAAATACGTGTCCAATGCACAACCATATGATTAGATATACATTCATAAAGTGTATAATCATAAAGTGACTTCCCACACTCAAAACATTACATTGTCTCCAAGTAAATAGAAGAAGATGAGTAGAGAGGAACAAATAATAAAAGAAAGAGAAGGCCAATAAAACTTCCCTATTTTTAATCATCGCCTTCCATATCATCATGAGTAGGGTCAAGCATAAAGGGTGGTGCAGGAGGTGCCAGGAATGCTATGGGAGGTTAAGGACATGGGCAAGTTGGCTAAAGCATGCGGTGTTATGCTGCGTGATGGAGTACTGGTAGAGGACTAGATCATTCATTTGGTAGCTAAGAATCTCTGTGCATTCCCATAAATCATTGATAGTGCACTGTGGCTGGGATAGGATTGAGCTGCCACCTGCTTCATTTGTAGCTAGTGGCTGGAGTCCTAGTTTATCTTCAGCTACTGGGGCCTCATCCTACCCTTTGTATTTTTGAATGTTTACAATGGAGATAGATCTCATAGGGTATATGAGATCCTCTGTGGAATCCTAGCTTACTCCAGCGTTTTCACACAAACCGGTTATTAAGACAGGGACAAAAAGTGAGTTGCCTTTGGCATAAATTTATCCCAATATATTTCTTTGTATAATTTTGCCTACATTAATTGAAAAGCCTTTTAGTATTTCATAAATCAATATAGCCATGTCTCAATTTATAATCAATACTTGCATGAGTCTAGCTACCACAAAATAGTACCAAGCTTTTGCCTCTATATTTATATCTGCCCTTGCAAAATAAACAAGCTGACCACTCTTCTCTAACTTCTAGGATGATCCTATATGGCATAAAGTATAGATAATGTCATCATAATCCATCTTAGTTTGGAGGAATGTAGAGAATTCATCATCCTCAATATAAGCTAAAGAATACTAATAATTGATTGCTTGAGGGGTAAATTCCACTAAGTTACCTCTGACACACGCCTTATGATGTTCATACACTATGGCATAGGAATAAAATTCCTAAACTACTGGGATCACTCCAGGCTCTGAGTGCTTGCAGAATGTTTGTCAATTCCTTTGGAAAATGTTGTCCCAGTTAGGTAGTTCAACATATGTAATAAAGCCTCTTTCTTGTATAATAGTTTTATGGACTACCCCTTTAATGTGGTGCTAATAAACTACCTCATTCACAAATCCCCTTCTATCAAATGGTAGGTGATCGTCTAGTTGGCTCTTTCTCTTAGAGGAGCTAAGCCATGCTGTCTTTGGAGCCAAAAGGGTGCTTGCAATAAAGTAGAGTTCACTAGGGCTTTTTGACAAGCACTTGGTGTGCACTCCTTAAGTTGGCCAAAAAGAAGTGTGGATTCTCTTCCAATTGGGTCCCAATTTCTTACAATTCAAAAGAAAAGTAATTAGAGATAACAATTGCACCAAAATATGTGGTAAAAACTTACCAACTCATGCCTTATTTCAAATACTAAGATAGGGAGATGGTAAGAGTATATGGAAGTCCTTGAGCAATTGAGTGAATACCAAGTGAAGGGAGTGTGAGAACAAAATGCATAAGGAGGGTATAGGAGGTAGAGGAGCGTGTTGCTCCCCTATAAAGGGCACTGCAATGCTTTGGGTGGGTGCCACAACACTTACCCTTTATGGGCGAAGAGTGTCACAGTGCTACATCCACAAAGTGCTTCTTTCATTTTTTTTTCTTTTCTTTAAAAGAACAAGAACAAGAAGAAGAACATCCAAACTATATAAAGGAAATTTTTGTTGGGTTACCTCCTAACTAGAGCCTTTGTTTAACTTCGTTGGCTCAACTTAAAGCCCTTATTATAATTAAAAGGGATCCTCAAGGTTTGTTAATGCCAATTCTTCTTGCTAAAATCCTTAATAGAATGGCTTAAGCCTATGGCCATTAACTTTGAATCCTTTAGGATTATCCAAACTTCATGTTTCAACTACACTATGAGGAAAAATGTTTGTAACAATAAATGGTCCTTCCCATCTAAAACACAATTTACCTGCGAATAGTCTGAGTCTAGAATTATAGATGAGAACATTTTGTCCTTTAGTGAACTTCATGTAGGAGTTTAGTCTTGGCCTTATAAATGTTAACATTTTATAGGCCTCGTTTCTTATTTCCTCCAATTCTTGTAGCTGTATTTTTCTATGTTATTTATTATCATCCATATTCATGTTAAATTTCTTGATAGCTCAATATGCTCTTTGTACCAATTCAATTGGAAGGTGACAAGGTCTGCCAAATACTAACTTGTATGGAGACATATTAATTGGGGTCTTATATGCTATTTTGTAGGCCTATAAAATATCATCTTGACAGAGATTCCAATCATTGCAATTGGAATTTATTGTCTTACTGATGGTATTTTTTATTTCTTTGTTGGATACCTTAGCTTACCCATTAGTCTAGGGGTGGTATGTAATTGCTAGCTTATGAGTGACATTATATTTTTTTTAATAGGATTTCAATAGTTCCATTGTAAAAATGAGTAACCATGTCACTTATTAATGCTTTTGGTATCCCAAATATAGAGAAAATATGAGATTTAATAACATCTACAACCACTTTAGAATCATCAGTCCTTGTGAGTTTAGCTTCCATCGATTTTAAGACATAATCCACAGCAAGTAAAGTATAATTAAAACCAAAGGATGAGGGAAATGGTCCCATGAAATCAATACCCCAAACTTAAAAAATTTCACAAAATAATAGTGGTGTTGGTGGCATCTCATTTTCTTGGTTATATTACCTTTTTTTGGCAGTTTGTACATGACTTATAGAAATAGAGTAGGCCATAAAAAACCACAATCCAGTACCTTTATCGTTATCATTTTTGCCCTAAAATATCATCTACATGCATAAAAGTGACATAATGTTAAAATTGATAAAATTTTAGAGTCAGGGACACACCTTATTATTTGATTTGAGAATTGTGTTCACAGATAAGGATAATCCCATATGTATTATTTGGCGTCGCTTTTAATTTCATTTGGGAATGTTTCTTGAAGTTTCAACTTTCCTCTAAATGTGTTAAGTAGCTTAAGTGATCAACTACATTATTTTTAGATCATTTCCTATCTTGAATTTTTAGATCAAATTTTGTAAGAAGTAACACTCATTTGATTATTTTAGGTTTGGCTTATGTTTTCATCACCAAGTATCTCAAAGCTGCATGGTTAGTAAGACAATAATTTTAGTACATATTAAATATGATCTAAGTTTTTCTAAAGTAAAGACAATAGCCAAGAGATCTTTTTAGTGGTGGTGTAATTTTTCTGGGCCTTATTCAATATTCTAGAGGCATAATATATCATAGGGGATGACTTGTCAGCTTTTTGGCCTAACACTACATTTATCGCATGATCACTGGCATCACACATAATTTCAAAAGATGGGCTCTAACCCGGTGCTTAGATGATTGGGGCAAAGATTAATGATTCCTTCAGGTTGTCAAAAGCTTTCTTACATTCATCATTAAATTCAAAGGTCACTTATTTTTGAAGCAATTTGCACAAAGGTGCTATTATCATTGAGAAGTCCTGTATGAATTTTCTATAGAAACCTCCATGGCCAAGGAAAAAACAATTTTTTTGCACACAAGTGGGGTAGAGTCTGTATAACATCTATTTTAGTTTTGCCTACCTCTATTCCCCTTGAAGAGATGACATACCCTAGAACTATACCTTACTCGACCATAAAATGGCATTTTTTAGAAAATAAAACAAGGTTAGTTTCTTAACATCTTTTCAAAATTAGTGATAGGTTATGTAAGCAATCATCAAATGAATCCCCATCAACTATGAAATCATCCTTGAATACCTTTATAAATTTTTCAATATAATTAGAAAATATGTTAACCATACACATTTGAAAAGTAGTAAGGGCTTTATACAACCCAAAAGGCATGCACCTGTATGCAAATGTCCCAAATGGACAAGTAAATGTAGTCTTTTCTTGGTCTTTTGGAGTAATTGTAATTTGAAGATAACCTAAATAACCATCAAGAAAGTAATAATAAGGTTTATCAACTAATTTTTCAAGCATCTAATCAATAAAAGGTGAAGGAAAATGGACATTTCTAGTTACATAATTTAATTTCTTGTAATCTATACAAACCCTCCCATTTTGTCTACCAATTTTGATTTTTCACCATAGTTATTCCTATTTTCTTTGGAACCACATGTATTGGACTAACCCAATGAGTGTATGAAATAGAGTATATTACCCTAACCTATAAAAGCTTGATAATTTCTTTATTCACTATCTCCGTCAAAAGAGGATTTAGCTTTCTTTAGGGATGTCTAGAGGGTTTAACTCTTTCTTCCAATAATATTATTTGCATATTAGTGGAAGGGTTTATTCCCTTAAGGTTAGCTAGGGTTCAGCCTATTGCAATTTTATGCTCTTTAAACACTTAAATCATTTTTTCCTCCTAATCAACTTTAAGCTTACTAAAAATAATTATTGTTGGTGTTTCTCCCTCTCCCAAAAACACATACTTAAGGTGATCAGGGAGTGGCTTTAATTCAGGAGTAGAAGCATGCACAATAAAAAGAAAAAGTGTCTTGTCAAAAATTGGTAATTCAATGTAAGAAACCTCACATGTTGGTTGAACCGTTTAGAAATCATTTAATGCAACCAATTGCTGCTTTGTTTCTATATCTAAATTCAGCTCACCATTTTTTTCCTTTATAGGTTCTCTTACAATCACCTTTAATTTGTCTTTTCCATCTATTTAAAAACTTCTTGTGCTAAAGAATTAATTATATCAATAGAATAAATAGGAGTTTCAACATCTGGATGTCTCATGGTCTCATACATATTAAAATTAATTACTTCACTATAAAATTCCATGGTGAGCGTGCTTTTATGGACATCTAACTTGATTTTTAAGGTTTTCAAAAATTGTCTTCCTAATAGTATTGGGGTAGAGATATTTCCATTATTCATGTCAAGCACATAAAAATATACAGGAAAAACCAATTTGTCTACCTGTACTAAGATTTCTTCAATTACTCCTTTAGGGTATGCATTGGATCTGTCTGCTAATTGGATCACCACATTAGTTGCATTCAATGGTTCTAATTTTAAAAAAGCATAAATGGAATATGGCATGACATTTATAGATGCTCCTAAATCTGGCATAACCCTTTCAATATAAGTATCACCAATTTTGCATGGAATAGTAAACATACCTAAATCATTATATTTAGTAGGGAGCTTTGATTGTATCA
This sequence comes from Gleditsia sinensis, assembly GCA_037074535.1. Taxonomy (NCBI): domain Eukaryota; kingdom Viridiplantae; phylum Streptophyta; class Magnoliopsida; order Fabales; family Fabaceae; genus Gleditsia; species Gleditsia sinensis. The sequence continues at coordinate 41,330,269 of CM073473.1, forward strand.
TAGTAGATACATTCTGACTCATTTGTACTTTTTCATGCCCTTTTAGTTTTTTTTCTCTTTTAGGTGCATAGCTCTTTTAAGAACTTGTCATATCTAGGTACCTACTTAATAACATCTAGAAGGGGAATGTTAACTTCACACTTTCTAAAAGTATCATATAAGTCATAATTTTTCTTAGTTAACTTGTTTTCTTTAAGAGTTTTAGGAAAAGGTGGTATTGGTTCATATTTTGATAAAGGTGAAAACTTACCTGTCACCTTCCTTGGTTACAACATTCTTATCTTCCTTTGGAAGAAGGGGCGATGGTGAACCTTCAATTTTCTTACAGTTTCTCAAAACAATTACACATGAATTTGCTCTTGGATTTATTATTGTTTGAGAAGGGAGCTTACCTAAATGTTGGTCCTGCATTTGACTAATGGAAGAAGTAATTTATCCTATATGATTTTCTAGGTGCTTTATATTAGCCCTTGTCTCTTGCTAAAATTGCTTTAATTCCTATTGCATTCCAATAGAGGTGTTAGCAAGAGATTTAACCATTTCTTTTAAGAAATTACCTGCATTAGAGTTATGAGATGTAGTCTATCTAAGAGGGTAAGCATGTTGGTTATGCTAGAAATTTTGTTCTATAAGCTTATTTTGTGCACTCTTATACCTGAAATTGGGTTGATCTCTCTATCTAGGATTATAAGTATTAAAGTAAGGATCATACCTTTTTGGTTGCCCAAGAAAACCACCTACTGCATTGGCTTGTTCTATGGATTCTTCTTAAAGTGTCAGTCACATGTCAGTTAGATGCTCATCTACTAAACAAAGATTTTAACAGGTTGGGTTATACCTGTAACAAATTGGTAGACAAGAGAGGTAAGTTTAGTCATTTGTTGCTCAAAGGAAGAAGTACTTGAGTGTGACACCCCTAATTTAAGGGCACGTGAAAAGCATACTTTATGCATAGATCTTTACCATAACATGTATAATACAATCCTTCATTATGGAAACAGATACATATAGGTTCTCTCATATATACACAATAAATAGATCAAATATATAAATATCAAAGTAAAAACAAAAGTAGGGATTCTACCTGTAGCGTTCAGAGCATACTCTAGAGTACAAGTACAATATAACAAAAAAATTATGAGCCTTAGAAACAAAATAGGCTCACCAGAGAAAATGTCACCTAGATGATCACCTATCTGAAGGAAAATGACCAAACTCTGTGTTCTTATCTAAAAAATGTGGAAATATCGTATAGTGAGTTTAACAACTCAGTGAATAGATAATACCTCATATGACCTCTTATGTCAGCATATGGATGTACACATATTTTAAAATTTATCAAATAAAAAATTACAGTTTGGAAGTACATCCATATGGGACTCATATTTCAAATATTCTCAGTTCAAATCACATTTAGATATCCAAAATCATATGCAATACAATGTGATCATTAATCAAACATTGTTATGCATCAAAATATTTCACATGAAACAGTAGAAGAATCTCATATCAAAACCATCAAATAATCCTAAGCAGACAACAAAGGATGGTGTTATGTTCAGCTGTATAAGCTACCAAAAAATATGAAGCTTTGGAGATAAAATCATAACTTTTATTGATGCATAATTAACATACTACATATTGACTGAAAATCTACTCTTTTTGCATAATGCTCAAGCATGTCACAGCTTTTAATATACTCAATTCACTCATTTGCTATACGCATAGTGATCGATCAACTACAGTCACAATAAATAACCAGGGAATGTGAGTTTATTACCCTTCTGCCTCCTTACATTACCACTAACTACAGTCTCAATAGGCAATTAGGGAATGCGAGTTCATCACCCTTCTACCTCCTCACATTACCACAGTCACAGTCACAATAGGTAATCAAGGAATATGAGTTCATCACCCTTCTTCCTCCTCACATTACTATTGTCACAGTCACAATAGGTAATTAGGGAATGTGAGTTCATCACCCTTCTGCCTCCTCACATTATCACTGCCACAATCACAATAGGTAATCAGGGAATGTGAGTTCATCACCCTTCTGCCTCCTCACATTACCACTAACTAAAGTCACAATAGGTAATCAAGGAATGTGAGTTCATCACCCTTCAGCTTTCTCACATTACCACTGTCATCCGATTGGAGTGGCCCTCCCCTTGACTCATTCAAGCTAATAGGGCATCCCCTCACTCAGTATCGTCTCAAGCCATACAACCCGTCGATATTTATCAAAACATATATATATATATATATATATATATATATATATATATATATATATATATATATATATATATATATATATATATACATATCCATCAAATGCAATGCATAATTATTAAGCAATTCGCCATGAGTTTTATGCTTGCCATTCAGTCATATTCAGCAACTTTATAGCTTTACATATCAATGCCTCATGCACATAATATTCACTTTACCAAATGATGACAAATACATTTAGAACCACATATTCAATAAGTTTCAAAATCTATTTTCAAAACCATACTCTTTTTGAACTATATACCAGATTGTAACAATTCAGATAATTTAATCCATTTCAGAAACATATAAAAGTATAAATAACTTGTAAATATAATCAATTATCTATTTAAATTTTAAGAAGAGCATAGGGTAAGTCATAGAAAGAATTATCTGCTCACAAGGTAAGGCTCCAGGTTGGATACTCCCAAAATGCATTTTTCCAATCCAAAATTGATTAAATAGACCTCAAAAACGTGCCTAGAGGGTCAAAAAATCAAGGAAATGACTCTGAGAGCTTGGTCAATGTTGGTCACTATTCATAATTGGAAAAACTATTCACATCGGCTAAAATTACTATTCACACAAGTCAAAATTACTGTTCATATATACTAGAATCATTATTTATGTCGGTCGGAGTTACTGTTTATTACACCAAAAGTTGTTAGATGATTGTGAAATTTCATATTTTATAGTTTATCTATTTATTGAATCCATCTACAATGTCAGATTTTTAATTTGAGGTCTCTAAATAGGAGTTTCAGAGTTTATCTTTTTTCTAAAATTTTCTACTTCTGATCTGCGGCGATTCTTCAACTGATTTAAAAAATTATTTAGCTAATATCGTAGTACTCTCTATCCTAAATCTAGTGGTACCCTTAGTTTTGAGATCGGATGCTCGAAAGTACTCTAGATCTAGAGAGAGAAAATAAGGAGAGAGAGAAAGTTACTATTTATCACTATTCTTTTGCCTAAAAAATTTTCGTCTCTTTTTTTTTAAAATATAATAATAATGGAAATACCAATTAACAATTGGCTAATTGTTAAAGGAACTCTTTGCAAATTTTATTATTTATATTTTGACCTATAAACTTTTAAAAAATTACAATTTTACCCTAAAAATATTAGTAAGTTTACATCCATACTCCTTTATTTCTTTCATTAATCCATACATAAATGAAAATTATTAAATTTTAGGGCTGTTACATTCTTCTCCCCTTAGGAAATTTGGTCCTTGAATTTCAAATCATCTTATCACAAGTAGGAAATAAAACCAAGTCATAAATTACAGTTATTAATCTCACTATTCAAGCAATTATGGATATCTCTTTTGTATATCATATTTATTTTCTTAGGAGTCTCTTCACTTGAGTGATTTTGCCATATAACCATAACCATAGGGATTTCCTTCAGCCATAAGTTCTTTATTTTTCGATCAACAATAGAAACTATTTTTTTCTAATAATTAAGTCAAATTCTTGTGCAATTGAATTTCTTGGAATTAAATAACATGAGAAGAATCTAATAAGTACTTCCTTAGCATTGATGCAAGAAAGACATATCACTTAATCTTGATGGCAAGACTAGGTGATATACTATTATGTCTACTTTGTTCAAAATTTCAAAAGAGCCTATATGCTATAGCTTGACTTTTTCCCTCTTTTCAAACCTCATTACCTCTTTCATGGGTGAGTCATTTAAGAATATTTGTTCATCAACTAACAATTTCTAGTGCTCAACATTCCTAGTCCTTATAGACATTTTGGCTTGTATTGAGTTGCTTGTATTCTTTTTTCTAATCAATTTCACTTTATCAATGGCATCTTACAATAAGTCCAACCCTACTGAATTATTTAATAGAAAGTTTGTAACACCTCTTACATAAGGTTTTCAGTCATCCAATATCACTTTATTATAGGCGAATTCCACTAAGAGATCTCCCACCAAACTTGAAGACATATGCTTGAAGCATTCTCTCCAAGTTAGTATTATCAATTTAGGTTAACGATATTCTATCTATTGCATATTATTCCAAATTAGATTCTAAAAACTTAACTTTACTCAACTCATCCATTTATTAGGAGATCTACGATATTTCATGTAAAACCTCAATCGGTAGTCGTAATTCTTGAAAAGTTGTAAACAAATCCTAGTCGTTATTTTGGCAAAAATTGGTGGAAAAATGGCATATGAAAAAAAAAATATTTTTGAACTTATAAAAGTTTATGAAGAACAAAGAGCATGTAGTTATCTGGTAGGATGTAGTTGGTTGTTTCAAAACAGATATAATCAAACTTTTAATAAACCCGTCCAAATTAAAAATTCCCAAAATAGCTAATCGACTTAATAATACTGATAGTCGACTGACAAGAATATTGAAAAAATAAGATAAATCATTTTATTTTCCCTCTTTAACAATTAACTTGTTTGCATTTTCACTCTTATTTTATATAATGACACCTATCACTTACAACTTTTCTACAAGAATCAAGACATCAATCTTTCATCAAGGACAACAAGGAAAAAGAAAATTCTGGTGATATCTTGACCTTATTCTCTTTATGTGCTTAATATGAGCCACAATCACAAATACTATACATATGAATATGTGCCATCATTTTGGAATTTTCACCCTAAATTTAGCTAATATCCATCGGCTACTCACATAGCTGTTATAATTATACTCAGCTTATTCGCATAACTATTATAAGTATGCCCTTCTTTGAGTTCTATAAATGCACACATTAGTATCTTTATCTTTATACTCAAAGTTAGGGTAGTGCAGTTATGAAGGGAACTGCATTCCGTCAGTTTTGAAATATTTGTGCCTTTTGTGGTTTCAGTCTTAGAAAAGATGGAGAGTATGTGAAAGTAGCACAAAATCCAGGTATAGTGCTAGACAAGATAAAAATTCATTTAGTCTATGGTGGAGGTAACTGTTGGTTAATGGGGTGTATGCCTACAGCTGAATATGTAGGAGGATGTCAAGTTTTAGGTATTATTCCTACAGCTCTAACTGCATCAAACATAATAGGAAAGACAATTGGAAAAGAATTTAGGGCAACTTCCATGCATGAGCGCATCTCTAGAATGATGAGCAATGTTGATGGTTTCATTGCCTTACCAGGGGATTTTAATACTTTAGAATAGATTTTTCAAGTAGTCTCCTGGGCACAACTGAATATCCATCATAAACTAATAGGTTTGTTAAATGTTAACCATTTCTTTGATGATTTGTTATCTTTTCTTGATCAAGCTGTGGAACAAAGGTTTATCTCACACTCAGCATGACGAATTCTCATCTTGGCTTCAAATGCTAAAGAGTTGATTGATGCTTTACAAGCGTTTTTTCATGTACCTGATCCAACTACAGTTCAAATAGATTGGACAACAGACAATAGCAGAAAGCATAAATTAGACTTGGATCTTTATCTGTAACTATAATAAGACATGGCCATTACTGTACTATTTCTACTTTCTTAGGATCTACTTGAATACTATCCATGTTAACCACATGTCCTAGGAAAGTAACACAAGTAAGACAAAATTCACATTTTGAATGCTTAGCATATAGCTGATGTTTGCTTTGAGTTTGTAAAACTATCCTTAAATGTTACTTATAATACTCTGAACTCTTAGAATGTGCTAGTATATCGTCAATAAATATAATAACAAATTGATCTAAGAATGGCTTAAGTACTCTATTCATCCAGTCCATGAATGTAGATGGGGCATTTGTCAAATCAAATGACATCACCAAAAACTCATAATGCCCATACCGAGTCTTGAAAGTAGTTTTCGAAATATCCTCTTCCCTTATCCTTAATTAATTATACCTAGATCTTAAATTAATTTTGAAAAACATTGAGCACCCTATAGTTGGTCAAACAAATCATCTATACGAGGTAGTAGGTATTTATTACTCATTGTCACTTTATTTAATTATCTATAATCTATGCATAACCACAGTAATCCATCTTTCTTTTTAACAAATAGGACTAGAGCACTTTAAGGAGAGTACTAGGGTGTACAAATCCCTTGTCTAACAAGTCTTATAACTAATTATTTTTTTTAGTTCCTTAAGTTCAGTCGATATCATTCTATATAGGGATATAGATACTAGTTGGGTTCTAAGAAGTAAATCATTACCAAATTCTATTTTTCCTTTTGGGGGTAATCTTGGCAATTCCTCAGGTAATACATCAAAAAATTCTCTAAGCACTAGAACTTAATTTACACTGGTATACTTTATATCAAAATCTTTGACCACTGCCAAATATACTTGGCAACTTTTTGTAATAACACTGGTATACTTTAAATATTTTTGTAATAACTTATGGAACTTAATTTACACTGGTATACTCTAAGAAGTCTACCACTTTCAAGTAGTAATGACCCATAAATATTTTTTAAAATGCCACAAAATTCAATCAATCTTATATTAGGAAATTTAGCAACTTGGAATAAAAAGAAAATTAAGACCCTATACAATCTCTTAGCCGCACTTGAAGTATAAATATGTTTGGCTCATATCCATACTAAAGGTCCTACTAATGAATCTTTTGCTCTGATAGCCACAGAGAAACCTAATGCTCAGATACTAACTTGTCACACCTCTAATTTAAAGACACGTGAAAAACATACTTTGCGAATAAATCTTTATCATAACATGTATAATACAATCCTTCATTATGGAAACAAATACATATAGGTTCTCTCATGTATACACAATAAATAGACCAAATTTATAAATATCAAAGTAACAGCAGAAGCAAAGATCCTATCTGTAGAGTTCAGAGCATACTCTAGAGTACAAGTAAAATATAACCAAAAATCTACGAGCCCTAGAAACAAAATAGGCTTACCAAAGAAAATGTCGCCTAAATGATCACCTATTTGAAGGGAAATTACCAAACTCTGTATTCTTATTTGAAAAATGTCAAAATATCGTGTAGTGAGTTTGACAACTCAGTGAGCAGATAATACTTCCTACAACCTCTTATGTTTGCATATGAATGTACTCATATTTTAAAATTTATCACATAAAAATTACAGTTCAGAAGTACATCCATATGAGACTCGCATTTCAAATACTATCAATTCAAATCACATTCAGATATCCAAAATCATATGCAATACGGTATGATCATTAATAAAATATTATTATACATCAAAATATTTCACATGAAACATTAGGAGGATTCCATATCAGAACCATCAAATAATCCTAAGCAAACAACAAGGGATGGTGTTATGTTTAGCTGTATAAGTTACAGAAAAATATCAAGCTTTTGAGATAAAATCATAACTTTTGTTTATGCATAATTAACATACTACATATGCACTAAAAATCTACTCTTTTTACATAATGCTCAAGCATGTCACAATTCTCAATATACTCAATTCACTCATTTGCTATACACATAGTGACCGATCGACTACAGTCACAATAGGTAATCAGGGAATATGAGTTTATCACCCTTCTGCCTCCTCACATTACCACAGTCACAGTCACAATAGGTAATCAGGGAATGTGAGTTCATCACTCTTCTGCCTCCTCACATTACCATTTCCATAGTCACAATAAGTAATTAGGAAATGTGAGTTCATCACCCTTCTGCCTCCTCATATTACCACTAACTACAGTCACAATAGGTAATCAAGAAATGTGAGTTCATCACCCTTCTACCTTCTCACATTACTACTATCATCTGGTTGAAGTGGCCCTCCCCTTGGTTCACACAGGCTAATAGGGTGTCCCCTACTTAGTACCATCTCAAGCCATACAATCCATTGACATTCATCAATATATATATATATATATATATATATATATATATATATATATATATATATATATATATATATATATATATATATATATATATATATATATAAATGCATATCCATTAAATGCAATGGATAATTATCAAGCAACTCGCCATGAGTTTTATGCTTGGCCTTCAATCATATTCGACAACTTTATAGCTTTACAGATCAATGCCTCATGCACATAATATTCACTTTACCAAATGATGAAAAATACATTTAAAACTATATATTCAATGAGTTTCAAAATCTATTTACAAAACCATACTTTTCTTGAACTATATGCGAGTTAGTAAGTAAAATAGATATTTTAACACATTTCAGAAACTTATGATAAAATAAATAATTTGTAAACAGAACCAATTATACATTTAAAGTTCAAAAAGAGTATAGGATAACTCATAGAACGAATTATATACTCACAGGGTAAGGCTTCAGGATGGACAGCCAAAAAATACACATTTCAATCTAAATTTGAACAAATATACCTCAAAAATGTGTCTGGATAGTCTAAAAACTTAGAAAATGACTTTGGGAGCTTGATCAACCGATGGTCACTATTCATGGCTAGAATCACTATTCACACTATCGAAATTATTGTTTACACCTACCAGAATCACTATTCTGACCGGTCAAAGTTACTATTTATGACACCAAAAATTGTCAGATGACTGTGAAATTTTATATCCTATAGTTTATCTTTCTCCTGAATCTATCTATAATGTCATATTTTTAATGAGGTCCCTAAATATGATTTTCAGAGTTTACCTTTTTTTAAGATTTTTTACTTTCGATCTATGGCGATTTCTCAACCGATTTGAAAAATTGTTTGGCCAATATCGTAGTACTCTCCGTCTTGAATCCAGTGGTACTCTTAGTTTTGAGATTGGATGCTTGAAAGTACTCCAGATCTAGAGAGAGAGTTATTATTCATCACTATTAATTCACCCGAAAATTTTCCGTCTCTTCTTTTTTAAAAAATAATAATAATGGAGAGACCAATTAGCAATTTGCTAATTGTTAGAGGAAATCCTTGCAAATTTTTTATTTACATTTTTTTATTTACATTTTGAGCCCTAAACTTTTAGAAAATTACAATTTGACCCAAAAAAATATTAATAAATTTTTTTCTTTTAGCCTTAAAACCTTTTAATTACATCATTATTTCTTTATTTCTTTTATTAATCTATACATAAATAAAAATTATTAAATTTTAGGTTTGTTAAAATAGGCATACCTAATTGGGAGGTCATTCCTAATGTTAAACTACTAGGAGTTAGCAGCCATATTTGATATCAGGATTCTAGTTGTTTTCAAAGTTTTATCTATTAGTGCGCCTCCACTAGATGCATCTATCATACTCCTATCACCTTATAAAATACCCTTATAAAAATATTGAATTGGTAGCTACTCACTAATTTGATGATGTAGGCAGCTTGCACAAAACTTTTTAAATCTTTCCCAATACTTATAAAAAGTCTCTCCATGTAGTTTCCTAATGCCGCATATTTCTTTCCTTATATTAGTAGCTTTATATGCAAGTAAATATCTTTCTAAAAATAACTTTGTATTTAATTTGTTCTTCAAGTGCTTGTGTAGTAAGAAGCAAACTCAAAATTACACATTGAGCAAACTAGAAATCAAAAGCAAGAAACCAAGAACACTAAGATTTAAAGTGGTTCAACCAATGTAGACTACATCATCTATAAGGACAGTTTCTATTGATAATTTTTTGAATTACATGACCCTTAGGCCAGTATAATCTCATTATCATAATTGTATTCACTCTCTGGTGTTTTTCTTTTAAACTCAATACAACCACTAATTCCTCAATTACACCTAATTACCCATTTCATTTGTTGTTGCAAATAACTGAGTGTTACAAATGGTTCACACCCAAGAGAGAGGTGAATTGGGTGCTTTAAGATTTTTGCATTGAATTGCGAAAAGCTAGCAAAATAACATGTAAAACAATTCTTTTTGCAAGATATAAAATAACAAATTAACTTTGGAGGAAATCCAATTTTTGCATAATTGTATTCACTCTCTGGTACTTTTCTTTTAAACTCAATACTACCATTAATTCCTCAATTACACCTAATTGCCCATTTCATTTGTTGTTGCAAATAAAATGGGCAATTAGGTGCTTTAAGATTTTTGCATTGAATTGCGAAAAGCTAGCAAAATAACATGTAAAACAATTCTTTTTGCAAGATATAAAATAAAAAATTAACTTTGGAGGAAATCCAATTTAAAGAAAACATTTAACACAAATAAAGCCAAACTTGTAGCTAGCAAATAAATAAGATATTTCTTATTGAAAACCCAAAAAGTTAAAGTAAGGGAATGAGGAAGGCATAACAAGATTTATACTAGTTCAGTTCAACCACTGAACATACATTCAGTCTTCAAGCTGCAACTTGAAAATTCTAGAAAACAACAAGTTTAACAAAACACTTGTAAGCCTCTTTACATCAACATAACTCCAACGAGTTGGAACACATTAGGTTCTCTCCCTGTATAACTAAACTTACAACACAATAAGGGTTTTCACACCTAACCACATCAAGGTTACCTTTCCTTGAATCTTAACCACTCATAAGAAACAAAAAGTGGCTTAAAGACTCTCTTCAGAGTATATAATATACAAATGAAACTTATATCATAAAACATGGAAAAATAAGAGCTTAAGAGAAATATAAGATGTTATGCTCAATTTTTCTTATCTTTCAATGCTTAAGACATATGGTATTTATAGGAAAACAAAGTTTATAATCGTTAGGGATAATTTAATATTGAAATTAATCAAATTCAACCATTGTAAGGCTATAACATCAATTCCAAATTATGCCCTGGGCATCCACTCTAGGCTATAGGTGCTTGTTGATCATGTTTTCCCTTAATTTTAGCATTTTCAAAATGTCATTGGGCCTTCATTGGTAGCTATAGGTGCTCATTGCTCACTATATTTGAATTTCAAAAGCACATTGGCATTTAATGGATGTTTTGGGCTTCTAGATCATTAATTTTAAAAGCTCCAAAACCTTTTAGGTGTCCATTGCTACCATTAGACATCAATTGGTCATTGGTTTGTAAATTTTGCTTTCTTTTAAAGCCATTATGTCACGTCCCCAATTTAAGGGAACGCGATTGTTACGAGTAGTAGATAACTTTAACGTTATTCTATTGTATACTTGCTTCAAGTATATCAAATATCAGAATTAATAACATACGTTTATAAGTTCTCTAATATAACTAAATATATAAGCCAAGTCTTTATACACATATTACAATAGAAGCAGGGATTCTGCCTGTGGTGTTCAGAGCATACTCTAGAATACAAGTACAAAATAATTTAAACATTGTGAGCTTTGAAAGCAATGTAGACTCATCCTGAGAGTGTGATACCTAGTTGATCACGTAGCTGCAGGACCAAACTATGTATCCTTATTTTTTTAAAAAAATGTAAATATCGTGTAGTGAGTTTGACAACTCAGTGAGCAGATAATACCTCATATGACCTCTTAGGTCAACATATGGATGTACTCATATATTAAAATTTATCACATAGAAAATTATATTTTATAAGTACATCCATATAGGACACACATTTATTGGACTAACCCAATGAGTGTATGAAATAGAGTATATTACCCTAACCTATAAAAGCTTGATAATTTCTTTATTCACTATCTCCGTCAAAAGAGGATTTAGCTTTCTTTAGGGATGTCTAGAGGGTTTAACTCTTTCTTCCAATAATATTATTTGCATATTAGTGGAAGGGTTTATTCCCTTAAGGTTAGCTAGGGTTCAGCCTATTGCAATTTTATGCTCTTTAAACACTTAAATCATTTTTTCCTCCTAATCAACTTTAAGCTTACTAAAAATAATTATTGTTGGTGTTTCTCCCTCTCCCAAAAACACATACTTAAGGTGATCAGGGAGTGGCTTTAATTCAGGAGTAGAAGCATGCACAATAAAAAGAAAAAGTGTCTTGTCAAAAATTGGTAATTCAATGTAAGAAACCTCACATGTTGGTTGAACCGTTTAGAAATCATTTAATGCAACCAATTGCTGCTTTGTTTCTATATCTAAATTCAGCTCACCATTTTTTTCCTTTATAGGTTCTCTTACAATCACCTTTAATTTGTCTTTTCCATCTATTTAAAAACTTCTTGTGCTAAAGAATTAATTATATCAATAGAATAAATAGGAGTTTCAACATCTGGATGTCTCATGGTCTCATACATATTAAAATTAATTACTTCACTATAAAATTCCATGGTGAGCGTGCTTTTATGGACATCTAACTTGATTTTTAAGGTTTTCAAAAATTGTCTTCCTAATAGTATTGGGGTAGAGATATTTCCATTATTCATGTCAAGCACATAAAAATATACAGGAAAAACCAATTTGTCTACCTGTACTAAGATTTCTTCAATTACTCCTTTAGGGTATGCATTGGATCTGTCTGCTAATTGGATCACCACATTAGTTGCATTCAATGGTTCTAATTTTAAAAAAGCATAAATGGAATATGGCATGACATTTATAGATGCTCCTAAATCTGGCATAACCCTTTCAATATAAGTATCACCAATTTTGCATGGAATAGTAAACATACCTAAATCATTATATTTAGTAGGGAGCTTTGATTGTATCATAGTAGATACATTCTGACTCATTTGTACTTTTTCATGCCCTTTTAGTTTTTTTTCTCTTTTAGGTGCATAGCTCTTTTAAGAACTTGTCATATCTAGGTACCTACTTAATAACATCTAGAAGGGGAATGTTAACTTCACACTTTCTAAAAGTATCATATAAGTCATAATTTTTCTTAGTTAACTTGTTTTCTTTAAGAGTTTTAGGAAAAGGTGGTATTGGTTCATATTTTGATAAAGGTGAAAACTTACCTGTCACCTTCCTTGGTTACAACATTCTTATCTTCCTTTGGAAGAAGGGGCGATGGTGAACCTTCAATTTTCTTACAGTTTCTCAAAACAATTACACATGAATTTGCTCTTGGATTTATTATTGTTTGAGAAGGGAGCTTACCTAAATGTTGGTCCTGCATTTGACTAATGGAAGAAGTAATTTATCCTATATGATTTTCTAGGTGCTTTATATTAGCCCTTGTCTCTTGCTAAAATTGCTTTAATTCCTATTGCATTCCAATAGAGGTGTTAGCAAGAGATTTAACCATTTCTTTTAAGAAATTACCTGCATTAGAGTTATGAGATGTAGTCTATCTAAGAGGGTAAGCATGTTGGTTATGCTAGAAATTTTGTTCTATAAGCTTATTTTGTGCACTCTTATACCTGAAATTGGGTTGATCTCTCTATCTAGGATTATAAGTATTAAAGTAAGGATCATACCTTTTTGGTTGCCCAAGAAAACCACCTACTGCATTGGCTTGTTCTATGGATTCTTCTTAAAGTGTCAGTCACATGTCAGTTAGATGCTCATCTACTAAACAAAGATTTTAACAGGTTGGGTTATACCTGTAACAAATTGGTAGACAAGAGAGGTAAGTTTAGTCATTTGTTGCTCAAAGGAAGAAGTACTTGAGTGTGACACCCCTAATTTAAGGGCACGTGAAAAGCATACTTTATGCATAGATCTTTACCATAACATGTATAATACAATCCTTCATTATGGAAACAGATACATATAGGTTCTCTCATATATACACAATAAATAGATCAAATATATAAATATCAAAGTAAAAACAAAAGTAGGGATTCTACCTGTAGCGTTCAGAGCATACTCTAGAGTACAAGTACAATATAACAAAAAAATTATGAGCCTTAGAAACAAAATAGGCTCACCAGAGAAAATGTCACCTAGATGATCACCTATCTGAAGGAAAATGACCAAACTCTGTGTTCTTATCTAAAAAATGTGGAAATATCGTATAGTGAGTTTAACAACTCAGTGAATAGATAATACCTCATATGACCTCTTATGTCAGCATATGGATGTACACATATTTTAAAATTTATCAAATAAAAAATTACAGTTTGGAAGTACATCCATATGGGACTCATATTTCAAATATTCTCAGTTCAAATCACATTTAGATATCCAAAATCATATGCAATACAATGTGATCATTAATCAAACATTGTTATGCATCAAAATATTTCACATGAAACAGTAGAAGAATCTCATATCAAAACCATCAAATAATCCTAAGCAGACAACAAAGGATGGTGTTATGTTCAGCTGTATAAGCTACCAAAAAATATGAAGCTTTGGAGATAAAATCATAACTTTTATTGATGCATAATTAACATACTACATATTGACTGAAAATCTACTCTTTTTGCATAATGCTCAAGCATGTCACAGCTTTTAATATACTCAATTCACTCATTTGCTATACGCATAGTGATCGATCAACTACAGTCACAATAAATAACCAGGGAATGTGAGTTTATTACCCTTCTGCCTCCTTACATTACCACTAACTACAGTCTCAATAGGCAATTAGGGAATGCGAGTTCATCACCCTTCTACCTCCTCACATTACCACAGTCACAGTCACAATAGGTAATCAAGGAATATGAGTTCATCACCCTTCTTCCTCCTCACATTACTATTGTCACAGTCACAATAGGTAATTAGGGAATGTGAGTTCATCACCCTTCTGCCTCCTCACATTATCACTGCCACAATCACAATAGGTAATCAGGGAATGTGAGTTCATCACCCTTCTGCCTCCTCACATTACCACTAACTAAAGTCACAATAGGTAATCAAGGAATGTGAGTTCATCACCCTTCAGCTTTCTCACATTACCACTGTCATCCGATTGGAGTGGCCCTCCCCTTGACTCATTCAAGCTAATAGGGCATCCCCTCACTCAGTATCGTCTCAAGCCATACAACCCGTCGATATTTATCAAAACATATATATATATATATATATATATATATATATATATATATATATATATATATATATATATATATATATATATATATATATATATATACATATCCATCAAATGCAATGCATAATTATTAAGCAATTCGCCATGAGTTTTATGCTTGCCATTCAGTCATATTCAGCAACTTTATAGCTTTACATATCAATGCCTCATGCACATAATATTCACTTTACCAAATGATGACAAATACATTTAGAACCACATATTCAATAAGTTTCAAAATCTATTTTCAAAACCATACTCTTTTTGAACTATATACCAGATTGTAACAATTCAGATAATTTAATCCATTTCAGAAACATATAAAAGTATAAATAACTTGTAAATATAATCAATTATCTATTTAAATTTTAAGAAGAGCATAGGGTAAGTCATAGAAAGAATTATCTGCTCACAAGGTAAGGCTCCAGGTTGGATACTCCCAAAATGCATTTTTCCAATCCAAAATTGATTAAATAGACCTCAAAAACGTGCCTAGAGGGTCAAAAAATCAAGGAAATGACTCTGAGAGCTTGGTCAATGTTGGTCACTATTCATAATTGGAAAAACTATTCACATCGGCTAAAATTACTATTCACACAAGTCAAAATTACTGTTCATATATACTAGAATCATTATTTATGTCGGTCGGAGTTACTGTTTATTACACCAAAAGTTGTTAGATGATTGTGAAATTTCATATTTTATAGTTTATCTATTTATTGAATCCATCTACAATGTCAGATTTTTAATTTGAGGTCTCTAAATAGGAGTTTCAGAGTTTATCTTTTTTCTAAAATTTTCTACTTCTGATCTGCGGCGATTCTTCAACTGATTTAAAAAATTATTTAGCTAATATCGTAGTACTCTCTATCCTAAATCTAGTGGTACCCTTAGTTTTGAGATCGGATGCTCGAAAGTACTCTAGATCTAGAGAGAGAAAATAAGGAGAGAGAGAAAGTTACTATTTATCACTATTCTTTTGCCTAAAAAATTTTCGTCTCTTTTTTTTTAAAATATAATAATAATGGAAATACTAATTAACAATTGGCTAATTGTTAAAGGAACTCTTTGCAAATTTTATTATTTATATTTTGACCTATAAACTTTTAAAAAATTACAATTTTACCCTAAAAATATTAGTAAGTTTACATCCATACTCCTTTATTTCTTTCATTAATCCATACATAAATGAAAATTATTAAATTTTAGGGCTGTTACATTCTTCTCCCCTTAGGAAATTTGGTCCTTGAATTTCAAATCATCTTATCACAAGTAGGAAATAAAACCAAGTCATAAATTACAGTTATTAATCTCACTATTCAAGCAATTATGGATATCTCTTTTGTATATCATATTTATTTTCTTAGGAGTCTCTTCACTTGAGTGATTTTGCCATATAACCATAACCATAGGGATTTCCTTCAGCCATAAGTTCTTTATTTTTCGATCAACAATAGAAACTATTTTTTTCTAATAATTAAGTCAAATTCTTGTGCAATTGAATTTCTTGGAATTAAATAACATGAGAAGAATCTAATAAGTACTTCCTTAGCATTGATGCAAGAAAGACATATCACTTAATCTTGATGGCAAGACTAGGTGATATACTATTATGTCTACTTTGTTCAAAATTTCAAAAGAGCCTATATGCTATAGCTTGACTTTTTCCCTCTTTTCAAACCTCATTACCTCTTTCATGGGTGAGTCATTTAAGAATATTTGTTCATCAACTAACAATTTCTAGTGCTCAACATTCCTAGTCCTTATAGACATTTTGGCTTGTATTGAGTTGCTTGTATTCTTTTTTCTAATCAATTTCACTTTATCAATGGCATCTTACAATAAGTCCAACCCTACTGAATTATTTAATAGAAAGTTTGTAACACCTCTTACATAAGGTTTTCAGTCATCCAATATCACTTTATTATAGGCGAATTCCACTAAGAGATCTCCCACCAAACTTGAAGACATATGCTTGAAGCATTCTCTCCAAGTTAGTATTATCAATTTAGGTTAACGATATTCTATCTATTGCATATTATTCCAAATTAGATTCTAAAAACTTAACTTTACTCAACTCATCCATTTATTAGGAGATCTACGATATTTCATGTAAAACCTCAATCGGTAGTCGTAATTCTTGAAAAGTTGTAAACAAATCCTAGTCGTTATTTTGGCAAAAATTGGTGGAAAAATGGCATATGAAAAAAAAAATATTTTTGAACTTATAAAAGTTTATGAAGAACAAAGAGCATGTAGTTATCTGGTAGGATGTAGTTGGTTGTTTCAAAACAGATATAATCAAACTTTTAATAAACCCGTCCAAATTAAAAATTCCCAAAATAGCTAATCGACTTAATAATACTGATAGTCGACTGACAAGAATATTGAAAAAATAAGATAAATCATTTTATTTTCCCTCTTTAACAATTAACTTGTTTGCATTTTCACTCTTATTTTATATAATGACACCTATCACTTACAACTTTTCTACAAGAATCAAGACATCAATCTTTCATCAAGGACAACAAGGAAAAAGAAAATTCTGGTGATATCTTGACCTTATTCTCTTTATGTGCTTAATATGAGCCACAATCACAAATACTATACATATGAATATGTGCCATCATTTTGGAATTTTCACCCTAAATTTAGCTAATATCCATCGGCTACTCACATAGCTGTTATAATTATACTCAGCTTATTCGCATAACTATTATAAGTATGCCCTTCTTTGAGTTCTATAAATGCACACATTAGTATCTTTATCTTTATACTCAAAGTTAGGGTAGTGCAGTTATGAAGGGAACTGCATTCCGTCAGTTTTGAAATATTTGTGCCTTTTGTGGTTTCAGTCTTAGAAAAGATGGAGAGTATGTGAAAGTAGCACAAAATCCAGGTATAGTGCTAGACAAGATAAAAATTCATTTAGTCTATGGTGGAGGTAACTGTTGGTTAATGGGGTGTATGCCTACAGCTGAATATGTAGGAGGATGTCAAGTTTTAGGTATTATTCCTACAGCTCTAACTGCATCAAACATAATAGGAAAGACAATTGGAAAAGAATTTAGGGCAACTTCCATGCATGAGCGCATCTCTAGAATGATGAGCAATGTTGATGGTTTCATTGCCTTACCAGGGGATTTTAATACTTTAGAATAGATTTTTCAAGTAGTCTCCTGGGCACAACTGAATATCCATCATAAACTAATAGGTTTGTTAAATGTTAACCATTTCTTTGATGATTTGTTATCTTTTCTTGATCAAGCTGTGGAACAAAGGTTTATCTCACACTCAGCATGACGAATTCTCATCTTGGCTTCAAATGCTAAAGAGTTGATTGATGCTTTACAAGCGTTTTTTCATGTACCTGATCCAACTACAGTTCAAATAGATTGGACAACAGACAATAGCAGAAAGCATAAATTAGACTTGGATCTTTATCTGTAACTATAATAAGACATGGCCATTACTGTACTATTTCTACTTTCTTAGGATCTACTTGAATACTATCCATGTTAACCACATGTCCTAGGAAAGTAACACAAGTAAGACAAAATTCACATTTTGAATGCTTAGCATATAGCTGATGTTTGCTTTGAGTTTGTAAAACTATCCTTAAATGTTACTTATAATACTCTGAACTCTTAGAATGTGCTAGTATATCGTCAATAAATATAATAACAAATTGATCTAAGAATGGCTTAAGTACTCTATTCATCCAGTCCATGAATGTAGATGGGGCATTTGTCAAATCAAATGACATCACCAAAAACTCATAATGCCCATACCGAGTCTTGAAAGTAGTTTTCGAAATATCCTCTTCCCTTATCCTTAATTAATTATACCTAGATCTTAAATTAATTTTGAAAAACATTGAGCACCCTATAGTTGGTCAAACAAATCATCTATACGAGGTAGTAGGTATTTATTACTCATTGTCACTTTATTTAATTATCTATAATCTATGCATAACCACAGTAATCCATCTTTCTTTTTAACAAATAGGACTAGAGCACTTTAAGGAGAGTACTAGGGTGTACAAATCCCTTGTCTAACAAGTCTTATAACTAATTATTTTTTTTAGTTCCTTAAGTTCAGTCGATATCATTCTATATAGGGATATAGATACTAGTTGGGTTCTAAGAAGTAAATCATTACCAAATTCTATTTTTCCTTTTGGGGGTAATCTTGGCAATTCCTCAGGTAATACATCAAAAAATTCTCTAAGCACTAGAACTTAATTTACACTGGTATACTTTATATCAAAATCTTTGACCACTGCCAAATATACTTGGTAACTTTTTGTAATAACACTGGTATACTTTAAATATTTTTGTAATAACTTATGGAACTTAATTTACACTGGTATACTCTAAGAAGTCTACCACTTTCAAGTAGTAATGACCCATAAATATTTTTTAAAATGCCACAAAATTCAATCAATCTTATATTAGGAAATTTAGCAACTTGGAATAAAAAGAAAATTAAGACCCTATACAATCTCTTAGCCGCACTTGAAGTATAAATATGTTTGGCTCATATCCATACTAAAGGTCCTACTAATGAATCTTTTGCTCTGATAGCCACAGAGAAACCTAATGCTCAGATACTAACTTGTCACACCTCTAATTTAAAGACACGTGAAAAACATACTTTGCGAATAAATCTTTATCATAACATGTATAATACAATCCTTCATTATGGAAACAAATACATATAGGTTCTCTCATGTATACACAATAAATAGACCAAATTTATAAATATCAAAGTAACAGCAGAAGCAAAGATCCTATCTGTAGAGTTCAGAGCATACTCTAGAGTACAAGTAAAATATAACCAAAAATCTACGAGCCCTAGAAACAAAATAGGCTTACCAAAGAAAATGTCGCCTAAATGATCACCTATTTGAAGGGAAATTACCAAACTCTGTATTCTTATTTGAAAAATGTCAAAATATCGTGTAGTGAGTTTGACAACTCAGTGAGCAGATAATACTTCCTACAACCTCTTATGTTTGCATATGAATGTACTCATATTTTAAAATTTATCACATAAAAATTACAGTTCAGAAGTACATCCATATGAGACTCGCATTTCAAATATTATCAATTCAAATCACATTCAGATATCCAAAATCATATGCAATACGGTATGATCATTAATAAAATATTATTATACATCAAAATATTTCACATGAAACATTAGGAGGATTCCATATCAGAACCATCAAATAATCCTAAGCAAACAACAAGGGATGGTGTTATGTTTAGCTGTATAAGTTACAGAAAAATATCAAGCTTTTGAGATAAAATCATAACTTTTGTTTATGCATAATTAACATACTACATATGCACTAAAAATCTACTCTTTTTACATAATGCTCAAGCATGTCACAATTCTCAATATACTCAATTCACTCATTTGCTATACACATAGTGACCGATCGACTACAGTCACAATAGGTAATCAGGGAATATGAGTTTATCACCCTTCTGCCTCCTCACATTACCACAGTCACAGTCACAATAGGTAATCAGGGAATGTGAGTTCATCACTCTTCTGCCTCCTCACATTACCATTTCCATAGTCACAACAAGTAATTAGGAAATGTGAGTTCATCACCCTTCTGCCTCCTCATATTACCACTAACTACAGTCACAATAGGTAATCAAGAAATGTGAGTTCATCACCCTTCTACCTTCTCACATTACTACTATCATCTGGTTGAAGTGGCCCTCCCCTTGGTTCACACAGGCTAATAGGGTGTCCCCTACTTAGTACCATCTCAAGCCATACAATCCATTGACATTCATCAATATATATATATATATATATATATATATATATAAATGCATATCCATTAAATGCAATGGATAATTATCAAGCAACTCGCCATGAGTTTTATGCTTGGCCTTCAATCATATTCGACAACTTTATAGCTTTACAGATCAATGCCTCATGCACATAATATTCACTTTACCAAATGATGAAAAATACATTTAAAACTATATATTCAATGAGTTTCAAAATCTATTTACAAAACCATACTTTTCTTGAACTATATGCGAGTTAGTAAGTAAAATAGATATTTTAACACATTTCAGAAACTTATGATAAAATAAATAATTTGTAAACAGAACCAATTATACATTTAAAGTTCAAAAAGAGTATAGGATAACTCATAGAACGAATTATATACTCACAGGGTAAGGCTTCAGGATGGACAGCCAAAAAATACACATTTCAATCTAAATTTGAACAAATATACCTTAAAAATGTGTCTGGATAGTCTAAAAACTTAGAAAATGACTTTGGGAGCTTGATCAACCGATGGTCACTATTCATGGCTAGAATCACTATTCACACTATCGAAATTATTGTTTACACCTACCAGAATCACTATTCTGACCGGTCAAAGTTACTATTTATGACACCAAAAATTGTCAGATGACTGTGAAATTTTATATCCTATAGTTTATCTTTCTCCTGAATCTATCTATAATGTCATATTTTTAATGAGGTCCCTAAATATGATTTTCAGAGTTTACCTTTTTTTAAGATTTTTTACTTTCGATCTATGGCGATTTCTCAACCGATTTGAAAAATTGTTTGGCCAATATCGTAGTACTCTCCGTCTTGAATCCAGTCGTACTCTTAGTTTTGAGATTGGATGCTTGAAAGTACTCCAGATCTAGAGAGAGAGAGTTATTATTCATCACTATTAATTCACCCGAAAATTTTCCGTCTCTTCTTTTTTAAAAAATAATAATAATGGAGAGACCAATTAGCAATTTGCTAATTGTTAGAGGAAATCCTTGCAAATTTTTTATTTACATTTTTTTATTTACATTTTGAGCCCTAAACTTTTAGAAAATTACAATTTGACCCAAAAAAATATTAATAAATTTTTTTCTTTTAGCCTTAAAACCTTTTAATTACATCATTATTTCTTTATTTCTTTTATTAATCTATACATAAATAAAAATTATTAAATTTTAGGTTTGTTAAAATAGGCATACCTAATTGGGAGGTCATTCCTAATGTTAAACTACTAGGAGTTAGCAGCCATATTTGATATCAGGATTCTAGTTGTTTTCAAAGTTTTATCTATTAGTGCGCCTCCACTAGATGCATCTATCATACTCCTATCACCTTATAAAATACCCTTATAAAAATATTGAATTGGTAGCTACTCACTAATTTGATGATGTAGGCAGCTTGCACAAAACTTTTTAAATCTTTCCCAATACTTATAAAAAGTCTCTCCATGTAGTTTCCTAATGCCGCATATTTCTTTCCTTATATTAGTAGCTTTATATGCAAGTAAATATCTTTCTAAAAATAACTTTGTATTTAATTTGTTCTTCAAGTGCTTGTGTAGTAAGAAGCAAACTCAAAATTACACATTGAGCAAACTAGAAATCAAAAGCAAGAAACCAAGAACACTAAGATTTAAAGTGGTTCAACCAATGTAGACTACATCATCTATAAGGACAGTTTCTATTGATAATTTTTTGAATTACATGACCCTTAGGCCAGTATAATCTCATTATCATAATTGTATTCACTCTCTGGTGTTTTTCTTTTAAACTCAATACAACCACTAATTCCTCAATTACACCTAATTACCCATTTCATTTGTTGTTGCAAATAACTGAGTGTTACAAATGGTTCACACCCAAGAGAGAGGTGAATTGGGTGCTTTAAGATTTTTGCATTGAATTGCGAAAAGCTAGCAAAATAACATGTAAAACAATTCTTTTTGCAAGATATAAAATAACAAATTAACTTTGGAGGAAATCCAATTTTTGCATAATTGTATTCACTCTCTGGTACTTTTCTTTTAAACTCAATACTACCATTAATTCCTCAATTACACCTAATTGCCCATTTCATTTGTTGTTGCAAATAAAATGGGCAATTAGGTGCTTTAAGATTTTTGCATTGAATTGCGAAAAGCTAGCAAAATAACATGTAAAACAATTCTTTTTGCAAGATATAAAATAAAAAATTAACTTTGGAGGAAATCCAATTTAAAGAAAACATTTAACACAAATAAAGCCAAACTTGTAGCTAGCAAATAAATAAGATATTTCTTATTGAAAACCCAAAAAGTTAAAGTAAGGGAATGAGGAAGGCATAACAAGATTTATACTAGTTCAGTTCAACCACTGAACATACATTCAGTCTTCAAGCTGCAACTTGAAAATTCTAGAAAACAACAAGTTTAACAAAACACTTGTAAGCCTCTTTACATCAACATAACTCCAACGAGTTGGAACACATTAGGTTCTCTCCCTGTATAACTAAACTTACAACACAATAAGGGTTTTCACACCTAACCACATCAAGGTTACCTTTCCTTGAATCTTAACCACTCATAAGAAACAAAAAGTGGCTTAAAGACTCTCTTCAGAGTATATAATATACAAATGAAACTTATATCATAAAACATGGAAAAATAAGAGCTTAAGAGAAATATAAGATGTTATGCTCAATTTTTCTTATCTTTCAATGCTTAAGACATATGGTATTTATAGGAAAACAAAGTTTATAATCGTTAGGGATAATTTAATATTGAAATTAATCAAATTCAACCATTGTAAGGCTATAACATCAATTCCAAATTATGCCCTGGGCATCCACTCTAGGCTATAGGTGCTTGTTGATCATGTTTTCCCTTAATTTTAGCATTTTCAAAATGTCATTGGGCCTTCATTGGTAGCTATAGGTGCTCATTGCTCACTATATTTGAATTTCAAAAGCACATTGGCATTTAATGGATGTTTTGGGCTTCTAGATCATTAATTTTAAAAGCTCCAAAACCTTTTAGGTGTCCATTGCTACCATTAGACATCAATTGGTCATTGGTTTGTAAATTTTGCTTTCTTTTAAAGCCATTATGTCACGTCCCCAATTTAAGGGAACGCGATTGTTACGAGTAGCAGATAACTTTAACGTTATTCTATTGTATACTTGCTTCAAGTATATCAAATATCAGAATTAATAACATACGTTTATAAGTTCTCTAATATAACTAAATATATAAGCCAAGTCTTTATACACATATTACAATAGAAGCAGGGATTCTGCCTGTGGTGTTCAGAGCATACTCTAGAATACAAGTACAAAATAATTTAAACATTGTGAGCTTTGAAAGCAATGTAGACTCATCCTGAGAGTGTGATACCTAGTTGATCACGTAGCTGCAGGACCAAACTATGTATCCTTATTTTTTTAAAAAAATGTAAATATCGTGTAGTGAGTTTGACAACTCAGTGAGCAGATAATACCTCATATGACCTCTTAGGTCAACATATGGATGTACTCATATATTAAAATTTATCACATAGAAAATTATATTTTATAAGTACATCCATATAGGACACACATTTCAAATATTCTCAGTTCAAATCACATTCAGATATCCAAAATCATATACAATACGGTATGATTATTATTCAAATATTGTTATGTATCAAAATATATCTCATAAAAATATTAGGAGGATCCCATATCAGAACTACCATATCAGAGTTCAAACCCTTCCGTACTTTGGTGGTGCAGGATTTGCCTATACTTAGCATCCCAACTAAGGTTTACCCTACCATCATTCAAGAGGACACACGAATGGATTCTAATATGGGCAATTTCCTAAGCACATAGCAAGGGAGGGTAAATCACATATCATATAGTCGATATCTCGCCCAGATAAGAGGCATCCCGCTCTCCTTCACATATCATATCCCGTGTGTTGGCCGTCACATGAGGCTAGCACCACTCCTACTAGCTGAGGTATCAAGATGCACCAGGGTTAACATCACCTATTGTTAGTAAACAGTATTTCCAAAGGGATTCCTCCACAAAAATCATATTTGCATATATGCCATATCCTTCAAAATAGAGGTTTTAGTATAATACATAATTTTCAATCTCAATACAATTCCTATGTCAATAGCTTTCCAATCAGGGTAATCACATATACATGTCCGTTTCTAAGGCAATCTTATAACTTTATATATTAATGCCACATGCACAATATATTTTCTTTATCATATAATGAGGAATACAATTTAAAATCACATATTCAATGAGTTCAAAAATCTATTTTCAAAAGCATAATCTTCTTGAACTATATACCAAATTGTAACAATTCAGATAATTTAATCCATTTCAGAAACATATAAAAGTATAAATAACTTGTAAATATAATCAATTATCTATTTAAAGTTTAAGAAGAGCATAGGGTAATTCATAGAAAGAATTATCTACTCACAAGGTAAGGCTTCAGGTTGAATAGCACTAAAATGCACTTTTTCAATTAAAATTTGACTAAATAGACCTCAAAATCGAGTTCGGAAGGTCTAAAAACCTAAGAAATAACTCTAGAATCACAAAATTTGTCCTACAGGAGCTTGGTCAACACTAGTCAACTGATGGGTACTATTCACGGTCGAAATTACTATTTATCGTCGAAAATCATTATTTATATCGGGCGGATTTACTGTTCACGACACACACAAAATTGTCAGATGACTAAAAAATTTCCTATCCTAAGATTTATCTAGCTCCTGAATCTATTTACGGTATCAGATTTTCAATTTGAGGTCTTTAAATAAGAGTTTCAAAGTTTACCTTTTTTTAAGATTTTTTACTTTCTATCTACGACGATTCTGCAGCTGATTTGAAAAATTGTTCGGTTAGAATCGTAGTACTCTCCATCTTTAATTAAGTGATACCCTTAGTTTTAAGATCTGAGGCCAATAGGCATTCCAGATCTAAAGAGAAAACATGGAGAAAAAAAATACTATTCACACTATTCACAAAAGTTTCTGATTCCTCTTTATGCTGGATCTCCCCCTCCCCCTTTTTCTTTCTTTCCTTTTTACTTATTAATATTTAATATTTAAATATTTAAAATTTATTTATTTTTATATATATATGGTGCGTACTATCACAAGTACACCCAAATTGATACCTTACCTCAAAACTAACCTGTAGTAGTAGGAGTAAGGGTCGATCTCACAGAGACTAGAATTACCTTATGTGATTGAGAATGAGGGGATTGATAGTTGCAATTAAAATAAAGTAACTAATAATGAAAATAATTAAGAGAGTAATTAATGAGAAAAGCGTTGGTTTCGGTTGATATCCACCGTCAAGGGATTACATTGATCATTGACAACATAATCAATCTGTAATTGAATATCTATCATTGGGTTTCTAACCCTGTTCCTCCTTAAGTCTAGTAAATTAATGACAATCGCACCAATTAAACCCTAATTAACAAGCAATCCTTTAGCACATCGGTAAAGTATAACTTATTAACCGTATGAAGAACTAGAGAAACTGACAGAGCTAAACAAATATAAACACATCAGTTATATCTAATTTAGTTAATTACTCATCATAGGTTCAATGATTTATAATCCAAAATTCTCAAACCTATTTGCCTCATGAATCACAGAATTGAAGACTTTGTTCAAAACATAATTCAGCTGTAGATTAAGATAGACAATATACCAGTAGGCCTCCTAGCAATCATATGAATAATCATTGAGAAGAAGAGCAGATGAATAATCAATACTCAATTACAATTGAAATAATAAAATCAAATCCACATCTCACAATGCATGAAGATCCCTTGAGGTTTCAATCTACCTCAACCAACTAAAAAGAACTAGCCACGCAGGGCCATAAGAAAATCTAAAGAAGAATTGAAGAATGTAACTAAGAACTTGGATGAAGGATTGAATGAATTCTCTGCTTGATTTCCTCCCTTTTTATAGATTAACTCCTCATAATCGAAGTAGGAGTGTTTCTAGGTCAAATTTCGGCCTATTGGGCTTCAATTAGAGTTGAAAAACCCTAAAAATCGTGAATTCAACGACCTGGTGCGGTGGTGAGCGCCGCGGCGCGCTACAGTGGCACCGCAGTGCTCTTTGCTGGGAATGCTCAGTGCCGCAGTGCCCAGAAAACTCCAGAATTTGCCAAAGTGTCAAACACGAAAGTTGTAGCTCTATGTCTTTTATTTCCATAGCCACTGAAATCACCTTAATCTAATCTAAATTGAAGGATATATGCTAAAATTAGTGACCAAAGTTCAGAATTCATCCTGCTGCACTATGATTCTGATTTACGAGCTCTGTAACGCTATGAAATCTCCCGAATTTGACCAAGTGTTCAACATAAAAGTTGTAGATGATTGTGTTATCTTTTCACAGCCATTTGAATCACTTTGATTGGAGTTCATAAGAAGGAGATATGCTATAAACAGTGCTGTAAAGTCTGGAATCGTTGTAATGTAGCATTTTTCCATGAATTTCTTATATTTTTCTTCTCTTTTCTTCTTCCTTTGTTCCTACAACACTAAGCAAACAACTAAGATAATTCCTAATTATATTTTATTTAAATCAAACAAAAAGTAAGTTTAAAGGTATTAATATCATGCTTAATTAAGATCACATCAATATAATAATATTATTTTTTATCCTAAAGTATCTCAAAATTTTCTAAAAATTTATATTTTTGCAAAACTTTAGTTCAACTCTTAAATCATCATTTTTGTTCATAAAATTTTAATAAAAAAATCACAATATAAAATATCTTCATGCACATTAAAAGAAAGAAATTTATAAAAATAAAAATAAAATTTATTTAAAGCCAAATATAATTATTTTAAGCAAAACAAAAAGTTATTTTAATTAAAAGCGTATTTACTTTTAGCAAAACATAATCATTTAAAATAAAAATATATTTATTTATAGCAAAACATTATTTTTTAAAAAATTACGGAATATTACGCATTAAGTGTCTATTACTTATAACAAGCCTTCAAGGCACTTTGAAAAACTTGTTTTCAACAAATTTTACAAACTAAACCACTAATAAACCTTTGAAAACCATAACTAAACATCTTAACCACATCTATCAAGGTTTCCTATGTTCTCTAATTTACATATAACTAAAGGCTATAATAAACCTAAAGAGACACAACCTTCAAAGCTTGGGTTTCCTTGGCCTTTGTTCCATGCAAACTCTTGATGCATCCTTTGATGCCTTCATGAAAACCTTTTGATGCAACTTCACCAACTTTTGTATTTTCTAAAACACTTTTATTTTGTTTGTTATCATTTAAACCTTTGAAAGGTACATCAAGGGGGTCAACACTAAGGAGATTGGTCTTTTGTTGAGTAAGTAATTTTTGAGACAATTTTAACACCACGAAAGTCTCAAACAATACAAAACCTTCTAGATGGGGAGGTAAGACATTGCCATTGTGGCAACAATGTCATGCTACCTGATTAATAAGGAGAGAAGAATAATGAAGGATTTTCCATTAACCTTCTAATATCCTCCAAAACCCTCCCTCCTTTATATTTTTAAATTCTCCCTTTTTAAAAGATTTTGGAGAAAAATCTACCTGTTTACTATCATATTGTTCATTATTCTCAAAATTTTTAAGGTTAATAGTATAATTAATCAATTTAATAATAAATATATGTAAAAAAAAATTATAATTATTATTATTATTTAACTTTTCATTTTTTCCTTCTTAATTTTAAATAGTAAAACAAAGGGAGGACAAATTATTATATTTAACCTTCCCCTCCTAACTCTCAAACATACCTTAGCCTTTTGCATATATATATATATATATATATATATATATATATATATATATATATATATATATATATATATATAATTCTATCCACAGATAATTTTGCAAACAATTCTTAACTTCCACTAGTGGATAGAGATTGCATGAGGGAGGGAAAGAGGGGGCGGGGTTACAAAATCAGTGAAATAATAAAGAACTTCTAAAGAATATTTTGTGTTCAAGGCCTACATCGAGCTACCAAAGTAAAAAAAAAGGGTAGACAAGTGGGAGGGGACAAGAGAGAGCAAGAAGAAGCACTTACGAATGTTACGTCATCAAAATGTTCTCCATTATCTTGTGCCACATGACTTGATGAACTATAACTCCACCATGGCTCATGTGGGTCTCCTGGAATTCTTGGGGAAAAGATAAAAAGGTGATGAATAAAGCCAATTACTTCGCTTATGATTGTTTTAGGATATCATAAAGTCATATCTGCACTCTTTTTCCCGTGTTGGCCATGCGTTGTTTGTTTGTTTGTTCTTATTAAGAAGCGCATGGCAATAAGGGGTCGTAGGGGCCCATATGAACAATAAAATTAGTGTAAGATGTCAATTGATATTACTTTGTGAACCACCACAAATTAAGCTGTCCATATTTAATGTGTGAAAAAAATCTAATGGCTTGGAGCACTTGAAATGTCCCATCTTTTATGAATCCAAATTCTGCTATTCAACTCCAAAAGATCATGGCACCTCATAACTAATTTCTTTCTTGTGAGAATCTTTACATAAAAAAAACACAATCTAGTGAACTTTGCTTCAACAAGTTAAAGATACTAGAAGTGAGACAACGGGGGCCTCTCTTGTAATAAGGACAAGCTAGAATTTGTTTTGAAAGAAAGGGACCCTAAGCATTCTCAAAAGTACATCAGCATATTCCTCGTGCCTAGCAACCTCTCCAAAGAAAGAGCAAGTTATTAAAGTTTACTTGAAAATGTATGATTCAAGTGAAATCATAATTGAAGACAATATTCCAAATTCTCTTGCTCACCTAGAATTTTAAAATTTTTCATTGTATCACATATGCATCGTATAATTTTTATTTTTGATGTTTTGTTCAAGTGTTGTCTTGGGTAGCTTATGCCCAAAATCAATCAACTTTCTCATAGACCGTTTTGTTTTCTAGCTATAATGAAAGGCACTGTATTAAACAGAAGTGCACAAGTAATATTTAGAAAAGTAGGTCTACCCTACCTGAAATATATAGAAGAAATAATCTTACCGTATCATAAATTTGCTTTAAGATTAGTCCGTGTTGGGTTAAAAAGAAAATCTTTTAAAAAAACTCTCAGTCACTTAATTAGTGGATAGTAGAAAATGGTCCTGATAGAAAAGATATGCTTAAACAACAAGGCACTCAATCAATGATTTAACTTTCGATTATAATTATATCCACCGTGAGCTCACTAAAATGTGAAATAATGTCTCATCCAGGTAGACATCAACGGCAATAAGCGTTTTAACTTTTATAAATTTAAATATCTTAATTTATTAAACAATACTTGGCATTACATTTAGTTGCTTGGTTTAACTTCCAACAAAAAATTATGTAATCAGTTATATCTGTTAATACAAGTAGACTATACAAATATGAGTGGCTTCACCTCTAAGATATTTCTATAATTTTTTTATTAGGATAATCTATTTATTTTTAAGAAACTATATCTGCCCAAAATTTTCTGAAATTGAATTGTTTTTTAGGTCAATGTTATAATGGCGTGAAAAAAAGAAGAAAAAATAGAGAAGCTTCATTACAACATTAATGCTTGAATATTTGTTTATGTCAAGCGGTAATTATAATATACAACTTTGATGCATTCAGTTGCCTCTGATTAAAATTGCATTTTCAATATTTCAATAAAGATTGATATTATGACTAATTATTGGTAGTTTAAGTTGTTAGATTATATGTTACAAAGTCAAGGAGACGAGAAGTTACTGCGGGAGACTACATCCCTCTTTTATACACTTATCTCAAGATTACATCTTTTATTTGAAAGAAAAGTTAGTTACATAGAATGACAAAATACTACCGTGTAGCAACTTTTTTTATTATTATTATTATACAATATAAAGTTCACATACACGTCATTAATCAAAACATACATACAACATATCAAACACAAAAATATATACATCTTATTTATTCTGGTTGACCAATTTCAGAGATACAGGTGCGGGTGGTTACACCTTCACTGGAATCTGGGCCAACTCGACCATAAACATTTTATTTGTTTCTGGGATCTGCCCATCATAGAATAACTCGATCCAATGTGCACTAAAAGCCAGAGCTATAGAAAAATCTGCATAACTAATTTTTTGAACATGACATGGGAATATAATGATAATTAAATTCCAGTAAGTTCAATAATAAATCATCATCAATATAGTTCATCACGTTATGTTCATCTGTATAAACTACAGCAAATATCTTTGGTCACATGAATATACTTTATCTATGTTCATGAGAATCGTATAGTAATGACATGTATGGCAGGATTAACTATTTTTAAAATATCATATGATGACTATCAATTTATTCTCATATCAAGCTACCCCGATCAGGGTGAGTATTTTCTAATCTCCGGTAGAGGCTTTTCTCGCTCTGCTCGACATGGTACACTTTCTCTTTCTTTTCTCATTAACATAGTCATAACTGTTGGTAAGGCGTCCCCTACTAGTGCACCACACGGATTGCCATGTGACCGTGCTCATTTCTTTTCTTTTCTTTTCATAATAATAGCCAAAAATATGCTTTCAATAACAAGTATATTCATCAAAATATAATTATTACCAAAAATCATTGGTAATCATGCCATGAACATAACCATTTCAAATATCACTTTATAAAATATTTCCATGTCAAAATTTCACACTTAAGATGGTAAAAGGTTCATATAATGGCAATGGCTATGGCATATACTAGTCATTTATTATTTTCATTTATAAGATTCTTCTTCCTTTTTAAATATTAATTTTATTTCTTTATTTTCTTGATGCAGGTTTTCATCCTATTTGACATTATCTTACTAATTAGCGCATAACTCCCTCAATTTAACTCCGATGTAGGTAATCTTGGTGTCAATTTAAAGATAAAATAATTATCTAAAACTATTATGTTGAATAGTTTAGCGAAATATTAAGAAATCAAGGTGATATTACTCCCTCAAAATATAAGTTATTTCTTCTTAGGTAGGTTCTAACCTCTACCTACTAATCTATCCATATCTCCCTCATAAGAATTCCAAATTAATTGATTTCAGTGGCTAAAACTCCATGACACATATAGCAATAATTTTTATGTTAATTATTTATTTTAATTCCCTATAGAATGTTCTCAGAAATTAAAACACAAAAGTTACCCTAAAATATTCTTCCCTAATTAACCAATTTCTGACGACTATATACTAATCGGACCATATCTGCCTCATACAGACTCGAAATTGAGTGATTCCAGTGGTTAAAAATCCGTGACACATATATCTATAATTCTGATGTTAACCATTTATTTTAATTACCTACAAAATGTTTCCAAAAATTAAAACATAAAATTTATCCTAACATATTCTTCCCTGATTAACCATTTTCTAACCACTACTTATTAATCAAACCATATCTACTTCATATGGAGTCTAAATTGAGTGATTCTAGTGGCTAAAAATCTATGACACATATATCTATAATTCTTATCTTAACCATTTATTTTAATTCCCTACAGAATGTTCCCAGAAATTAAAACACAGAAGCTATCCTAACATATTCTTCCCTTATTAACCATTTTCTGACCACTGCTTACTAATTGGACCATATCTACCTAATATGGACTCCAAATTAAGTGATTTCAGTGGCAAAACATTCGTGAGACATAGATCTTCATTTTCCATGTTAACAATTTGTTTAAATTCCTTACTGATTCTTCCCAGAATTTAAAAAAAAAGCTTAAAATTTTTCCACCTATAGCCATACATATGCAGAACTATTTACACCAGGCTAAGTATTCAAACATACATAATATGTAACATGATATAGAACATCCATGACAAATCATCAAAGTTATAAGATCAAAATCTCATATAAATATTAGAAGTTTCAAAACTTTTCTTCAAAAAGAAATATTGTTAAACTTACCTTGAACACTTAGTCATCTAGACTTCTCCTTCCTCTTTCTTCCTTTCTTCCTCTCCTTTCCTCACTCTACCTTCCTTCTATTTTTCCTCTCCCTCACTTAGACAAAATTCTAATGTTATAAGGGTGGGTTTTGTTTAAATAGACTATCAAATAATTCACCTTTCAAGATCATGGGTCTACCTTATCACAATTAGGATGCACTTGGTTGATTTTGTGGAAAACAAATAACTCATGCTCTTGTCTTCCTCTTCCTTAGTCAAGATATGCATAGAAAAAGGAGATTTGTATTTTGAAAATTATGATAATATGTTTTTAAGATAAGGGACAAGGTCCCTTTGATTTAGGGATTCATTTCCTTTTTCTTTTGTCTTAATCAAGTATGATAAG
This sequence comes from Gleditsia sinensis, assembly GCA_037074535.1. Lineage (NCBI taxonomy): Eukaryota > Viridiplantae > Streptophyta > Magnoliopsida > Fabales > Fabaceae > Gleditsia > Gleditsia sinensis. The sequence continues at coordinate 41,363,486 of CM073473.1, forward strand.
TTTGCCTTTTTAGGTGGTAAATTTCCAACCCTTGAATCTTCCTTGTTTAGCTAAAATTATTTATGTAGGATAAGGATGTTTTGTCATAATGCTATGTATTATTACCCACTTACTAAAATTATGAGTGTAGGATATAGATGTTTTGTCCTAATGCCATGTATTATCATACTACTTTCTAAAATTATGAATGTAGGATATCACACCACTTGCTAAATTTTTTTCTTAATGCCATGTCACATAATCTTGATTACACCATTATTTCATCACTTTATTTTTATTTTTATTTTTATTTTTCCTCTTGGGTTTGAGCTCATTCTTGCTCATTTTCTTTACTTTGGTTAAAATTCTACCTTTCATAATGGTCTTAGTCACATTTTCATGATTTTTGGGCTACCGGTCCAATTTCTATATCCTAGTCCAAATCTATATTTTATTTCTTTATTGGGCTATCCTATTGGCTTGCTAAAAATTCATGTGAAGTAGAAAAAATCTATATGAAGTGTCCATAGGTGAAAGCCCAATTTATGGATGGAGATACTAAACTTAGTAACTTTAGCTCTTAAATTAGGAAAAATTACCCTAATCCAATCTTCTTGAAATTTTAAAACCTTTATTTACTTCACAAAAATTTATTTTCCTTACCTAAGAATTTCACCTTTCTTTAGTATGTTTATTTCTAATATTTCCTCTTAGGTTTTCTTTCTTTACCTATTCTATTAATGGTAGAACATTTCTATGCATACATGTAAGGTAAATAATTTCTAAGGATTATATTTCCTTAGATATCTAAAAATTGTCTATTAAATTTTATTTCCTTAATTAAATATTTATGTATCTTTATTAATAAAAGAAACAAAATTGAGAATGTTACACACCGCAATAGCAAAAGGAAAAAAGAAATCAAAAGTTGTATATAATAGTTCATATATTCAATTGTAGAAATTTCTATTTCTATTTATACAAAACTCACGTAGAAAATTGTTTATATGTTTGAATGACATTACTTACAAAATTTTAACTGTTGTGTCAATTTGAATGTTGAATTGTAGAATACTTTTAAACCATCATACATATATATATAGCTACTTTACATATAATATAACTTGACACGGCAAATTAAAACTGAAAGATAAACACACTATAAAGAGCGACAGATAATTCTTATCAAAATTTATTTATTGACTAAATGGTATCAACACTAAAAACAAAATATCATATTCATAATATTCCTACTAAGAGTCTTAAACACTCTAGACTTCTAAACACACTAAAAATAAAATAAAATAATAATGATTCTTGATCACACAAAGAAACGTTAACAACTCCTAATTCCTACAGGAAACTACTAAAATAAATAAATAAAAATTCTAAACAACCCTAATTCCTAAACAATTTCGTGTCAAACCCTTTCACTTGAGAAAACTTGTTCTTGATGAGTTAAAACCATCTACATAGACCTGCTACCTTTGACATGCAAGAATTAGCCTATGACTTTGATAAGTGGCTTATCATCATTCCAGTTTTACTATCTATGATATTCAAGGATTGGTTTATTGACAGATAGCTCGGGGGTGACCTCAGCTTTCTATTATGCCTATCATCATTTCAATTTCAATTTGCATTTAGGCATTAAAGAAAAAAACCAAATAGCGTTTTTACCAATGATTCAATTTGAGATCCAGCCTTAGCTCTGAAGTTTTCAATACTACTTTGTGATCTATAATAGTAGATCTCGAAGCCTCAGTTCTTTGATAGCTTCCATTGGAATCGCCACTTGCTTTGACTAGGTTGTTCGCCATACTTTGATACCATATGATGTAGTAAGTGTGAAAGATAAAAACACTCAAAAAAGTGAAAGATAATTCTTCTTAAAATTTATTCATTGACTTAAAAAGTACCGAAATTGAATACAAAATATCATATTTATAAGATTCTACCTAAGACTCCTAAAAACTATAGGACTTTTAAACACTATAAGACTTCTAAACACAATAGGAAACATTAAAATATTAAAGACTTCTCGTAGCCTAAGGAAGCATTAAAATAAAATACAATAAAATAAGAACACTCCTAATCTTGACAAGAAACTACTAAGAAAGAAAAAATCATAAACAAGGCTAATTCATTAACAACTATGTATTAGAGGATGGATTCCTTGTGTTGGGTGTAACATCCCCAATTTTATAATGGTGAAGGGAAGGAAAGAGAATGTCAGGGAACATTGAAGAAACCCTAGAAAATTATAAAGTGGTCATATGGCAAAAAGAAAAAACTAGAAGGGGAGAAAGTATAGTACTCTAATTCTTTGGGGTTAGAACCGAATATCAAGAATTGAGTTAAAGATATGTTTTGGGCGTGACTCCAAACATTGGAATTTTCCTAAAAGAGGAATTAAAGCATTTTGGAAATTTGAGGAAGCCAAACAAGGCCTTAGTCAAGTGGTTAGTCACAATCTAATGGAGTAGCAATCTTGTAATAATTAGATTTTTGGGGGCCATTAGTTAGGAAAGGAGTGACTTGTTGGATAAGCTTGGATTAAAATAAGCTTTTTCCCTTGACTTGGAGGAGAAGTCGACCAAGCCAAGGGGGAAATATCCTATCTAAGGGGGAGGCTGCGCAAGGAGGAGAAGAGAAAGAGAGAGACCGAGAGAAGGAGAGAGAGAGAGAAGAGAGAAGGCACAAGGTGAAGATCCAAGAGAAAAGGAAGAAGGAGAGTGATCAAGAGGAGGAAGTCCAAGGAAAGCTTGAGAAGAGAAAGAATCTCTAGTTTGGTAGGTTTAACATTATACATATTTCCGTGGAATTTAATGTATCTTTTGATGATTCATGATGTATATTTATGGTTGGCCATGAAAGGTGAGAGTGGGATGCATATATCATACATGTGTTTAATGATTTTGGGCTTGAAAGGGGTTAAAATCGATGCTTTGAATGGTTGGTTCTGGGTGTTATGTTTTAGGTCGAATCTGGAAACATGTATAACATATGAGTTGTACCCCTATTTCTTAGCTTTCTAATGCCACTAGAATGACCTTGATCAGATTTGAAATGAGAGAGATATCTCTTGATGAGTGAAGAAAGGTTAGATTTAACGCATAGAATTACGATGCTGTTTTCGGACACATTTGTGACCTATTTCTATTTCTAATCTGTTAAAGTAGTAAACATAAAAGTTGTAGATAATTGGCTTATATTTTTATTGACACTGAAATCACCTTAATCGGAGTTAAAATGAGAAAGTTATGGTCTTTTTAGTAAAAAAGGGTCTAGCTAGACAAAAATCTGGATTGCAGGGAAAACCCGAAGCACGACCGTGCTTGGTGACACGGCCAGGCCGTGCTTCAGGCTATTTTGTGGTTTTTCAGCACGGTCATGCTTGGTGACATGGCCAGGCCGTGCTTGTTGGAATTGCTCTGTTTTGCATTTTGAAGGCTCTAAATGAATTCCAATGAATGGATGATGTTAAGGGAAACTAATATACAAATAAATACCTTGTTAATGATGCATTATAGTGTGAATTCCATCTTTTTATTTTGAGAAATTAAATCACATATTGCATATTGATGAGATGTATGTTTAATATATGGATAAAAATACATATTAATGAGACATATGTAAGTGAATTGCATAGGAAATATATGTATTATGCATTGTAGTGTTAATTCTATTCTTTTATTATGAGATATATGTCCGTGAATTGCCTATGAGATATATGTGCAATGTATGGCTGAAATACATGTTGATTTCATGCCTACGCTAGTATATTATGCATGATGATTACATGATATAATGTATGCGTTGTCGCATGATGATAAGTGTATTAATACATATTTGTTAAATGGTATGGTGATGATATTATGCATGATGATTACATGATATAATGTATGTGTTGTCACATGATAATAAGTGTATTAATACATATTTGTTAAATGATATGGTGAGGATATTATGCACGATATTAATGATGTATTTGATTAATGCATAACTTCATCATGGAGGTAATGATGATTAGAGATTAATGAATAGGTATGACACATACATAAGGATTATGATGGGCATGCATATGATGTTATTGACATATGTTTGTTGATTAAATATGGCTGGAAACTGAAAAGATATTAAGATGTCAGGATGATCCTTCCCGAAGAAAAATGTCATCTGGCATCTTGCTGTGTTAAGGTGACCGACGAATAATTGAAAAGATTCATGTGCATGGTCAGGAGGACCCTCTCTGAAGCAGGGTGGCCTGGCAACAGGTGTCACCTTGCTGTATTGAGGTGACTGACGGTCAGAATGATCCTCTTTGAAGCAGGATGACCTAGCACCCTTGCTGTATTGAGGACACTAACAAGCCCGGGATGACCCTTACCAAACCAAGGTAACCCAGCGACATGCGGCATCTTGCGGAGGTAAGGCGATTGAGGACCTCATGGCTACAGACGATTAGTCATTGAGGGTTGAGATGTGGCTACAGACAATTAGTCACTGTTGTTGGACCTCATGGCTACAGACGATTACTCATTGAGGGTTGAGATGTGGCTACAGACAATTAGTCACTGTTGTTGGACCTCATGGCTACAGACGATTACTCATTGAAGGTTGAGATGTGGCTATAGACGATTAGTCACTGTTGTTGGACCTCATGGCTACAGACGATTAGTCATGGAGGGTTGAGATATGGCTATAGACAATTAGTCACTGTTGAGGACCTCATGGCTACAGACGATTAGTCATAGAGGGTTGAGATATGGCTACAGACGATTAGCCACTATTGTTGGACCTCATGGCTATAGACGATTAGTCATAGAGGGTTGAGATGTGGCTATAGACGATTAGTCACTGTTGGTGGACCTCATGGCTATAGACGATTAGTCATCGAGGGTTGAGATGTGGCTACAGATGATTAGTCACTATTTTTGGACCTCATGGCTAGAAACGATTAGTCATTGAGGGTTAAGATGTGGCTATAGATGATTAGTCACTATTGAGGACCTCATGGCTACAGACGAGTAGTCACTGTTGTTGGACCTCATGGCTACAAACAATTAGTCATTGAGGATTGAGATGTGGCTACAAACGATTAATCACTATTGTTGGACCTCATGGCTACAGACGATTAGTCATTGAGGGTTGAGATATGGCTGCAGACGTTTAGTCACTGTTTGTTGACCTTGTGGCTACAGACGCTTAGTCACTGAGGGTTGAAATATGACTGCGGACGATCAGTCTTCATGCATAAAAGCACTGCATATGATATTTTAATTGTTGAGCATATGACTATACTGTGTTAATAATGCATTTGCAATTATTATGACTTTTATTAGAAAGAGAAAAGGTTTTCTGTAGTTTATATAGCTGGACATAACACTGTGATTTCTCTTATAATATGATGTTGTTAATGTTGAACCTATTAAGACTCGGTTCTCATGTTATGTTCAGATAAAGGTAACTGAGATGCCAGAAGACTTCCTATCTTTTCTTGGGAGTTCAAAACGGTGGGGATACCTTGGTTGGGTCAGTTGACTGTTATGCAGTTAATGTTGTGGAGATCTTGATGCTAGCACCACCTGCTCCACCCTTTATATTAAGGGTGATGTGCGATATAGGGTCAAATGTTAAGTTAATGTAATTTTGTGACTCATGTATAAATCATAACCACTGATGTGGTCCTTTTAGTATAATGATAATACAATATAAACTGTGTTTATATGATGTTTATTATTTGATGTTGGAATGTGGTAACTGTATATATAAAAAAAACGGTCGTTACATTGGGCAATCAACTTTGTATTCTTAAGAAACCTTTAAGAGAGACACTAATTAAAATTTTACATGATGAAGGCCTTGCTATATGTTTAGGTTGTGACAAAATAGTAGTTGTGGTTCTAGATAGTTTCCACCGGCCACACTTAAGGAGAGTTGTGGAGAAAGTTGAGGCACCATGTTATACATCACAAATTGCAAAAGGCCAATCCCAAAATACTAGTTTGTAGATGCCTTTACATGTCCTTGAGAATATTTGTGAGGATTTATCCATAGATTTTGTTCTTGGCTTACCCCAAACATAAAAGGAGCATGGATTTTGTTTCTGTAGTTATTAACATTCTTTTAAAGATGGCCCACTCTATCCCCTGCTAAGAGACTCATAATGCAAGTGCCATAGCTAAATTGTTTTTCAATAAGGTTGTATTTACATGGTGTGCCCAATATCATCATTTCAGATAAAGAAAGTAAGTTTCTAGGTTACGTTTAGAGACTCTTGTGGAAGTTGTATGATTCCTCCCTAAAATGCAATAGCACAGCCCATTCATAGATTGATGGTCAGATTGAGTGAAACCTGAGTAATATTATTTATAGCATTTGCAAAGATAGACCAAAGTAGTGTGACATTGCATTATCCTAAGCAAAATTTGCATATAATCGTGTTGTTTATAATGCCACAGTAAAATACCTTTTTGATATTGCTCACACCAAACCACCCCCAGCATACCCTTAATTTAATTAAACTACCTAAGGAACATGGAGTTAGTGTAGCTACAATTAATATGGCAAACAAATGGCAAGATATTTAAGCAGAGGTTAAGCATAAATTGGAGAAGACCAATGACAAATACAAGAAGGCAAAAGACCAACATTGCAGAAAATATGCATTTGTAGTTGGAGTCAAATGATGGTATTTCTGCAAAAGTAATGGTTTCCCATAGGGACTTATGACAAGTTGAAGCCAAACAAGAATGGAACATACTAGGAAAATATCTATCATACCCCTAAACCTGGAGGATAACCATATACTGTGACCAACTACCTACGCTATACAGACATGACATAACTCAATAAACATTAAAACACTTTCATAAGTTTAAAGAAAAATTTGATAGAGTTTCCCCATACTATGGACTCTTCCGTGTAAATACAATCAAATTAATTAGTTTTAAAACATAAATGAAACTCTGCTCTGAATGATAACCATAGCAAATAGGACTTTATGACACTTATCCAATCTTATACATACAAAATCTACTACTAGAACCCACTACATATAGCACAATAGCTGTAAGTTTATCCTTGGCATCCACCCATGTTTCTTCAAAAAAGTATCTTGCCATAGTTGGTAAGCAAGTCAAGGAGCTATAGGAGAAATCAAATTTGCACTTGGAGCTAAAAACAACGATAAGAGAAAGGATGACTTTTTTATACTTAGTAAGTGAAAAATGATACCAAAGAGATACTAGCATCATACACACACATACGCTAACTATATACACACACACACACACACATAGATATACTAATATGAATTCATTACACATTGTTTTTACCTCATAATGCTTAGAGTTTTGTGAGAAATATATGTCCATATGTACTCATTTAACCTATATTTTGATGTAGGAAGTAATGAAAGGCGTTAGAATCAAATTAGAGCAAAATTAAAGGAAATAAAAGAGAAATAGGAGAAAGTTAGAAAAAACATAGAAGCCTCAGCACCATGGCGGTAGAAAATCATCGCTGTAGTGCCTAGGTTATCACAATAATACTAATTCTTAAGAGATCTAGTGTCATGGTGCAAGATAGTCATCATTGTAATGTCACAATCACTACAGCTAGACAAAATTCCTAAAAGCAACAATATTGTGGCACCCATTTGCTGTAGAAAATTCCTAGTTTCTCAAGAGTAATAGCTCTGTGGCACTAGGATGGCACTACCATAGTAGTAGAAGCTAGAAATGTTTCTAAAGAAGGACCACCACGGCAGTGTAAATATAGTGCCACGACGCTATGCAATAGCAAAGAAAAAAGAGAAATTTCAAAAAATGAAGAATTTGACCTGAGTTACAACTCAATGTGTCAAAAATCAATAAGAAGAAATCCTAAATCACTAGGGTTGTGAAGACTTACAAAGAAAAGGTTAAGGAGGCATCAAATCATAATAAGAAGCATATATTATCTCTCTCTTCATCTAATTACCTTCTTCCCCTTTTTTTAGTTTAAGTTTTATGACCTTGCGTGGTTAAGTTATTTTAATCAGTTTAGTTACACTGAAACCTCAAGGAATTCATTGTGAGACTAGTTTAGATTTTAATTAATTGATTCATGATATAGGTATTAATTTTTTTTTCTACATCTATTTCTATGATTATATCTTTTGATAGCCAGGAATGCCTACTAGTCAATTATTTGATTCAATTTACAACTAAGTTATATACCAAATACATAATCATTTGGTCCATTTGACTTATGAGACAACTATGGTTAATAAGTTTACTGAATTACTAGAATTATTAAATCTGACCACTTGTTTTTTGTTTATTTAACTTTACTAATCTTTCTAATTTATAATGCAATTAAAGGTTTAAATCTTATATGTTTGGACAAGATTATTTGGTGCTTAGGGTTAATTAAATTCACTTAGTTAAATATTAACTAAACCTAAGAAAAGATTGTATTAGATTCCAATGGTAAATATCTAGATTGTGAGTTGAATATTTGTCAATGGTCAACAATTTATTCTTTATGGTGGATGTGGACCTAGGCCAATGATTAAATGATTGATTGAATCTTATGCTTATTTCCCATTTATTATCATTCCTTACTATTGTGGTTTTAACCCCCTTATTCTTGATTTGCAAAAGTACAAGTTGCCAATAGTCATTCTTTGTGAGATCAACCCTTATCACCACTACTACAAGTTGATTTTGAGGTAAGGAATTTATTATATTTGGCATGTTTGTGATGATATGTGACCATACACACACACACGCGCATATACATAATCATAAATTTAATTACTGAATTAGGGTCATGCACATGTTCAAGTACAATCCAATTCTATCTCATTTAAGTACAATAAAGAAAAGCATGGACCAAAGTTTCTAGGGAATTAAGTCTTAGCAAACTAGAGCATGTATCATAGGATATTATGGTATTATTCCTCATAACCACAATGCTTATATTATAGAAGATCAAGGAATAACTCGTCCTAACTTTAATATCATAAAAAGTCAGGGAGTCACTCAACTTAACCACAAAGTAGAGCTTATATGTCAGTGCATCAGCATCTAGACTACAAAATTGATATCAAAAAAATGTTTAGGCCTCAACTACATTGGATTCTAATTCATAATTTCATATTATTTTCCTAGGTGCACCTAGTTCTAATTCATATATTCCATTGGCCCTATCAAGCATGCACATAAAAATATAGAAGATTTCATATAAAAAAGTTTCATAAAATCATAGCTTCCATACATGAAATGTTGCACATGATTTTCAAGTAACAAATGTGTAAGAAGGATTCAACTAATAATTTACTAACATATTTGATTTCATAAGCATGCCTTAATTATATACAAGTAGCTAATACATATTTATACATATGCATATATATCTATAACCTATTACAGAACACAACTAGTAACTCAAAGATAGTGATTCCAACTCACAAAGTTGATAAGTCAAAATACATGGCAAACTCATGAAGTTGCTAAGCTAGGTATCACAGTCCTGTACTGGAACAACACAAGAAAAAAAGGGTAATTTTAAAACTCACCATCTTGGATTATATATTTTATGTGTGCATAATTAAGCATAACTTTAATACTTTTAAACTTAATTTTTGTTTGATTTAAATAAAATAAGATTAGGAATTATCCTTTTTTTTGTTTTCTATTGTAGGAGTAAAGGAAGAAGAAAAGAGGAGAAAAAAATAAGAAATTCTTGAAAAAAAACTCTAATTTGTAATGAGTCCAGATCTTTTGGAACTAATAAGATCATAACTCCCTTTTTCTATAAATTAGAGGCCAAGGAGGCAAAAAAAGACACATCACATTCTCAAGAATTCTCTCCATTATCTCTTTTTCTCATATTCTCATAGGTTTTTTTATGGCCCTATGTGGCTAATTCTCTTTTGTTGATTGAAGAAGATTGAAACCTCAAGATTTTTATCCATTGTGAGATTAGGATTCATGTTTGATTGTTCAATTCTATTTGAGTATTAATTATTCATATGTTCTTCTTCTGCATGATTGCTTTATATAATTGCTAGGAGGCCTATTAATATATTGTTTGTTTCAATCTACCGTTGAATCATACATCAACAAAGTTTTGAACCCTTTGATTTAAGAGGCAAATAAGATTAATGATTGTATGATTATGAATTTTTATCTTGTGATTAGTAATTAACTAGATTAAATATAGCCGATGTTTTTGTATTGTTTAGTTCTATCATTTTTTTCTAGTTTTTCATGCGATTAATGAGTTAAATTTTACCAATTGGTTAAGGTCGCTTATTAATTAGGGTTAGTTGTGGCGATTTTTATCAATTAACTAAATCTAAGGAGAAACAATAATAACATCTCAATGATAGATATTCAATATAGAATTTGATTATATTGTTTATGATCAATGCAATACTTGATGGTGGATATCAACCTAAACTAACACTCTTGTCATTAGGCACTCTCATATTTATTGATTGTGATCGTTTCATTCTAACATTGATAGTTTATTTACAACATTCAAAACCCCTAATTTATTACATTCACAATGGCCAATTTCATTCTTTGTGAGATCAAGCCTTATTCCCACTACTACAGGTAGATTGAGGTAAGGTATTTATTATATTTTGTATACTCGTAATAGTACCTATGAAATTTCGGCATCATTGCATGAGACTGCATCTATTATCTTTTGTGACTTAAAATTTTTATTTATGCTTGTTACTCAATTTGCTAACTCTTAATATTTGCAATACAATCTAGATATTGAAAAATATGTACATAGACACAAAAGAGAACTTCAAGGAAATATCGAACAAGAGAAGGAAGAAGTAGCCATGGCCAGGAACCCTACTCTGAAAGAGCTTGCAGCTTCAAACACCAACGGTACTTATGCATTACTTCTCCTAATCTTGATGAAAATATTAATTTTGAATTAAAATATTGATTGATTTATCTCTTACCCAATTTTCTTGGTCTTGTAGGTGAAGACCCACACAAGAACTTAAACAAATTTCATCTAATGTGTCTAGCATGAAGCCCTCAGAAGTAATTGAAGAACAAATTAAACTCAGAGATTTTCCTTTTCTCTTTGAAAGATTTAGCTCAAGATTGGCTATATTGTTTATCATTTGGCACTATCTATACTTGGAATGAGATAAAAAAGTTATTTTTATATAGATATTTCCTTGCATCTAGAGTCATGAATTTAAGAAAAGAAATATGTTTACTTAGGAATTACATGGAGAGACCTTTTATGAGTATTGGAAGAGATTCAAAAAGTTTTGTGCAAGCTGCCCACATCATTAAATTAGTGAGTAGTTACTAATTCAATATTTTTATGAAGGCCTTTTTTAAGTTGATAAGAGTATGATAGATGCAGAAAGTGGAGGCACATTAATAAACAAAACTCCTGAAACATCCAAAATCCTAATATCAAATATGGCTGCTAACTCTCAATAGTTTGGCATTAGATATGACCCCCTATTAAGTATGCTCATGAGGCAAGTACTCTTTTCTTTGAACAACAGATGACTAAACTTACCTCTCTGGTACGTCAATTTGTTACAGGTGCAACCCGACCAACTAAAGTCTATGGAATTTATTCAATAACGGGGCATCCAACTGACATGTACCTAACACTTTAGGAAGAATCCACAAAAAAGCCAATGCAATAAGTGGTTTTCTTAGGCAACCAAGAAGTTATGATCCTTACTCTAATACTTGTAATCCTAAATGGAGAGATCATCCTAATTTCAAGTATGAGAGTGTACAAAATAAGCTTATAAGACAAAATTTCTCAAATTTTTAGCATAACTAATATGCTTACCCTCCTAGATTGACTACAACTCATAACTCTAATTCAAGTTATTCCTTAGAAGAAATGGCTAAATCTCTTGCTGTTGTGTCTGTTTTATAAATAATCGTAAGTGCATGGCGTAGCTGTAACTAGTCCGACGAGTATGAGTCGTATCCCACAGAGAACAATTATCAACTACCAGAATTATACAAAATATGCTATCTAAATCGATGTAATGCGATAAAGAGTTTGTCACAATTAAGTAAATAAGTAATTCAATTAATAAAAGCCTAGGGTTAGCGTTCACTACACTTATGATATTCAACATTCAATATGTACCTCTAATTGTAATTATCTAGGTAATTAGGGATGGTTTAGCCTTAATTAACTAGCAACCTCTTTCAAGCATTACTAATAGTACCTAGGTTAATCCAACTGCCTACTTTCGTGATTCTTAGTTCAACCTAGGTCCATTAAATTCTATGCCAACAATGGAATTCAATTAATCAGTTTTTTCGTGCCCACTAATTGATTCATTCCTAGATAACCTCAAACTTTTTTCGTGATTAAGATATCCCTAATTAACTATTAGGTTCTTGTATTAATTTTCACCTTTCAGTCCATCAATTAATATCCTAAGACATGATAAAATGTTGGCCAGACATTCATCAACTCATATAATCAATGCATAATAGTCAATCCTAATTAAACATGGATAATACAATTAGGGTTCCTATAATTCAATTAGCACAGTGTATCATCACATCATAAGTGGGTTTACCAAAACCCTAGATCAAATCTACTTAAGTATAATAAAAATAGAAACTAAAATCATATTCATTAAGTAAACCATTAAAGTTCAATACAAACCAAAAGAAAGGAGTATAAGAAGAAGTAAATGTAGAATAGAAATATATAACCTGTTTTGCAGAATGTAACAGAGATACAATGCTTAATCAATCTCAAATCTAACCTAAGAACATGAAAGTAAACACTAATCCTACTCTAAACCTAATCTAATGGTGTTTTCTAAACTTAAAACTAGGTAAAAGTGAGTATGAATAAGTCTGGATCCTCTTAGTTGCTCTTCCCCATATATTTATAACAACTTGGATGCTCAAAACCCTAAAAATCACGTGGTGTACGGACATTAAGCATGGTTGTGCTTCGGGCTAGAAATTTGATAAATTCTCCACTTCTTGGACAGAGCACAGCCTGGCTATGCTTTATGCACACCAAGCACGGTCTAGCCATGCTTGGGGTTGCCATGCTCATTTCTTGCCAATTGGTGTGTTGTCTCCTTGCTTCCTCCTTAACTTGTTCCAAGTCCTCACAGCTCTTTACATGCATGTTTTCCATTACTTCTTGGCTTCTTTTGCTCACCTACAAACATTAAACAAACCAAAGCAGTATCCAGAGCAAAGCATAATCAAAAGCAGGGGAATAATCACAAGTTTACTTTAAATTAGGGAGATAAAATATAGCTATTAAGTACTCAATTTTTCCTTTTATCAACTCCCCCATGCTTAAACCTTTGCTTGTCCTCAAGAAAATAACATGTCATATCAGTAGGAAGGGGGGAAGATGCATATAAACTCCAGATAACAGATAAATGCAATGCAAGAAATTCTTCACTCAATCAATTTGCACACAACATATATATGAATAGACATTTATTGGATAGTCTCTGTTCTTCTAAAACTAAACCAAAATTCTCCTATATCTATTTCTATTGTTACCATTGAATGTATGTATCAAATTGATTTTTTTAGACACTCAATTAGGCCACCTCATCTTTTAGATCTCCCTATGTTGCCTTACTCTTATTTCTATTTTTCTCACTCTTTTTCTCACTCAATTTTTTTTTTCTCTTTTTTTCTCTTTTTTCTATTTCAATCATCATTTTTTTTAATAGAAATATGCAGTGAACGCATCTTATGCTCCATCTCACTAAGGTAAAGGCAGCTAGGTACTCATACTAGGGTCTTTTTAGTGCCTTGAAGAGGCACTCAGAGTAAAAAAATTTTGGATTTTATATTCCCTTATTTTTCACCTCTCCCAACCTTCGTACTCTCATAGTGTTAAAAATCAATAAAGGCATACAATTCACAGCATAATAGGAGAGATAGTTTTCAAAAAAAAAATTAGAGGTTTAATCCTAGAAGAGAGAGACTAAAATTTAAACTACATATTTCATATTCTATTGTGCATCACATGTTCATGAGCTAAAATCAACCTATATTACATCAATCTATCTCTGAAACAGCAAACTATGTGATTTTATAATGAAACAAGAGAGATTCAGCCAATAATAACTAAAATTTCAATCAGTGAAAACCACAAGCCTAAAGTCTGCTGACTCCCCTATGCTTAAACTTGACATTGTCCTCAATGTCAGTAATAATTGAAAGTACAAGCAAAGGGAGAAGTAACTTACTTGTTTAATGGTCTTCTGAAGGAGGTGGAGGTGAGTTTTGGCTGAAGTGCTAATTGTACCATGCTTTCATCTGCAACAAGTACGTCAGATTTAGGCAGTGTAACCATCTGAAATTGGAGCTCAAAACATGGTCAATAAGTCTCAAAATTAAGGAGCATGGAATTTTCAATTCAGTTCAAGGAAAATGGCAAATATAAGGTAAGTCAATTTTCAGCATGCAAAGTGTCTACTCTCAATGAGATTTACACAACTAATTACAAATTGAAGCAGATAAATTGTAGCCAAATTTAATGCCAATTTATAACTCAGGCAACAGAGTGCAAGTGAGAATCAAAGCAATCTAGGAGTAATGCACTAATCAAAGAGAGAATCAACTCAGGCAATGCAAGCAATACAACACCAACTAGTAGATGTAACCATATACGTAATGTAGTGCAAAGCTAGGCAAAACAATCTAACAACCCAAAAAATTCAAGGCCAATTCCTTATCCAAAATAATGTTGGCTAGCAGAATTCTATTTAAGATTCAAAACTTCCAGGATGAGATTAATTAATCACATATATGTTCAATTCAAACTTAGCCAACAATAATAAGGAAATACCAAGGAAGCTCAGCAAAGTCAGCAAACATTCATCCCTAAGTGTAGTACAAGTAGTCAACTAGAGAATTCAGTATGGCATTCCAAATTCTTTTTGCCAATATCTTAGGTAAACCAGTAAAAGAATGAACTCCATCAACCAGTAATTCCAATTTAGAAGGAATAAATTACAATGCATAAAATTTAGAAATTACCTAAAGGAAGAGACCAAGTGATGCCAGCAGCTGTGTGTGCTCAGGAGATGAAGGGAATACAAGTGAATGGTTGCTAGGAATTGTGTGCAGGCGAGAGAGAGTGTCTGTGTGGAGGGATATGGGAATGTTGGGAATTGTTGGGCAAGGGGGAGAAGGCACGGTGAGGTATGGACTGGGATTTGGGTTGCAGAGGTGGGTGCGGGTTGACTGGGATTTTTTGGGTGTGTATGTGTTGTAAAGTCTTCAAGTTGGCTAGAGTGGAAGGGAAGGAGTGGGTACTGGAATTGTTGCAGAGGGAGTAGGCCGAAGTAGGGAGTGGAAGGAAGATGGAAGAGTGGTAGGAGGGAGCATGGGAATTTTTGGGTGAGGGGAATAGTTGAAAATGCAGAACAGGGGAGGGGATTTTGGGTATGGAGAATTTGGTTAGGGCACGGGTAGCAGAGATGAAAGGGAAGGAGGAACACAAGAAAAGGAAATTGGGTTGAGGGAGATGGAAGAATGGAGGAGATGGAGTTGGGAGAGGATAGGAGAAGAAAGAACACGGGGAAGAGAAACCAAAACACGGGAAAAGAAGAGGAATTTTTTTGGGATTTTTACCTTGTTAGGCCCGAAGCACGGCAGTGCTTCAGGCTGGTTCTTCAAATTCCCTAGAAAATTGCCTGTGTTGGATGGAACGGGGAAGAATTGCTTGTTGGAACACGATTCACGGCCGTGGTGGAAGACACGGCTTGGCCTTGCTTCGTGCTGGAATCCAAATTCTCCAAGATTTTGCCCGTGTTTAAGGAACACGGGGATGGAGTACTTGCTTCTGGGCGTGGGGCACGGCCATGTCTAGTGACACGGCCTACCCGTGCTTGGCGATAAAAGTACCAAAACTTACAAAATTTTCCCAGTGCTTGAAGCACGGGCGTGTCCTATGGCACAGGCTACCCGTGCTTGGTGCTGGAACTCACTTTTCTTCGAAAATTGTTGCAATTTTTTATCCTTTTTAATTTCCCTTGATTTTCATCCTTTAATTCAACCTTGGGCACATAGGAATTTACATATAAAACATATGGAAACACTCATTAAACCTATAACTTAAGAGATCAACTAAAATTAAAGATAAAAATAAAACTAAAAGCAAGAAAACAAAACAAAAAGAAACTTAAAAATTTAAATATGGGTTGCCTCCCACAAAGCGCTTGTTTAAAGTCATTAGCTCGACTCATTTTCATGCTTTCCACTCAAGGAGACTTAAAAAAAGTTTGAATAACTCTCTTTGCTATCCATTGCCTCTTAGTATGACGCTTGAGCCTTTGTCTAATGGCCTTCAAAGTTCCTTTTAGCTCATTCCTTTCTTCCTTAGCTCTATTAAGGTTAAGGGGAGGTGGCTTAGGTTCTACCTTCGTATCTTTCAATTCCTTCTTAATTGCCTGCTTTTCTTCCCCCTGTTTATCATAAACACAAGAACTTTCCACAAAGCATAACTTAAGTGGGTCAGAAGGAGAAAAATTCATGACTTTATTATTTATGTTAAGTTCAGGTAAGTCAATCATATAGCAAGATTCATTTAGAGATGGAGGGTTCATACTATCATTCAAATTAAATTCTACTTTTTCATCCCCTACATTCAAAGAAAGCTTTCCATCTTTTACATTGATATTTGCACCAGCTGTAGCTAAGAAAGGCTTTCCAAGAATGATGGAGATTTTTTCATCTTCCTCCATCTCTAAAATAACAAAATCAATCGGTATGAAAAATTTACCTACCTTTAAAGGAACATCCTCTAATATATCTACTAGATGCTTGATGGATTTGTCAGCCAAATGAAGAGAAAGGGCGGCAGGCTTTAAGTCACCCATTTGAAGCTTCTTGCAAACCGAAAGAGGCATGAGGCTCACACTTGCTCCAAGGTCACATAGGGCTTTGTCAATCTTTATGTCTCCTATAAAGCAAGGAATTGAGAAGCTTCTGGGATCCTTAAACTTTTGTGGCAGCTTATTTTGAATTAAAGCACTGGATCCCTCTGTCAATGCCATAACAGCATACTCTTCAATTTTTCTCTTATTTGAGAAGATCTCTTTTAGAAACCTCGCATAAGAAGGCATTTAGGAGATGACTTCTAGGAATGAAATGTTAATATTCAGTTTCTTCAAAACATCCAAAAACCTCCCAAACTGCTTCTCTAACTTAACTTTAACCAATCTTTGAGGAAAAGTGATTGATGGCTTGTAAGGTGCAAGAGCCACATATTTGGGCTCTTCTTCTGGTTCCTCTTCTCTTCCCTTCTCAAATGTAGCTTGAGATTCATCTTCTTTTACTTCCCCACTTCTCTCAAATTCGGCCAACTATTTACCACTCCTCAAGGTAATAGCATTGAAATGCTCTCTAGGGTTGTCAGTCTGGCTTGGAAGTATGCCAAAGTTCCTGTTAGATAGGATTGCTCGCTATGCTATCTGAGTTTCTAGCATCTTACTATGGGTAGCGAGTCAACCTTAGAGGCTAAATCTTTTATAGCCTCATTCATTGAGTGGTGCTGGGCTCTGAACTCATCATTTTGTTTCATCTGAGTAGTGATAAAGTTCTCCATCAGAGCCTCTAGATTTGACTTTGACTGAGGGAGAGGATTGAACGGCCTCTGATTCTGAAATCCATGAGGTTGTCTAAAATTATTCTAAGGCTAATTCATATTAGGCTTATATGAGAGATTCTGGTGGTTCTTTCAACGTTCCATAACAAGGGAGGGGTGTGCTACCTGGTGCACGGCCATGTCTTGGGACATAGCCAGCCTGTGTTAGTTGCGGGTGGCTCCAAATTTTTCCCGTGCTTGAAGAACGGGCATGCTCCATGACATGGATTGCCCATGTTGGGTACTGGAACTCCTATTTTTTCAAAATTTGCCTCTTTTTTATCCTCTTGAATTTCTTTTGCATTGTATCTTTTTCTCCAACCTTGGGGACTTGGAAATTGACCTGAAAAGCATATGAAAACACTCATCATTACCTCTTTACTTCTAACTATTTAACTTATAATAACATTCAATTAAATTAACCAGAGCATAATTAAGATTTATTGTAACATCCCGTAATTTTTAGATATTTTTCTTAGAAATTCTTCACCTTACATATATGCATAGAAATGTTCTAATATTAATGGAATAGGTAAAGAAAGAAAACCTAAGAGGAAATATTAGAAATAAACATGCTAAAGAAAGGTGAAATTCTTAGGTAAGGAAGATAAATTTTTGTGAAGTAAAGGTCTTAAAATTTCAAGAAGATTGGATTAAGGTAATTTTTTTTCCTAATTTAAGAGTAAAAGTTACTAAGTTTAGTATCTCCACCCATAAATTGGGCTTTCACCTATGAAAACTTCATATAGAGTTTTTCTTGTTCACATAAATTTTTAGCAAGCCAATAGGATAGCCCAAAGAAGAAATAAAACATAGACTTGGACTAGGATATAGAAATTGGACCGATAGCCCAAAAATCATGAAAATGTGACCAAGCCCATTATGAAAGGTAGAATTTTAACCAAAGTAAAGAAAATGGGCAAGAATGAGCCCAAACCCAAGAGGAAAAATGAAAATAAAAATAAAAATAAAGTGATGGAATAATGGTGTAATCAAGATTAGGTGATTTGACATTAAGACAAAAATTTAGCAAGTGGTATGATAATACAAGAATTTAGGACAAAACATCAATATCCTTCACTCGTAATTTTAGCAAGTGGGTAATAATACATAGCATTATGACAAAACATCTTTATTCCACACAAATAATTTCAACCAAATAATGGAGATTCAAGGGCTAGAAATTGACCACTTAAAAAGGCAAATCTATCATATTTGATTAAGACAAAAGAAAAAAGGAAATGAATCCCTAAATCAAAGGGATCTTGTCCCATATCTTAAGAACATATTATCATAATTTTCAAAATACAAATCTCATTTTCCTATGCATATCTTGACTAAGAAAGAGAAAGACAAGAACATAAGTTGTTTGTTTTCCAAAAATTCAACCAAGTGTAATCTAATTGTGATAAGGTAGAACCATAATCATGAAAGGTAACTTATTTGAAGGTCTATTTAAGCAAAACCCACCCTTACAACATTAGAATTTTCGTCCAAGTGAGGGAGAGAAAAAATAGAAGCAAGGTAGAGTGAGGAAAGGAGAGGAAGAAAGGAAGAAAGAGGAAGGAAAAGTCTAGAAAACTAAGTGCTCCAAGTAAGTTTAACAATATTTCTTTTTGAAGAAAACTTTTGAAACTTATAATATTTATATGAGATTTTGATCTTAGAACTTTGATGATTGGTCATGGATGTTGCTATATCATGTTAGATATTGATCTTGCATGTGATGTATGTTTGAATACTTAGGCTGGTATAGAAAGTTCTGCATGGGTATGGCTATGGGTGGCAGAATTTTAAGCTTCTGTGTTTTAATTTCTGGAAACATTCTACAGGGAATCTAAGCAAATGGTTAACATAACAAATGTATATTTATATCTCACAGATTTTTAGCCACTGGAATCATTCAATTTAGAGTTCAAATGAGGTAGATATGGTCCGATTAGTAAACAGAGGTCAGAAAATGGTTAATTAGGGAAGAATATGTTAGATAGCTTCGGTGTTTTAATTTCTGGGAACATTATATAAGGAATTAAAATAAATGGTTAAAATATGAATATAGATATATGTGTCACGGATTTTTAGCCACTGGAATCATTCCATTTAGTGTTCATATGAGATAGATATGTTCCGATTAGTAAACAAAGGTCAGAAAATGGTTAATCAGTGAAGAATATGTTAGGATAGCTTCGGTGTTTTTATTTCTGGGAACATTCTATAAGGAATTAAAATACATGGTTAACATATGCATTATAGATATATGTGTTACGGATTTTTAGCCACTGGAATCATTCAATTTGGAGTCCATATGAGGAAGATATGAGCCAATTACTAGTCAAAGGTCAGAAAATGGTTCATCAGGGAAGAATATGTTAGGATAGCTTCTGTGTTTTAATTTCTGAGAATTATCTGTAGCGAATTAAAATAAATGGTTAACATAAGTATTAACGATATATGTGTCATGGATTTGTAGCCACTGAAATCACTTAATTTGGAATTCTTAGGAGGGAGATATTGATAAATTAGTAGGTAGAGGTCAAAACCTATCCAAGAGGAAATAACCTGTACTTTGAGGGAGTAATATCACCTTGATTTCTTAATATTTCACTAAACTATTCAACATAATAGTTTTAGATAATTGTTTTATCTTGAAATGGACACCAAGATCACCTACATCGGAGTTAAATTGAGGGAGTTATGCTCTGATTAATAAGAGAAGGTTAGATATGATGAAAACCTGCATCAAGAAAATAAAGAAATAAAATTAATATTTAAAAAAGAAGACGAATCTTATAAATGAAAATAATAAATGACTAGTATATGCCATAGCCATTGCCATTGTATGAACTTCTTACCATCTTAAGTGTGAAATGTTGACATAGAAATATTTTATAAAGTGATATTTGAAATGGTTATGTTTATGGCATGATTACCAATGATTTTTGGTAATAGTTATATTTTGTTGAACATACTTGTTATTGAAAGCATATTTTTGGCTATCATTGTGAAAAGAAAAGAAATGAGCACGGTCACATGGCAATCCGTGTGGTGCACCAGTAGGGGACGCCCTACCAATGGTTATGATTATGATTATGAGAAAAGAAAGAGAAAGTGTGCCATATCGGACGGAGCGAGAAAAGCCCGTACCGGAGAGTAGAGGATACTCACCTTGACCGGAGTAGCTTGAAATGAGAATAAGTTGATGGCTATCATACGATATTCTGAAAATAGTTAATCCTGTCATACATATCATTACTGTATGATTCTTATGTGCATAGATATAAGGCATTCATGTGACCAAAGATATTTTCTATAGTTTATACAACTGAACATGACATGATGAGCTATATTGATGATGATTTATTGTTGAACTTATTGGGATTTAATTCTCACTATATTTCCATATCATGTTCAGAAAATTAGTTATGAAACTTTTTCTATGGCTCTGGCTTTTAGTGCACATTGGATCGAGTTACTTTATGTTGGGCAGATCTCAGAATCAAATAAGATATTTGTGGTCGAGTTGGCTCAGATCCCGGTGAAGGTGCAACCGCCCGCACCTGTATCTCTAGAATTGGTCAACCAAAATAAACAAGATGTAAATATCTATGTGTTTGATATGTTGCATGTACATTTTGATTAATGACGTGTATGTGAACTCAATATTGTATAATAATAAAGAAAAAAAAGGTTGTTACATTTATGGTATACCATTAAAACTGATACAATTCTGGGTTCACATATCTATCATTAATTAAAAACATCCATACAAAAATCAAACACATATATGTCTACATCTTATTCATCCATATTGACCAGTTCTGAGGATACGGGTATGGGTGGTTGCACATTCATCGGGATCTTAGCCAACTCGACCCAACGTCCGCTAAAAGTTGGTCATAGAGAATATCTACATATTTAGTCTTCTGAACATGATATAGAAATATAGTGAGAATTAAATCCTAGTAGGTTTAACAATAAATCATAATTATCATCAATATAGCCCATCATGTCATGTTCATATGTATAAGCTATAGCAAATATCTTAGGTCACATGAATGCACTTTATCTATTAACATAAAAATCGTACAGTAATTACATGTATAGCATGAATAACTATTTTCATAATATCATATGATGGTTATCAACTTATTTTCACACAAGTTACCCTGATCAGGGTGAGTACTTTCTACTCTCTGGAACAGGTTTTTCTCACTCCATTCGACATGGCACATTTTCTCTTTCTTTTCTCGTTCGTATACTCATAGCTGTAAGTAGGGCATCCCTTACTGGTGCACCACACGGACCGCCATATGACCGTGCTCGTCTCTTTTCTTTTCTTTTCTTTTCACATTAATAGCCAAAAATATGATTTCAATAATAAGTATGTTCATTATACTCACATGCCATAATTTATCATCAAAGCATAATCATTACCAAAAAATCATTGGTAAAATACAATCTTGCCGTGAACATAATCATTTTCAATTACCACTTTATAAAATATTTTCATGTCAAAATTATATACTTACGATGGTAATGAGTTCATGCAATAGTAATGGCTAGGGCATACACTAGTTATTTATTATTTTCATTTATAAAATTCTTCTTCTTTTTTAAATATTATTTTCATTTTTTTATTTTCTTTATGCTTGACCTCTAGTTACTTTTCTCCTACTTATATCATTTTCAACACATGTTCTCGCAAATTTTATAGGGCATTCTTCTTCAATTGGGTTTCTATTATTACCCTATAGTTAATGAGGTTCATTTATGGTAGAAAAATGTTAAAAATAAGTTTTACCAGCCCCAACATGACTTGGCCATGTTCCAAGACACGGCTATGCTTGAAAAATATTTCAAATGTACTAAAAAACAGCCATGAATATGGCCTACCTGTGCTAAAGCAACCTAGAACATAGCCTGACCGTGTTCAATGATATTTTCTCACTTATTCAACTATATCTCAATCATATGAACTCCAATTAAGGTTATTCCAAAGATTATAAAAATCTAAGACACTTATCTACAAATCTCATGTTTATCATTTCTTTCGATTCCTTACAAATTATTTCCAAAAAATCGAAAACAAAAATGCTTACATTTACCACCCTGGATTCTAGACTAATTCTGACCTCTACTAATTAATTAGCCATATCTCCCACATATGGACACATATATATATTTATTATGTTAACAAATTCCTTTAATTCTCTACATATTTTGCTCAAAAATTCAAACACAGAAGCTTATCTAACATATTCTTCCTTAGTTAACTAGTTTTTGACCACTGCTTACTAATATGACCATATCTCCCTCATATGGATTCCAAATTGAATGATTTCAATGGTTAAATATTTTTTAGGCATATATATATATATATTATGTTAACCATTTCTTTTATTTCTCTATAGATAGTTTTCCAGAAATTCAAACACAGAAGCTTATCTAAAAGATTCTTTTCTGGTTAACTATTTTCTGACCACTGTTTACTATTTTGACCATAACTCCCTTATTGAAACTTCAAATTGGGTGACTCCAGTGGCTAAAACTCTATGAAACATATATCTACATTTTTTATGTTAATCATTTATTTTAATTCCTAACCGATTCTTCCCAAAATTTAAAAAACAAAAGCTTCCTTAGTTACTCTGAAATCCAGTTTTCTAACCAAACATTTCCAAAGGTTTTAGTTCATCATTTATTACGTCCTCTTCTATTTTCTTCCTAATTTACATCTAATCATATTCTATCAATTTTTCATCACATTCAAATATACAAAATAGCAGTATAAAAATCCTAAAATTTTGCCACCCATAGCCATACCTATGCAGAACTTTCCACACCAACTGAAATTTTCAAAACATCCATCATATGCAAGGTAACATGTGACATGATATAGCAACATCCATGACTAATCATTAAAGTAGCAAATATTGTAAATTTCATCAAAGTTCTAAGATCAAAATCCCATATAAATGTTACAAATTTCAAAAAAATTCTTCAAAAAGAGATATTGTTAAACCTACCTAAAGATCTCCTTAGCTCACTTAGTGAATTCTTTTTCTTGTTTCCTCTTGAAGGAAGTAGCAAGATTCCTCCCTTCTCTTAGCATTTTCAGTAGTTTAAATAAGAGAAGGAGGGTGAGTTTTGAACCCCAAGGATGAAGAGAAAAGATGGATTCAAGTGGAGATTAAGCTAACTTACCTTGAGTACTTAGTCCTCTAGATTTCTCCTTTTTCTTCCTTCCTCTATTCTCCTCTCTTTTTCTCCTTTCCTCACTCTACCTTACTTTTGTTCTTTCTCTCCCTCACTTAGATGAAATTATAATGTTATAAGGGTGGTTTTTGCTTAAATAAACTATCAAGTGGTACGCCTCTTATAATTATGGGTCTACCTTATCACAATTAAGATGCACTTGGTTTTTTTTAGAAAGACAACTCATGTTCTTGTCTTCCTCTCCCTTAGTCAAGATATGCATAGGAAAAAGAGATTTGTATTTTAAAAATTATGATAAAATATTCTTAAGACAAGGGACAACATCCCTTTGATTTAGGGATTCTTTTTCTTTTTCTTTTGTCTCACTCAAGTATGACAGGTTTGCCTTTCTAGGTGGCAAATTTTTAACCCTTGAGTCTCCCTTGCTTGGCAGAAATTATTTGTGTAGGATAAGGATGTTTTGTCATAATACCATGTATTACTACCTACTTGCTGAAATTATGAATGTAGAATATAGATGTTTTGTCTTAATGCTATGTATTATTACCTATTTGCTAAAATTATGAATGTATGATATAGATGTTTTGTCCTAATGCTATGTGACCTAATCTTGATTATTATTACACTACTATTTTCTCATATGGTTCTTATTTTTTTCTTCTGGATTTGGGCTCGTTCTTGTCCATTTCCTTTGTTTTAGCTGAAATTCTACCTTTCATGGAGGGCTTGGTCACATATTCATGATTTTTGGGCTATTGGTCCAACTTCTATATCCTAATCCAAGTCTATGTTTTATCTCTTGCTTGGGTTATCCAATTAGTTTGCTAGAAACTCATGTAAAGTGAAAAAACTCTATATGAAGTGTCATTAGGTGAAAGCCCAATGTATAGGTAGATATGTTAAACTTAGGAACTCTAACTCTTAAATTAAGAAAATTTACCATAATCCAATCTTCTTGAAATTTTAAGACCTTTACTTACTTCCCAAAAATTTATCTTCTTTACCCTAGAATTTCGCCTCTCTTTAGTATATTATTTCTAATTTTTCCTATTAGGTTTTCTCTCTTTACTTATTCCCTTAATGTTAGAAATATTTTCTATGCATACACATAAGGTGAAGAATTTCTAAGGCTTATATTTCTTTGAATATCTAAAAATTGTCTAATAAATTTTATTTTCTTAATTAAATATTTATGTACCTTTATTAATAAAATAAATGAAATTAGGGATGTTACACGACGAATCACAACTGTTATCTCTAGATTATGAGTAGGGTAATTCTATTCACCCTTTTTTAGTTGCCTCGAGGAATATATAATTACTTTACCATCAACACACCCATAAATCCAACAAGTAAGGCATCACAAAACATTGTATATTTCCCTGTATTTGAAGGGAGTGCAAAAATTAAAACCAAAGTAAGACAAATCTTGAATATCTAAAAAATTTATTCTCACACCTCTAACTATACAAATCTAACACTTTTCTTAATTAACTGAAACAAAGGTGACTCTATTCGAGAAAAGTTCTCTATGAATCTCCTGTAATACTGAGCTAAACCAAAAAAGAACCCTACTTTTTTGTTACATTGGTTAGATACGGAAATTTTGAACTGGTTTTATTTTACTGGGATCCACACAGATTCCTTCTTTAAACATTATATGCTCCAAAAATGCCACTTGAGTCAACCAAAATTCACTTTTAGAAAACTTAGCATATAACCAGTTTTCTTTTAATGTTTGCAAGACAATATAGAGGTGTTTCTCATGTTCTTCTTCACTTTTGGAGTACAGCAAAATGTCATCAATAAATATGAAGACAAATTAGTCTAGAAATAGCATAACACCCTATTCATCAAGTCCATAAACACCATTGGAACATTAGTGAGTCCAAAAGACAACCAATAGCTCATAATGTCAGTGATGAGTGCAAAATATAGGCTTAGGAATGTCTTTCTTCTTGATTTGGAGTTAATGATAACCCAAACATAAGTCAATATCGAAAAAGTATTCTGCCCTTTGTAACTTATTAAATAAGTCATAATTCTAGGAAGCAAATCCTCATTCTTCATAGTCACATTGTTTAGCTGCCACTAATCTATATATTGTCTAAATAAATTGTCCTTCTTCATCACAAATAAAAGTGAAGCACATTAAAGGACATAACTAATAAAACCTTTACCCAACAAATCTTGCAACTAAGCCTTTACTTTCCTCAACTTGCTTGAAGCCATCTAATAAGGAGGTATAGAGATTAGTTGCTTACCTAGCAATAATTCAATACCAAATTCTATTTCTCTACCTAAAGGGAGACCATGTAACTCTTATAGAAACACATAAGAAAATTCTTTACCTATTAGGACTTTCTCTAAGGAAGGACATTCTTGTTGCATGTCCTTGATATAGGCAAGGGAACCTTGATGTTTCTTCCTAATTAATCTTTTAACTTGAATGTCTAAGATTAGGTCGTAGTGAACCTTACTCATATTCCTTTGAAAAAAATGCTAGGTTCCCAATAATACTAAACTTCACCCTTTTCTCATGACAATAAACCACTACATTGCACTTTGATAACTTGTTATACCCAAGATGACATCATACTTTGGCATATCCAATATTATCAAAGTTGCTTCACAAGATTCACTATCAATTATCACTTTACAAGCTGAAATATATGTATAAGCAAAAATGAATTCACTTAACGGCATAGGAACCACCAATGGAGAATCAAGAAACTCATATGTTTTCTTAATGCAATAAGCAAAGTATGGGGACATAAAAGAATGAGTGGCTTTAAAATAAATAATAATTTAGCACCAATAGAAGAAATAGGCAATCTATCTTTTATAATTGCATTGAAAGCTTAAGCATCATGAAGAACCTCTAGCAAAAGTACTAGCTCTTAGATATCTAACAAAAGTGGCTAGCACATAAGTCTTAACTAAAGATGGATAGGATTTCAGGCTAAAAGATTGTCCACTCACTAATGGAAAATTCTTGATCTGATACTCAAAAGAATCACACTAAAAATGCACACTTAAAGTATGAGGACCTTCTTGTCTAGACTTCTTTTGGCACTCTTGCTCTGATTATCATTCATAAAATTAAGTTTCTAGTTTATAAGTAGAATCCACCACTTGAGTGTATGTGGTGGTAATATTCATAAGTACTAATCAAAGAAAAGAGTCCCTGAAATGATTCACAGATCTTTTCACCCTTATTTTCTTGGTAATCACCATATATGAGGCATAATAGGACAACCTCATAAAATGAGCCTCATACTCAAATATTGAAATACCCTTAGTTTGAAACAATCACTTAAATCCTCAAGCATACTTATCTTTAATACTCTTAAGTAGAAATCATACAATAAAAGCATCAATAAACTCAAGCCAAGTGAGTGGAATTGGATTATCCTTTCTTTACACATAGACTTTGTACCACTCATATGCTACATCATATAACTGATAAATTACTAGCTCAACAGCATGAATAGGGTCACATCCCAATGCTACACATAGCATGTTAGACTTTTCTAAGAAGGTGTAAGTGTCTTGGGTAGAATCTATGCCAGAGAATTTGGGAGATTGCATTTTTATGAAGTTATATAGGTAAAATAATACATCTTCGTCTTATTGAGCCAAAGCTGGAGGGTTAGCCTTTTGTTGAGGTTAAGTAGGAGGTTGTTGTTATTGTTGGGCAAGGATTCCTACTAAGTTACCTATGTTCCTATAAACTTAGTCCAACCCCTTGTTCTAAATTAAGGCTAAGTGCCCTTATCTAAACATTTCTATGCATTCTACCTTTACCTTATCCCCTATAACCTCAGCCTCTAATTACTGATACTTATAGATTGATGGAATCCTAATTAGAGCTAACTCTTACATGTTCTTCATAACTAACAAAATAAAATTTATGTTGCATTAGGTATAAAATAAGAATAACTAGGTTCAACACAAATTTCAAGTACAAAAAAAATGAAAACACATAGGATCATAGGCTGGAAACTTCATGATGTATAAGGATGCTTTACTAAACTAACACATTCCCTAAGCATCATATGTGAGCATAGCAACCCTTCCTATACTAACAGTCACAAACCAATAAACCTATTTCAAATACCAACTTATCACACCATTAAACTTGGAGTGTGACTAGCCAAATAATGGATACCTATACCCCTTGACCAACCACCATACACTACACAGACATGACACAACTTAATAAACCTTAAAACATATTCCTAAGTTTAAACAAAAATCTAATAAGGTTTTCTCACAGTACAAACTCTCCTCTACAAATATAATTAAAGTAACTAGTTTTGAAACATAAATAGAGCTCCACTCAAGCAAATAACTAGACTAAATAGGACTTTGTGACACATATCCATACAAAATCTATTACTAAGATTCACTACATAGGCTATAGTGACTTTAAGTTCATCATTGGCATATAACCTTGTTTCTCCCAAAAAAAAACCTTCTCGTGGCTAGTCAATAAGTCAAGGAGCTAAAGGTGAAGTCAAATCTACACTTGAAGCTAAAAATATAGATAAAAGAGAAGGGTGAGTCTTTAAGACTTAGTAGGGAAAAAGGAAACCAAAGAGATACGAGCATCACACAACCAGTAGGAAATGTTTATATATATATATATATATATATATATATATATATATATATCTATATATATATATATATATATATAGATATATATATATATATATATATATATATATATATATATATATATATATATATATATTTGTGTGTGTGTGTGTATGTATGTATGTATAAATTTAATTAATGAATTATGTTTCATGAGAAAAAGATAATCAAAGTCATGCCCATGTTCAAGTACAATCCAATCATGTCTCATTTAAGTATAATCAAGATAAACAAAGTCCAGTGTATTTAGGGCTTCAAGTCTTAGCAAACCAAAGCATGCATCATAGTATGTTAGGGTATCATTCCTCTTAACCACAATTCCTATATCATAGAAGATTATGGAATCAATCATCATGACCACAAAAGTTCAGAGAATCACTTATTTTGACCATAGAGCTTAAATCAAAGAAGATCAAAGAATTAGTCATCTAGGCCGTAGAACATAGCAAAGCATATATGTCATAACAATAGCATCCTAACTCTAAAGTACATATCACAAAGATGTTTAGAGCTAAGCCACACCAAATTTTGACTCATAATTTTATATTATTTCTCTTAGGTGTATCTGGGTCTAATTCATATATTTCAGTAGCCCTATCAAACACACAGAATAATACAAAAGATCTTACATAATAAAGTTTCATAAAATCATAGCTTCCTTACATGAAATGTTGCACATGATTTTCAAGTCACAAATATATAAGACTAACATATCTGATTCATAAGCATACCATAATTATATATAAGTAGCTAATTCATACTTATGCATTACATAACGCATCTAGTAACTCAAAGGTAGTGATTTCCACCCACAAAGTAGATAACTCAAAATATGTGGCAAGCTCGCAAAGTTGCCAAGCTAGGTATCATGATCCTGAGCTAAAACAATATAATTAAAAGGGGTCATTTCGTCTAAATATAAAGGACATTGAAATATTAATCTACTTCAAATTAGTGTCTTAAATAATATAGAACTTCTCTTAGAAATTTACCAAACACCTTGAATGCGCACTATTCATCAGTATAGCTTTATAACTCCGAGTAACAATATCTCTATATACTTGTCCACAAGGCCTCAAATTTTAGGGGCTATTTACCCATTCCATTACTAGCAAAATGACTATCCGTTGGGGTTTAATGAAATAATAGATAGCAAGAAACAAATTACACAAAAATTCAACTAATGAATTATAACTACACAACATATCTACAAATTTATCGTTATCAATCATTAAATAAGCTCTAGGGACGTTAATTAACCATATTTTTATAGGATTAGGTTGAAGTTTCATACCTCATATTGCCCAAAAACTAATCTTAGATGGTGATTTCTCCTTCTCCTACAAGGTTGGACAAAAATAGAGCTTATTAGGGTTCTTAAACGTTAGGGACAGTAGAGGAAGGTAGAAAGTGGTTATGGCCAGTGCTAGTGATTGTGTAAGGTGGTTGTATGGTGGATTCATGAGGTAGAAATTTGAAAAATTAAGAAGGAAGAGAGAAGGGTGATGAACTTCTTTGTTTGCTGAAGAAAACAAACAAGAGGCTTCCTTCTTCCAATTTTTACATATACGTTAAAAAAAGGAATTTCATGATATTTTGGCTATTTATTTACTTATTTATTCTATTCACTCATGATATTGCATATTTATATTCTAAGAGAACATAATGGCCACAAAGGACATTTAGATATTTTTTAAGCATTACCATCTATCATCCACTTCCCTCATGATATTCCATATTTATATTCCAAGAGAATACGATGGCCATAAAGGATATTTAGATATTTTTCAAAGGTCACTGTTATCATTCCATTAATTTTTTTCTTATTTACTAGAAAATTTAATTGGCCAATATTATCTAGAGAAATTTTCCTTTTTCATTGTTTGAGCTTATAAAATTTCTAATAAAATACTTGCTTACTACAATGCCTTTGTTGTTGATCTACTAGAGACAATAGGAATCTCCAAAACATTTGATGTGGTAAACATTTACCCATTCTATTCATCAAATATTCCCTATATTCGTATGTTCTAGATCACTTGAGATCAAGTTCTTTTCCAGCAAAGGAGACTAATGTGGAACATAATGCAAATAATTTCTTAAGCAAAATTAAGTGTCAGAAGCCTAAACACACAATCTATAAATTTTCATAATTTTTTGAGGTTATTTATATTTATTATTATTATTTTAGTATCATCATTATTATTTTATTTTATGTTTCTTATTGCAATTAATTCCTATTTTGATCAAGAGACCTATGTTACTTTTATTTTTGTTATTTTAATGTTTCATGTGTAACTAGGAGTGCCTAATTAAGGGTCTTATAAGTACACTATCTTATGTACAATTCAGAACTTTTTTATCATTAATTAAATTTTTAGAGAATTTATTTTTCCCTCTCGGAGTTTGTTCATCTTTTATGCTTATTTTTGGCATCATAATTAAGCAACATTTTTACAATAACATCAAGTAGAGTTCCCCCTATGCATACTTGGCTAAAGATGCTTAGGTTTACAAACACAAGAAATGAGTCCACCATGTATGTAAGTTATGCTTAAAGGTAGAGAACATATAATTGCTAAGAGAGCGTAAGTGATAAGAAATGGAAGTATGCAAATTATAGCTATCACACTTTAAGAAGTTGTAATTACTAAGAGATATTGAGTGAGAGTGACATTCAAGTGAGATAAACTCAAATATGGTTAGCTTGTAAAAAGATAATACAAGTAAATATGTCACTGTAACATTTTAAATAAAGTGTAGTAATATTGATATAGGAATTGCATTACGCCTTAAGAAAAACAAAAACTTGTCATAAAATAGATCATGTCTATAGGAATCCAATATGCTATGCAATACTGTACATCTATACCTAGTGATGGGTTTTCTAACTCTAAGCTCTAATGCCTAGCCTAGGTCCATAACAACATGTAGGAAAAGGTTAGTACCTAGTGGAGCCTTGGCTCTAATGGGCTTATAGATAATTATATAAGAAAAGTGTACAGATCAAATAGGCTACCTTATAAAGAAAAGATTCTATTTATAGATTGGATCCTCAGATGTACAATTGATAATGTGCCAATTGTTTCATATATGGGTGAAGCCAAATTTTTTATACAAATTGTTGTGACAATGATTGATGGTTTTAGACCGCTAATTTTCTAGTGTAAATCCCAAAAGCGTTACTAGGATGATCTCCTAAACATGGATGGAGTTTGAGAGTGAAAAACAAAATGGGTTATATCTAGGTTGAAAAATTCATTATTCAGTTGGTTAATTCAAACTTGAGTGACTGATCAACCCACCTTGACTAACGGCCTTATTTAGGGCCTAAAGCTAGATCCATCATTAGTACTTAATGTAGTTGAAGAAAAAATAAGTAAATAAAAGATCGAGTCCACATAAGACCAACTCCTCCTACTTCTCCTCCTTTTTTCTTCTTCTTATTCTTCTTGAATTATCAAAGGAAGCAATAGTTATTGACTACAAATGGGTTTACAAAGCCAAAATGGACTCATATGGTAATATAGAATGATATAAGGCAAAACTTGTAGTTAAAGGTTTCACTTAAAAAGAAGCTATTGATTATCATTAAACCTTCTCTCCAATTTCTAAGAAGGATTTATTAAGCATAATTATGGCTTTAGCAACTCATTTTGACTTAAAGCTACATAAATGGATTTGAAAATAATTTTGTAAACGGGGATCTTGAAGATAAGGTATACATGACTCAACTTGAAGATCTTGTTTCAAATAAGGAAAATCACCTTGTACGCAACTTAAATATATCCATATATAGACTTAAATAAGCTTCTCGTTAATGGTATACAAAATTTCAAACCTAACTATACTTGATTTTATAGAAAAAAATTGTTTATCAATGTGTATTGATAACTCTAATTCATTAGAGTTTCTCTATGTTTTTCCAAGGATATTTAATATGCGTTTTAACTTATTAACTTTCATGCCCCCTAATAATAGAATGTTTAGCCTCCCACAGACACAAGATCACCCATTCTGTTTGCTGTGACAATTCAGTATACATGCGCAGCAATTAAGGTAGCAAACCGAGTGATGTTGGGTGATCTTGGTCCTTTTTAATATGATGCATAAGATGGGAGGCTTACTTTTTTTGATATGGTGCAGATGGTAGGGAGTCAGAGCTATGCAGCAGGTGCGGCCACCACCCAACAGGGGGAAAAAGGAGTGCCCAGCTGACATAGCAGACTACTGGAAGTACAGGAACAGCCTCCACTACTGGAAGTGGAGGGAAAGCTGCTGACAGAGGTGCTGGCCGAAAAGTAGGGAGACTTTCAGCAGACCAGGCCATTTTTATGGGACCACAAGGATCGCCTATAAAAGGGGAAAACAGAAAGCACAAAGCGAGAGACGCAGGGTGTGACAGAAGAAGACCGAAATAGGAAGCCCAAAAATGCCTGTCTGGATTGGGCTGTGTGGTTACACTCTAGGCTAGGACGGGGCAACCCTAGATGGTGAAGGATAGGAGCAAGGAAGAGGACTGTTGCTGGGGATTCCTTTCATTTTCTTTTTAGTGTTTTCATTGTCAGTAGGAAACTGCATTTTTCTTTTCATATAGTTGTATTTCTCTTCACTACATACTAGTTAATCTAATGCTTGTAGTTGGTTTGGATATGAGGCTGGGCTAACTTTCCAGCTAGGGTTGTAGACGGGTTGCAATGAACACATGCATATTTTAATTTATAAATGATTTTGCTGCAGCAACGCTGTGACATCCAATTGTGTTTATATATCTTAACTTCTCCTATTAACTGAAATTAGAAAGAGGAAAGATTAGGCTATCATTAACCTGGAAAGGTGGTGAATGCTGGAAAAGAGTTGGATGTGTGGGCATAACCAATATAGGAATGTATGGTTGTCTCATTTGACCCAAGAGTTGGGGGCCTCAAGTACAGCTCTGGGGTTAGGATTGATGCAGGGATGTATATCCAAACCCCAAGAGTACAAGGAATGGTAGTCAGGAAAGACTCCATTCAAGAGCAGATTGGGCACTGAAGTAATTGCTATAGCAATTTCTAGAGCAAAATGAGTGCAGAAGTTCATAGTAATCCTGAAGCAACCTTAGTTCACCTAATATCTTCTTCTTCATAACCTAGAGTCTCTCAACTTAATTTAAGCCCTATCTAGTTTGTTACATTTTAATTTCTCCTAAACATTAAATTGTGTGAACTAACAGAATTTTGCTACAGCATTTCATGAGTCAAAGCATTCTATAGTAGTTTCTAGTATACTCCTCGTGGGACGATACTCACTCATCATTATATTACTTGGTCACGACACATGCACTTGCGTTCTGACATTGCATATATACTTTGCAACCAACAAGTTTTTGGAGACGTTGCCGGGGAGTGTCAACTAGAAAATTATTATTAGAAGTTTGATTGTGTGAAGGACTTTATCTTTTAGTTATTATGGTGTCATTTTTGGGTAGGTAACATAGTGCATGAGTAGGTCCAAAAGAGAGATACTGCATCTAGATCCTGAGACAGAAAGAATGCTTCTGAGAAGAAGGAGAGGATTGTTGGGACCTCAGCAACAAGCAGAAATGGCTAACCAGAATGGAGCAGAAAACATGGATGACAGAGATAGAGTCCTGAATGCTTATGTTCAACCAAACCTGAATGGGTTGAACCGAGCATTGTAAGACCATAAATTGAAGCTTTTTATTTCGAGCTCAAGCTGGTAATATTTCAGATGCTGCAAACTACAAGGCAATTCAATGGAATTCCTACGGAGGACCTACACCTTCACCTGAGAGTATTCATCGAAGTCACTGATGCTTTCAAAATGAATGGGGTGACAGATGAAGTTCTCAAGCTGAAACTGTTCCCCTACTCATTAAGAGATCAAGCTAGGGCATGGTTAAACTCTCTGCCACCCGATTCTATTGCTGATTTGGTAGAGAAATTTCAGCTAAAATACTTCCCACTTACGAAGAATGCAAGATTAAGGAATGATATCACGTCCTTCCAACAACTAGACGGGGAATCACTATATGACACCTGGGAAAGGTACAAAGAGCTGCTATGGAGATGTTCCCACCACAGAATCCAATACTGCATTCAGATGGAGACATTTTACAATGGCCTTAATGCTCAAACACGAACCATAGTGGCTGTAGTGGCTAATAGGGCACTTCTGTCTAAAACATACAATGAGGCACATGAGCTGCTCGAAAGAATGGCTAGTAATAACTATCAATGGCCTATGGATAGGGTCTCAACTGGAAAGAAGACAACAGGTATGCATGAAGTGAGTGAAGTCACTTTTCTCACAGCCCAGCTAGCTTCATTAGTGAATGTCCTGAAAAAGCAGCAACTGATTCGCCCTCAAGCAGCTAATGCAGTCTAGGAGAATGGAGTATCTTGTGTTCTGTGCAATGGGCCTCATTTATTTGAAAGCTGTCCCTCGAATCTGGAGTCGGTATGCTATGTGGGAAACATGAATCACAACAACAATCCCTATTTAAACACGTATAACCCAGGTTTGAGGCAGCATCCCAATTTTTCTTAGAGTAACGATGGCATTGGACAGGGAAGCAACTCTGCCCCACAAAGACCACAGGCACCCCCAGGCTTTCAGCAGCAAAGGCATTAGCCTATGGAAACTCACACTTCGTTGGAGTCCCTACTGAAGGAGTATATGGCAAGAAATGATGTTGTGATTTAGAGTCAAGCTGCAACATTGAGAAATCTGGAGACCCAAGTCGGGCAGCTCGCCAATGAATTAAAAAGCAGACCTTCAAGGACGCTTCCAAGCAATACTGAAGTCCCTAGGAGAGAAGTGAAAGAGCACTACAAGGCTATAGGTTTTAGAAGTGGAAAAGTAGTGGAAGCACCCCAAGCAAAGAGACAGGACCAAAAAGACCTTACTGTACCCCTGGAAAAGAAGAAAGACAAGCAGAGGCTGGTGGAAGAGGCAAGTAATAAAGCAGGAATCTTTGGAGAAAAGTCTACAGCTTTGCCACAGCAAAAGTCTGCAGCTTTGCCACAGTAGAATATTGTAGCTTTGCCACAGTAGAATATTGTAGCTTTGCCACAGCAAAAAATGCAGCAGACCAAGTTTCCTCCACCATTTCCTCAAAGATTTCAAAAACAGCAGAATGACCATCAATTTAGAAGATTTATGGATGTCCTCAATGATGTGGGGTAAGCCACAAACTCTAGATCTAGACACCAAACCTTGACAGAACTCAAAGAAGACAACAATGGATGTTAAATCTAAAAATAGAAGAAAACAGAAATACAAGGAATAGAAGTAGAACCAATTCACACAATGGAACAACCCTTGTTCTCTGAATCAAGAACTGAACCAAATGATGAAGAAACCCTACCAGTACAACCTTACACAATGGCCATGGCAGCCAAGCACAAGGAGGAGGCTTATGGAGGCTTGAGAACACCAATCTCTAGGGAGATTGACACACACAAGAACAACTAAGCAAGATCAATCAGCAAAGCTCTCTTCTCTCAAAAGCACTCTTTTGATAGAAGGGAAAATAAGTATCTGAGTTACAAAATGTCTAATCTTCTAAAAACATGCTAAGGAGGGCCTTTTATAGTCCTAGTGCTGGCCTCCCTTTATAAAAACGAAATATTAAAAGTTAAATAAGGAAATTGTCTTAAAACAGAAAAGACTACAAGCAAAACATCCAATCACTTCATGGAGTCTTCTCTTCACCCCTAGGGTCTTCATGAGCTGCAATGGCCACCATTGACTTGATGGACAGATCCTTGATTGATGGCTCGAAGAAGGCTGTTAACATGGAAGGCTCCTTGGACAAGAAAAAGGTTATCACCTTGTCTAATTTTTGTTGGATCTCCTTAGCCCTTGCCCTAGTGATAGGACCTTCAAATGTAGGAACTTGAGGTGTAGGTGATCCCTCATCATCCTCCCCTTCTTGAAAAGGATTCGACCTCGAATCATCCAGCTCCTCATCATGTCCCTCATAAAGTGTAAGGTCTCCAACATTGAAGGTTGCACTCACGCCATACTCCCCGGGCAGCTCCAGCACATAAGCATTATCTCCAACTCTTTTCAGAACCTTGAATGGACCATCTCCTCTTGGTGAAAGCTTGGACTTGCGTTTTTCAGGAAAACGCTCCTTCCTCAAATGAAGCCAAACAAGATCCCCCGGTTTGAAGATCACTCTCCTTCTTCCTTGGTTTGCCTTGGCAGCATTGTACTCTCCCTTTTGTTGTAGCTTTGCCCTAGTTCTTTCATGCATCTCCCGAATGAACTCCACATGTTTTCCTGCATTGAAATCTGCTCGTTCCTTCATAGGCAACGGCGTAAGATCAAGTGGGGTTAAAGGATTCAAACCATAAACACACTCAAAAGGACTTAGAGAAGTAGAAGAATGAACAGCCCTATTATATGCAAATTCTACATGAGGTAATGCATCTTCCCAAGCCTTCAGATTCTTTCTAATGATAGTCCTTAAGATAGTTGTGAGAGTCCTATTGGTCACTTCAGTTTGACCATCAGTTTGTGGATGACTAGAAGTAGAAAATAACAATCTAGTCCCTAGTTTTCCCCAAAGAGTTTTCCAAAAATAGCTAAGGAACTTCACATCCCTATCACTCACAATAGTTTTAGGCACTCCATGTAACCTAACTATTTCCCTAAAGAACAAGTTAGCTACATTAGAAGCATCATCAGTCTTATGGCAAGCAATAAAATGAGCCATCTTAGAAAATCTATCAACAACCACAAATATAGAATCTCTCCCCTTCTTAGTCCTAGGCAACCCTACAATGAAATCCATACTAATATCTTCCCAAGGGGCTGTAGGAATAGGTAAATGAGTATACAAACCATGTGGCTTAATTCTAGACTTGGCTTTTAGGCACTCTAAACATCTCTTCACTAAGTGTTCTACGTCCCTAAGCATGTGTGGCCAAAAGAAATGTGTATGCAGCATATGATATGTCTTATCCCTACCAAAGTGTCCCATTAAACCTCCCTTATGGGCTTCCTCGACAAGTAACGTCCTCAAGGAACACCTAGGAATGCACACCTTATCAATTCTGAACAAAAATCCCTCAAACAAGTAAAACTTATCTAAGGAACCTTTCTGCACACAATGCTTATAAGTAGCACCAAAATCAATGTCATCTGCATATAACTCTTTAATGTAAGTGAATCCTAACACCTTAGAGTCTAATGTGGTCAACAAAACATGTCTCCTAGAAAGTGCGTCAGCAACAACATTATCTTTTCCCTTTTTATACTTAATGACATATGGAAATGTTTCAATGAATTCCATCCATCTACCATGCCTCCTATCAAGTTTATCTTGACTCCTAAAATGCTTTAAAGACTCATGATCAGTATGCAAAATAAACTCTCTAGGCCATAAGTAATGTTGCCAAGTCTTAAGCACTCTATATAAAGCATACAACTCTTTGTCATAAGTAGAGTAGTTAAGACATGCACCTTTCAATTTTTCAGAGAAGAAGGCAATAGGCTTACATTCTTGCATGAGTACACCTCCAATACCAATTCCAGAAGCGTCACACTCTACTTCAAATGGGCGAGTAAAATCTGGGAGCACTAGAAGTGGCGCCTTGGTGAGCCTCCACTTCAGATTGTTGAAGGCCCTCTCTTGTGCCTCTCCCCACACGAATGGAGCATGCTTCTTGGTGATCTCAGTCAAGGGTGCAGCAATGGTGCTAAAATCCTTGACAAAGCGCCTATAGAAGCTAGCTAGTCCATGAAAACTCCTCACTTGTCCAATTGAAGTTGGAGTTGGCCAATCTTGAATGGCTCTTATCTTCTCTTCATCCACTTGCAGCCCTTGTGTACTCACTACAAAACCAAGAAATGTGACTTTATTAGTGCAGAAATCACACTTTTTCAAATTGGCATACAAGTACTCTTCTCTAAGGGTAGAAAGAACTTCCCTTAAGTGTTCTTCATGCTCCTTTAGGGACCTGCTATAGATGAGTATATCATCAAAGTATACTACAACAAATTTCCCTATAAAGTTCCTCAAAACATAGTTCATCAATCTCATGAAAGTAGAAGGAGCATTTGTCAAACCAAATGGCATCACAAGCCATTCATAGAGACCAAACTTGGTCTTGAATGCAGTCTTCCATTCGTCTCCTTCTTTCATCCTAATCTGATGATATCCACTCCTTAGATCAATCTTTGTGAAGATGGTGGCACCATGGAGCTCGTCCAACATGTCGTCCAGCCTCGGAATTGGATGGCGGTACTTGATGGTGATGTTGTTGATGGCTCTACAGTCAACACACATCCTCCATGTGTTGTCCTTCTTTGGCACAAGTAGAACTGGCACGGCACAAGGAGATAGGCTCTCTCTCACATAACCCTTGTCTAGGAGCTCTTGCACTTGGGTCTGGATTTCTTGGCTCTCCTTAGGGTTCATTCTATAAGCTGGCCTATTTGGTAAGGTGGCTCCGGGAATAAGATCTATTTGGTGCTCTATGCCTCTCAAAGGGGGTAGGCCAGGGGGTATATCATCCGGAAATACATC
Source organism: Gleditsia sinensis (assembly GCA_037074535.1). Lineage (NCBI taxonomy): Eukaryota > Viridiplantae > Streptophyta > Magnoliopsida > Fabales > Fabaceae > Gleditsia > Gleditsia sinensis. The sequence continues at coordinate 41,402,541 of CM073473.1, forward strand.
CTTAAACTCTTCTAAAAGGGCTGGGATAGGAGGGGGTAGGGCAGCCTTAGTTTCTTCACTTAGCATGGCCAGTTTCTTGCACAAAAGCATGAGGGTGGTTTCTAGGGGTAGATACTCACCTTGTAGCTCACTTTTGGATGCTAATAAGACACTAGAAGGCTGTATTGCTAATGCTTGGCTTGGCTTTGAGGGGGTGCCTACTTGCTGCCGAGTTGTGCTCTTGCCTTGCTTCTTCTCCTCTCCTTGTTCCTTGTCGTTTTCCTTCTTCCTTTCATAGGCCTCGGCAATCTGCATAGGAGACATAGGTTTTAAGACAACATTCTTGCCATTAAATGTAAAGGAATGCTTATTAGTGTGACCATCATGCATGACTCTTCTATCATATTGCCATGGTCTTCCTAACAAGATGTGACAAGCTTGCATAGGAACAACATCACACAGAATTGTATCCTCATAGTGACCTAATGTGATAGTAACTTTAACTTGCTTATTCACTTTCAATTCTCCACAATCATTCATCCAATGCAGTTTGTAAGGCCTAGGGTGATGAAAAGTAGTAATTTGCAACTTAGAAATCAATTCAGTACTAGCAATGTTGCAACAACTACCTCCATCAATTATCATGTTGCACACCTTTCCCTTAACCAAGCATCTAGTATGAAACAAGTTTTCCCTTTGATTATCCTCACAAGGGGCAGGTTGTACATGCAATGTTCTCTTACAAATTAAAGACTCTCCATGCTCATACTCAATCTCATCCTCATTATCAAAACCAGATTCATGCTCATTCACCTCATTAACACACTCTTCATTATCTTCTTTGTCACTTTCAGATTCATATTGTCCTAAGTGGTTAATCATGAGCGTTTTTCTATTAGGACAATCCTTCATCATATGACCTCTTCCTCTACATTTAAAGCATTCAATGTCCCTAGTTCTAAGAGTAGGGTTAGAGGTACTCCCTTTGGATCCATTAGAGGAACCAGTTGTGGCTCGTGGAGGGTAGGGTGTGGCACTAGGTGGTGCACTTCTTTTCTGTCCGACTTGCTCTAAGTATGGCTCTCTTTGTGAAGACTCCCGGCCATAGGGTTGAGAGCTACGTCCTTGCTGGTTTCTCCAAGTGTTGGATGTTCCACTTGAGCTCTTGTTTCCTTGGTTCCTAGCCCTTGTCTTTCTTTCTACTTTGATTGCTAAGTGTAGCAATTCTGTCATAGAGCTGTATGGATACAAGTCGACTTCATTAGCCAGAAATGAATTGAGAATTCTAAGATACCTGGCCATGGTTGTCTCTTCATCTTCAATCACATTAGCTTTCACCATTGCCACTTGCATGGCATTGTAGGTCTCTTCTGCACTCATTGACCCTTGTCTCAAATTCTCCAATCTTTGCCTTAAATCCCTTGTATGATGTTGAGGCACAAATTTAGCCCTCATCAAAGCTTTCATTTGCTCCCATGTGGCCACGTCTGGATCAAGTACTCTTCTTCTTTCCTTGACCAGGTTGTCCCACCATATGAGGGCATAGCCATTGAACTCCAATGCAGCTAACTGGACCTTTTTATGCTCAGCAAAGTTGTGACATGACCAGATTTGTTCTATCTTGGTCTCCCACTCCATGTATGCATCTGGATCACACTTTCCTTCAAAACTTGGGATCTTCACTTTGATCTTCCCAATGCCATCTTGCTCTGGCTCACGTCCTCTTCTAGCTTGGTATCCCCTAGGTGGCTCAGCTTGCCAGCCTTCATACTCCAATTCCTCATCTTGGTAACCCTGAAATGTATTAAAACGATTAGGTGCATAATGATTTCGTCTATGTAAAGGAGAGTTATGGACAGAGAATTGCTCATTGTGAGCATGGACTGGAGTGCCATGATGTGGGGCAGCGCCTTCTGATCTTCCAAGGTGAGAAGCGATGCCTGGAGGGACTTGTTGGTGTGCGCCTCGAGCTGCATCATAAGCACTCCTTTGATCTGGTAGGGGCGCTCTTGCGACGGCATTGGAAGGGCCTCCATCCTCAGCATAGGTGCCTAGAGGGACGAGGGCGGGTGGTGCTGGCCTTGACTCCAAAACAGCCATCCGAGCAGTCAAGTGGGCTAAGTTGTCCGACATGGTCTTGAGCATGTTGAACATCTCAGGTGGTATTGGTGAAGAACTCCTTGAGTGTGGAGGACTTGGTGACCTAGACATGTTCAAAAGAAGACTAACACCTAAACAAGTCAGATTAGAGAAATCAAAATCACCTCACTAGTGTTTCACTCTTGTGTTTGATCTCTCTCTCCTAATTGTTGTTGATGTACGTTTTTTTTTTCTTTTTTTTTAATGGATTGTCTTGTATGAATCAAATAACCCACGTGAACAGAGTGTTCTAAGCCAACAATCGCCAAGAAATGGTGAATTATAGAAAGGATAAGTTCGGCAGAGGATTAAACAAGCAAATGACTCAGAAAAAGAAAGAAAATAAGATTGAACAAGACAATTACAAGAAGGTAATGCAATTAGACAAAGTATACTCAATCAATCTGAACTCAAGAAGGAAGAATTGTACCTTACTTGTCTCAACTTGTACCAATGGAGATTAGAAGGGTGAGGTTCGAAATCTGGCTAAGTGTGGGACAAGGCTAAGGTATGGCTAGGGCTTGTAGGACTCCTTGGTGTATCTGAAGCCTCTTGGCAATCCCTTTGAGTTTCACTTGAGAAATGACTAAGTACAAATTACTTCTATGAAATGATTACAACTTAGGATAGTATGAAATACAAATGCAATGCTGAAATGAGACTTGAATTTCTTTTTCTTTTCTTTTCGTTTTTTTTTTTCGTTTTTTTTTTCTTTTTGTCTCAAGAATAAATAAAATACAGAAATGAAACTTGGAATATCAGAAATAAGAAATTAACACCTGGAATTTCAATTTAAATTTCAAAAATAACTTCTAATAGCAGATTGGACTTAATCTTCCTGATTTTAAGGAACAAGTATAACAGCTGCAAATCAAATCTCCCTGATTTGAGGAACAAATATAACAGCTACAAATCAAATCCCCTGATTTTAGGAGCAATTATAACAGCTGAAAATCAAATATCCCTTATTTTATGGAGTAATTATGACAGCTACAAAAACAAATCCCTGATTTTTAGGAGCAATTAATGCTCAGCCATGGAAGTCAAACCTGGTTGATGCAATAAAGGAATGCAGCCTGATTTGTAGGGAGCAGCTAATGTTCAGCCTTAGAAATCAAATCTGGCTATTGCAGCAAGTCATGGACGTTTTTCTGGATGGTGAAGGCTAGGAATGGTGGTTGGTGGTTGAACAAGGCTGCAGCAAGAGTTCTATGGTGGTTCCCGATGATGTAGGTGAGGGAATGTGTCCAAATCTCCAAAACCACAAGCAATTCAAGCAAAGCACAACAATGAAAGACCAGAAATGCCTCAAAAACGAAAATGACAGAAAACTGAAATGGCAAAGACTCCAGATGAACAAAGCAAACCAGCGGCAGTGCTTTGGTGGTGATGTGGTGGCGGTAAGGTGTCACCTTGCTCTGATACCAATTTGATGTGGGGTAAGCCACAAACTCTAGATCTAGACACCAAACCTTGACAGAACTCAAAGAAGACAACAATGGATGTTAAATCTAAAAATAGAAGAAAACAGAAATACAAGGAATAGAAGTAGAACCAATTCACACAATGGAACAACCCTTGTTCTCTGAATCAAGAACTGAACCAAATGATGAAGAAACCCTACCAGTACAACCTTACACAATGGCCATGGCAGCCAAGCACAAGGAGGAGGCTTATGGAGGCTTGAGAACACCAATCTCTAGGGAGATTGACACACACAAGAACAACTAAGCAAGATCAATCAGCAAAGCTCTCTTCTCTCAAAAGCACTCTTTTGATAGAAGGGAAAATAAGTATCTGAGTTACAAAATGTCTAATCTTCTAAAAACATGCTAAGGAGGGCCTTTTATAGTCCTAGTGCTGGCCTCCCTTTATAAAAACGAAATATTAAAAGTTAAATAAGGAAATTGTCTTAAAACAGAAAAGACTACAAGCAAAACATCCAATCACTTCATGGAGTCTTCTCTTCACCCCTAGGGTCTTCATGAGCTGCAATGGCCACCATTGACTTGATGGACAGATCCTTGATTGATGGCTCGAAGAAGGCTGTTAACATGGAAGGCTCCTTGGACAAGAAAAAGGTTATCACCTTGTCTAATTTTTGTTGGATCTCCTTAGCCCTTGCCCTAGTGATAGGACCTTCAAATGTAGGAACTTGAGGTGTAGGTGATCCCTCATCACTCAAGCAGCTGCATATAACATCTCCTTGGTGGAAGCATTAGAGCAAATGTCAAACTATGTAAAGTTCATGAAGGACATCTTGACCAAAAAGAGAAGATTTGGGGAATTTGAGACTGTGGCCCTCACACGAGAATGTAGTGTTGTGCTGCAGAATAAGCTGCATCTTAAACTCAAAGATTCGGGTAGCTTCACCATACCCTGTTCCATTGGGAACCAGTATTTTGGCAAAGCCTTCTGTGACTTGGGAGCAATCATCAACCTTATGCCAATGGCCATATTCAAGAAGCTGGGGATTAGAGAAGCAAGGCCTACCACGGTCTCACTACAATTGGCAGACAGATCAATTGCACATCCTGAAGGGAAAATTGAGGATGTCCTAGTTAAGGTAGAAAAATTCATTTTCCCAGTAAACTTTATAATACTGGACTATGAAGCTGATGCAGAGGTGCCAATTATTTTGCGCAGGCCATTCCTAGCAACTGGCCAAACCTTAATTGCTGTCCAAAAATGGGAATTAACCATGAGAGTACAAGATGAGCAGGTTACATTCAATGTATTCCAGTCTATGAAATTTCCTAGTGAAGTAGAGGAATGTTCAGTTGTGTCTGTGATAGACACATTAGCATCAGAGTAGATTGAAAAATGATGCAAGGGCCCATCACCAGTTATATGGGTAGATAACTCAGATTCAAAGGGGGAAAACAAGAAAGAATGGGCCTAGATTGAAGCCAGACATGGCACTAGGAAGCAGAGACCGATGAATGAGCCCTTAGACATGTCCTTACTAGAAGCAAAGCTGCCTAAGGCATCCGTAGAGTAACCACCAATCTTGGAGTTGAAGTCATTACCAGCACATCTCAACTATACGTATCTAGGCGAAACAACCACCCTTCCTATGATCATTTCAGCACTATTGACAGAAGAGCAAGAGGAGAAACTAGTCCTAACGTTGAAAAGATTCAAAAAAGCTATTGGTTGGACCCTTACTGATATCAAGCGTATCAGCCCCTCATTTTGTATGCATAAGATCCTTTTGGAGAGCAATGAAAAAGGGTCCATTGAACCCCAACAGAGGCACAATCCAATAATGAAGGAGGTGGTAAAAAGGGAAATCATAAAGTGGTTAGATGCTGGAATTATTTACCCCATATCAGACAGTTCCTGGGTTAGTCCAGTCCAATGTGTTCCTAAGAAAAGGGGGCATAACTGTGGTGGAAAATGAAAGCAGTGAGCTCATCCCCACCAAGGTTGTGACTAGATGGAGGATTTGCATGGACTATCGAATTTTGAACAAAAGCACCAGGAAAGACCATTTCCCCTTGCCATTCATAGACCAGATGCTGGACAGACTTGTAGGAAGGGAATACTATTGTTTCCTAGACAGGTATTCAGGCTACAATCAGATTGCTATAGCACCCGAAGACCAGCATAAGACCACATTCACATGTCCTTATGGCACCTTTGCATTTCGAAGGATGCCGTTTGGGTTATGCAATGCTCCAGCAACTTTTCAGCAATGCATGATGGCAATTTTCACAAAAATGGCTGAGCAATTTGTGGAAATTTTCATGGATGACTTCTCAGTTTTCGGGGACTCCTTCGACTTATGTTTAGGAAACCTTGCTAAGGTCCTACAAAGATGTGAGGAAACAAACTTAGTGCTGAACTGGGAGAAGTGTCAATTCATGGTGAAGGAAGGGATTGTGCTAGGACACAAAGTCTCTCAAAATGGACTAGAGGTTGACAAAGCCAAAGTAAAGATCATAGAGAAGCTGCCTTCTCCCACCTCAGTCAAAGGCATCAGAAGCTTCCTTGGCCTTGCAGAATTCTACAGGAGATTCATCAGGGACTTCTCCAAGGTTGCAAAACCTCTATGTAGCTTGCTAGAGAAAGACAAAACTTTCTGCTTTGATGAAAACTGCATGACAGCATTCTATGACCTCAAGAAAAAATTGAGTTCAGCACTAGTTATTGTGGTACCAGACTAGACTTCTCCATTTGAACTAATGTGTGATGCAAGTGAAGCAGCATTGGGAGCCATCCTTGGGCAACACAGGAATAAATTTTTTCATTCTATATATTATGCAAGTAAAATGCTACAAGGGGCCCAGCTCAACTACACAGTAACAGAGAAGAAGATGCTTGCAGTAGTATTTTCTTTTAAGAAATTTAGATCATATTTGGTATGAATAAAAGTAATTGTACACACAAACTATTCCACCATCAAGCACCTGGTTAAGAAGAAGGATTCCAACCCCAGACTCATTCGATGGGTGCTCTTGCTCCAAGAATTTGATCTGGAGATCAGGGATAGAAGAGGAACAGAGAATCAGGTGGTAGACGATCTCTCCAGACTGGAATAGGACAGTGCAGAAGCAAAGGAAATTAATGAGAAATTACTAGATGAACAACTCTTCCTCATGACCCAAGTTGGTGTGCCATGGTACGCTGACTATGTAAACTACCTGGTGAATGGCCTGCTCCCACCAGAATTGACCTCACAGCAAAAGAAGAAATTTCTGCTTGATGTGAATTCATATTACTGGGATGAACCATACCTCTTCAAGCAGTATGCTGATCAGATGATAAGAAGATGCATTCCCAGTGAAGAGATGGAGCAAATCTTGTAGCAATGCCATGCTTCACCCTATGGAGGCCATTTTGGAGGAGTGAGGACTGCAAACAAGGTACTACAGGCAAGGTTCTACTGGTCTTCTCTATTCAAGGACTCCCACTCCTTTGTGTTGCAATGCGACAGGTGCTAGAGAATAGGAAACATATCTAGAAGATATGAAATGCTGCTGAACAACATCCTAGAAGTAGAATTGTTTGATGCATGGGGAATAGATTTCATGGGCCCTTTCCCTTCGAGTTTTGGGAACCAATACATCCTAATAGCTATTGACTACGTCTCAAAATGGGTAGAAGCAAGTGTGTCTCCCACTAACGAGGTAATTGTGGTAACCAAATTTCTGAAGAACATTTTTACAAGGTTTGAAACCCCCAGAGCCATCATCAGCGATGGAGGATCCCACTTCTGCAACAGGCAATTCGGAGCACTATTGGCCAAATATGGCGTAAGACACAAGGTGGCAACACCATATCATCCACAAAATAGTGGGCAGGCTGAAGTCTCCAATAGAGAAATCAAGAGGATACTGGAAAAAATGGTTGGCCCAACTAGGAAGGATTGGTCCTCAAGGCTGGATGATGCATTGTGGGCCTATAGAATAGCCTATAAAACACCGCTGGGGATGTCACCATACAAGTTGGTGTTTGGTAAGGCTTGTCATCTGCCAGTAAAGTTAGAGTATCGAGTATATTGGGCAGTGAAGGAGTTAAATCTAAATTTGGGAGCTGCAGGTGAGAAAAGAATGCTGCAGCTAAACGAGCTGGATAAATTCCGTGATCAAGCTTATGAGAATGCCAAGCTATACAAAGAGAAAGCAAAGCAATGGCACGACAAAAGGATACAACCAAGGGAATTCGAAGTAGGACAGAGAGTGATGCTATACAACTCCAGGTTAACCTTCTTCCCTGGGAAATTAAAATCTCGTTGGTTTGGCCCCTTCTGCATTAGCAAAGTCTTCCCTTTTAGAACTATAGAACTGGAAGAAGAAAAGAAAGGGAGGACATTCAAGGTTAATGGAGAAAGGATCAAGCTCTACCTTGGAGGTGATGTGGATCGCCAGCACACCTTACTCCAATTACAAGAAGGGTGAACAGGGAAGAAGTCAGGCTGTTGACTCTAAAACAAACGCTCATGGGAGGCAACCCATGTTTCATTTATTGTTGTTTTATTTTACAATTTTTAGGTAGCTTAAATTGTGACTTTAATATCAATTGTGTTAGTTACGTAGGAGGGGGAGAACATCAGACTGAAGGTCAGTTTCTGCTCTGCTGCAGCAAAATCATGTGAAAGCTAGTCTTGTTTTGCTGTGGCAAAAGCGTGTGAAAGCCAGCTTTTGTCACAAGATGTGCCGCAGCAAAATCATAGGAAAGCCAGTTTTTACCACAGGAATTGTTGTAGCAAAATCCCTCAGCCCTAAAAAAAGGGAGCAGGAAAACTTTGAGAATCCCATAAGTCACGTACACCCCCTCATTTCACCCAACCCAGCCTAGTGTACTTGACTGTCTCTGCAACTCTCCCAACCCCTTCACATTCCAAGTACTCTTTTGTACTCTCACCCCTTCATAACCTAGAACCCCTTTCGCACGAAGCAGACCTGCATCTCTCAAAATCTCCACTAGCCAACAATGCTGAGGGTCAGGACCGTAGCACAGAAGGTAAGAAAAATGTAGAAGTTTACCTTCGAGGAGAATAAGCGGCGACACGATGAAGAAACCATTCAGCAAAATTTCTACGCAGAGAAAGGCTTTGCCTTTACCACGCTTGAAGATCTGGGTCTGCTAATGTATGTGGCATCAGTGGTGAAGCAACGAGGATGGGAAACCTTCGCCACCCACCCCAAGCCTACCCTTATACCTCTGGTAAGGGAGTTCTATGCCAACTTCCTGCAGAACGCTAAGGAATGGGTCAGAGTCAGGGAGACCCGAGTATTATTTGACTAAGCCACAATCAACAAAGCCTATAAATTGTCTGATGAGGATGATGATTATGAAGCCTATTTAGAGGCTCTGCAAGACCATGACTGGCAAGCAATGCTGGCCTGGGTATGCATCCCAGGAACCACCTGGGACAGATCTTCCCAGGGTGCTACTACAATCAATCAAGCTTCCTTGGTGTCATTTCCTAAAGACTTGCCTTTTGCCCTCCGCTCACGGGCAAACGATGAGCAGAGATAAAGTGGCAATGGTCGATGCTATTATTTCGAGCAGGCCTATTAACGTAGGCAGGGTTATCAACGAACAAATCAAAGTGTGTGCAAGCCACAAGAAATGAAGTCTACTCTTCCCTTCCCTCATCACCCTGCTGTGCTAGGACAGCAGGGTGCCCATCTCAATCGATGAGGAGACACTTAAGGGGTAGCCCCATTAGCATCATTACCATAGCTTGAATTGTCCAAGAAAAAGGTGCTTCAGATCCACCAGCTGCCACACAATCCCCACCACACTTTGAAGGCCAAGCTGCCTCCACTTCTGCTCCTCATCCGGCTGATAAGACCCTACACATGTTGCTTCAGCAGCAAACCACCATCTTGTAACAACAATCTCTGCTCCTCAAACACCAGCACACCTTCTGGCAGTACCAAAAGTAGAGGGATATTGCCCTCCAGAAAACACTCGAGCAAAATTTCAAGCAGTTCTTCCCCTTTCAAGACTTTCCCTCGGACCTACTGCACTACACAGCTAGAGAAGAACAGAAGGCCCTAGAGCCTCAGTCTAAAGAGGGTCAAGAGTCCCAAGACTCTTCCCACAGTCACGAGCAGCAGCCATGCCCACCAAGGACTCATGAGGAAAATGAGTCCTCAGAGGATGAAGAGCCACTTGCAAAGAGGGCAGCAACAATGCAGAAAGGGAAGGCCAAACTCTAGAGTCCACAAAGATCAACTCAACGAAGGAGATGGCTCCGTAGCGCCTCAAAGTCTTAAGGGGGTCAATGCCACTAGGGTGTTGCAGCATCCCTATAAACACCCTCAGGGAGTCCCTTACCTTCTATTTCCCTTCTTCTATTTTCATATTTTCACTTTGCTTTGCATGTTGTTGTTCCTGTTTTAGTACTTTGCCTCTTTTATGGGTTTTGCAATATAATCAGCAGTGGGGACACTGCTCATCTTTAAGTTTAGGGGAGAGGTGAAATTAATGTTGCTTTAGTGTTTTCTGTGCATTTGCTGTGCCGGGGGATAGAATTATTGTAACTTTAGTATTTGCTTTAGTGTTTGCTGTGGCAATTTCTGTGCTTGACTGAATGGGTGTATTTCAATGTGTGCTAGTTTTGGTATGAATTTCTATGTGATTGTGCTTGAATGTGAGTCTACGTCTGATAACTTTAGCAATTAGAGAGTTTTTACAATTACTTTTCATTTTACCTAAATAAATAAAATAAAATAAAAAGAGAAAAAGAAGAAGAGAGATGAGTCTGTTATGTGTATTTCATGACCTGCTGTTAGCTCCAGGAAACTCTAAAGTGGGCTGTCTAGAGTGGGCTGTGTGGTTACACTCTGGGCTAGGACGGGGCAACCTTGGATAGTGAAGGATAGGAGAAAGGAAGAGGATTGCTGCTGGGGATTCCTTTCATTTTCTTTTTAGTGTTTTCATTGTCAACAGGAAACTGCAATTTTCTTTTCATATAGTTGTATTTCTCTTCACTACATACTGGTTAATCTAATGTTTGTAGTCAGTTTAGATATGAGGCTGGGCTAATTTTTCAGCTAGGGTTGTAGACTGGTTGCAATGAACACATGCACATTTTAATTTATAAATGATTTTGCTGCAGTAACGCTATGACATCCAACAGTGTTTGTATATCTTAACTTCTCCTGTTAACTGAAATTAGAAAGAGGAAAGCTTAGGTTATCATTAACTTGAAAAGGTGGTGAATGCTGAAAAAGAGTTGGATGTGTGGGCATAACCAATATAGGAATGTATGGTTGTCTCATTTGACCTAAGAGTTGGGGGCCTCAAGTATAACTCTAGGGTTGGGATTGATGCAGGGATGCATATCCAAACCCCAGGAGTGCAAAGAATGGTAGTCAAGAAAGACTCCATTCAAGAGCAGACTGGGCACTGAAGCAATTGCTATAGCAATTTAAAGCAAAATGAGTGCAGAAGTTCATAGCAACCCTAAAGCAACTCTAGTTCACCTAATATCTTCTTTTTCATAAACTAGAGTCTCTCAACTTAATTTAAGCCCTGTCTAGTTTGTTACATTTTAATTTCTTCTAAACATTACATCGTGTGAACCAATAGAATTTTGCTACAGCATTTCACGAGTCAAAGCATTCTATAGTAGTTTCTAGTATACTCCTCGTGGGACGATACTCATTCATCATTATATTACTTGGTCACGACACGTGTACTTGCGTTCTAACATTGAATATATACTTTGCAACCAACATGTATATCTTAAAGTTAGTCAGAGAAAATATGTATTTTTGGCACTATATGTGGATGATATTTTACTAGTATGCAATGATTTGAACTTACTGTATCAAACTAAACAATTTCTCTCAATTAATTTTGAAATAAGAGACCTTGGTAAAGCCTCATATGTTATTGGCATATAGATTCATAAAGATAGATCCCAAAGGACACTAGGATTATTTAAAAAAGCTTATATAGAAAAAATTGTAAAGAGATTCAGGATGACCAATTATTCATCAACAAAAAACCTATAAATAAAAGAAACAAATTTAGTCTAAGTTAGTGTCCGCAAAATGGCTTAGAACAACAAGACACCATATGTGTTTGTAGTAGGAGGTTTAAAGTATGCACAATTGTGTACAAGACTTGACATTGCATTCACATATGGAATTTTGGATAGATACCAGAGTAACTCAATACATAAACATTTAGAAAGCTACTAAAAAGGTCATGAGGTATCTACAAATAATCAAAGACTACACACCTATATATAAGCTTACCAACCTTCTTGAGGTGGTAGGATGTTCATATTTAGATTTTCATAAATGTACTGATAGCCATAAATCTACATCAAGATATGTATTTTTTCTTGCTAGAGGTGCTTTGTCATGGAAATTCATAACTAAAGCATTATTGCCTCTTTCACTATGGAAGTGAATTCATAGCATGTCATGAAGCTACATCACAGGCAATTTAGGTAAGAAATTTTATAACATGGCTTAAAATTGTTATTTCTATCTCAAAACCTTTAAAGATATACTGTGATAATTTAGCAGCAATATTCATTTTCAAAAATAACAAAAGCATAAGGAAAAATAAGCACATTGGTGTGTCCTATTGTAGACACCCAAAAATAAATACCTTACCCTTCCCAAAAGAATGTAGTAGCGAGAATTTAATCCAATCCTTACTTAATTTTAGTTAATTGGAAAAAAACAATTAATTAACCCTAATTGTCAAATAATCTTATTCAAGTACCTAAGGTTTAACATACCAATTGCATAAAGAATTAGAAAGATCAATGAAGCTAAATAATCTAAGCATAAGTGGTTGAATTTAATTTAGTTGAATGATCTTCCTAAGATTAACAATTCCTGATGCAACAAATTATTAATCCTAGTTGCTTCACAAATTAGAGAGATTAAATGATTCGTATTTAATATGTAATTAATTTAGTAATAAATGATACTCATTCAGTTAACCAGAGGACCTTTCCAAAAATTAAACAAGATAATCGTAAGAATAATCACATAAAAACAATTCAATATCCAAATATATAAACTGAATCGATGAAGAACAATAACTTATCTCACAGGAAGATCATACTTAAGGTTTCATTAATTCCCAATCAACAGAAACAAGCGATCTAATTAACCCTAGTTGCCAAATAACCATATTCAAGTGCCTAAGGTTTAACATACCAATTGCATAAAGAATTAGAAAGATCAATGAAGCTGAATAATCTAAGCATAAGTGTTTGAATTTAATTTAGTTGAATGTCCTTCCTAAGATTAACAAATCCTGATGCAACAAATTATTAATCCTAGTTGCTTAACAAATTAGAGAGATTAAATAATTTGTGTTTAATATTTAATTTAGCAATAGATGATACTCATTCAGTTAACCAAGGACCTTTCCAAAAATTAGACAAGATAATCATAAGAATAATCACATGAAAACAATTCAATATCCAAATATATAAATTGAATCAATGAAGAACAATAACTTATCTCATAGGAAGATCATACTCTGAGGTTTCAGTAATTCCCAACCAATAGAAACAAGCGATCTAATTAACCCTAATTGCAAAATAACCTTATTCAAGTGCCTAAAGTTTAACATACCAATTGCATAAAGAATTAGAAAGATCAATGAAGCTAAATAATCTAAGTATAATTGGTTGAATTTAATTTAGTTGAATGTTCTTCCTAAGATTAACAATTCCTGATGCAACAAATTATTAATCCTAGTTGCTTCACAAATTAGAGAGATTAAATTATTCGTATTTAATATCTAATTTAGCAATAAATGATACTCATTCAGCTAAACAGAGGGCCTTTCCAAAAATTAAACAAGATAATCATAAGAATAATCACATAAAAACAATTCAATATCCAAATATATAAATTGAATCAATGAAGAACAATAACTTATCTCACGGGAAGATCATACTCTGATGTTTTAGTAATTTCTAACCACTAGAAATAATAACTTATATCACAGGAAGATCATACTCTAAGGTTTCAGTCATTCCCAACCAATAGAAGAGAAATTTGCCACTTATGGCTAAGATAAACATCAAAATAAACTAAGAAAAAAGAAAAAAAATTGAAGGATAGCCTTCAAAAAGTCACTCCAAGGAGGTGGTAGAGACCAAAAAGGAACACCTCTTTAATTACAAGTTAGTTATTTATAAATAAATAAACAAATACGTTGCCTTAGCATCATGGGACTAGGGTTTTTGCATTTGTTTCTGCCAACTTTGTGAAATTAGGGTTTTCTTCTAGCATCAAGTCGATGCAATCCTACTCTCATGACTTTAAGGTCTCTAGAACTTCTAGTATCCGCTATGAGTTTCTAGCGTTGCGGCACTACAATTCCACTGTCGTGGCACTAAGCCTTCTATTTTGGTTTTCTAGAATTTTGCTCATTTTCTTCCATTTATTCTTCATTTTTCATTATGTTTCTTTCTACAAGACAAAAGACAAAATTAAATAAATTACTAACTTATTTTACTTAACATCTTACAAAAATTTAGATTAAAAATACTTAATTTGTGAACAAATATTCACCTATCACACATCGATGTAAAGTACCTTGTTGTCAAAGATCACATAAAATAGCACAAAATTACTATTGAGCATATTAGTAATGAGGCCATGATTGAAAATCCTTTGACAAAAGGATTACCTACCAAGTCATATAAGGATTATGTAGAAAATATCGGGTTATTTAGCTTTTGAAATACTAGTTTGAATATCTATATTTTAGTGTTATTTGGAAATGTTGAAATGAAATTTATCTAGTGCACATAAGGTCTATTTATATTAGATATATGGGAACACTAATTTGGGTCCTAAGTGAATGTTCTATAAAGAGATCTTTTGAAAATTATTTAACATTGTAATACATGAAAGGAAATGTTTAAATTTTAAAACAACCGCAATGATTCATGGTTAAGAATTTCAATTATGAGAAACTATTTTTAATTGGTATTATAAATTGAAAATTTCCTAATAAAATGCCACATGAGTGTTACAATTTTCTTTTAAATGGCCCACTTATTTCAAAGAAATGGCTCTTATAATATTAGGTAGTTAATACTCATAACCACTGAGTTACAAATTATTATAATATCCAATTTAAATTTCCTTAGAGGGATTTTATTGAGTTGTATTTGATTACAAATAATGAATAAATCTTATGATGGATTAAAATCTTACAGGTTACAAATTTCAAGGGTCCGTAGCCTAAAATATAAATATGCATGTGTATTCATCAACTAGTGCATCTATGGTTCCAGAGACAACAGATTAGAAATACTTTGAATGCCTTTTCTCTTCATTTGGTATTCTGTCAAGCTACAGCTCGAGTATGAATCTTTTATCCTAAGGAATTGCTTAAAAATTTTCTTTTATTTCTTTCATGTCCCATGCAAAACTTTTGAAAATGAATTAGATCTGAGTCCGAAATTATACAAATATTTTTTTGGTTTGAATTAGGGCTTAAATAACATCTTATAGAGAATTCGTTCCTCAGAGACAAAGTTCTAATAGAGAATCTCTCCATTAAACTATACCTTAAGGCAAAGTTTTTCCCATTTAAGACAATAGAAAGGACTAATTTGTTTTTGCACTTAGATGAGTTTAATAAAACTAGTTCTGGACTTCGAGAATATAGGAGTAAAGTGTAAAGATAAGGATAAGGATTTAGTACTTTTACGTTCTCTGCCTAAGTTGCAAGAATTTAGTTGATATATTGCATCATATAAGGGAAACAATTTGCTTTAACGATGTGGTGGGTACTCTTAAGTGAAAAAAGAAAAAAGAAAAGAAAGAAGTCTGAATAAGAGGAATTTGGTGATAGTTTGGTAGTCAGGAACAGGCCAAAAAAGAGATATCAAAAAGGAAAGAAAAAAGGGAGATCCAAGTCTAAATATGGAAAAAAAACTCAAATGCTTCTACTGTCATAAGGAGGGGCATTTCAAAAAGGATTTCCTCAAAAGAAAAAGGAAAGAAAAATTGCAAAACAATAGGGGCGAGGCTATTGTGGTTTATCAATCTTTTGATGGATATGAATATGAAAAAGTTCTTTTTGTGACAACTAGAAGGGCAAAGAGACAATGGATTTTAGACTTTGGATGCTCTTTTCACATGACTCCTAAATTAGGGTGATTTGAGACCAAGAAGCCTTGCAAGGCAATTGATACTAGTACAATAAGGATAAAGACATGTGATGAGATAGAAAGGCTATTAATTGATGTGAGATATGTTCCAAAATTAAGAGGAACCTCATTTCTCTTAGGCTACTGGCACATAATGGTTTCACTTAGAAAGGGGAAGATGAAGTCCTAAAAGTAACTAAGGGGTCAATGGTGGTAATGAAAAGTATAAGGAATAGAAGCTTGTACGTTGTTCAAGGGAATATTATCATTGGTGTTGTAATAGTGGTAAACGAGGCAAAGTTAAGCTCCTTGGCTTTAATTTGGAACAAAAGGTTGGATCATGTCAATCAAAGAGGGCTACAAGAACTTAAGAAATAAGGGATACTAAGAGAAAAGTTAGAGGAATTAGCACTCTATGAGAATTGTGTATTTGGTAAGGCTATAAGAGTGAATTTCAACATGTCTGTAAATGTGACGCATGAGAACTTGGCCTATTTACATTCAAACTGTAACAACTATATTATATATATATATATATATGTGTGTGTGTGTGTGTGTGTGTGTGTATTTGTAAAATCTCATGAAGACATTACCTCTTTACTTTTAATTACTTAACTCAAAATAACATTCAATTAATTTAATCAAGCATAATCAAGGTTTAAGGTCTACCATTAACACTGATACAATTCTGAGTTTACATACACATCATTAATCAAAATGTCCATACAAAAAAAAATCAAACACATAAATATCTACATTTTATTCATCCATGTTGACCAATTTCAGAGATACGGGTGCGGGTGGTTGCACCTTCACTGAGATTTTAGCCAACTCGACCACAAACACCTTATTAATTTCTAAGATCTGTCCAATATAAAGTAACTCGATCCAACATGCACTAAAATCTAGAGCTATAGAAAAATCTGCATAACTAATTTTCTGAACATGATATGGAAATATAGTGAGAATTAAATCTTAGTATGTTCAACAATAAATATAATCATCATCAATATTACTCATCACATCATGTTCATTTGTATAAGTTATAGTAAATATCTTAGGTCACATGAATGCACTTTATCTATGTACATGAAAATCGTGCAATAATGACATATATGGCATGAATAACTCTTTTTAGAATATCATATGATGACTATCAACTTATTTTCATAACAAGCTATCCTAGTTAGGGGGAGTATTTTCTACTCTCCAGTACAGGCTTTTCTCACTCCATCCGACAAAGCACACTTTCTCTTTCTTTTCTCATTAGCATAATCATAATCATTAGTAGGGCGTCCCTTACTGGTACACCACACGGACCACCATGTAACCGTGTTTATTTCTTTTCTTTTCTTTTCACATTAATAACAAAAAATATGATTATAATAACAAGTATGTTCATTATACTCACATGCCATAATTTATCATCAAACTATAATTATTACCAAAAATTATTAGTAATCATGCTATGAATATAATCATTTTCAAATATCACTTTATAAAATATTTTTATGTCAAAATTACTCACTTAAAATAGAAGGGAGTTCATGCAGTTAGGACATACATTAGTCATTTATTATTTTTATTTATAAGATTCTTCTTCTTTCTTAAATATTATTTTCATCTCTTACTAATAAAAGCATAACTTCCTTATTTTAACTTTGATTAAGGTGATCTTAGTATCAATTTAAAGTTAAGACAAACCTCTAAAACTCTTAAGTTGAACATTTTAGTGAAATTATAAAGAATCTTGGTGTTATTACTCTCTCAAATTCAATATTATTTCTTCCCGGGTAGGTTATGACATCTTCTTACTAATCTGATCGTATCTATCTCCTATGGACTCTAAATTGAGTGATTCCAGTGGCTAAAAATTTGTGAGTTATATATATATATATATATATATATATATATATATATATATATATTATGTTAATCATTTCTTGTAATTCCCTATAAAATCTTCCAAGAAATTCAAACACAAAAACTTATCTAACATATTCTTCCCTAGTTAATTAGTTTTTATATATATATATATATTATGTTAACCATTTCTTTTATTTCCCTACAGACTTTTTCCAAAAATTCAAACATAGAAACTTACCTAACAGATTCTTTCCTGATTAATCATTTTCTGACCACTGCTTACTATTCAGACCATATATCCCTCATTTGAACTCCAAATTGAGTTATTCAAGTGGCTAAAAATCTGTGAGATATATATCTACATTTTTATGTTAACCATTTATTTTATTTTCTAACTGATTCTTCCTAGAAATTCAAAAAATGAAGCTTCCTTGGTTACTCCGAAATTTAGTTTTTTTAACTAAATCGTTCCTAAGATTTTAATTCATCATTTTATTATGTCATCTTCCATTTTCTTCATTATTTACATCTAATCATATTCCATCAATTTTTTCCCACATTTAATATATAAAATAGTAGCATAAAAATTTTAAAATTTTGCCACCCATAGCCATACCTATGTAGAACTTTTCACATCAACCGAAATATTCAAAACATCCATCATATACAAGATAACATGTAAAATGATATAGCAACATCCATGACCAATCATTAAAGTAGAAAATATTGTAAATTTTATCAAAGTTCTAAGATCAAAATCTCATATAAATGTTACAAATTTCAAAACTTTTCTTCAAAAAGAGATATTGTTAAACCTACCTAAAGATCTCCCTAACTCACTTAGTGAATTCTTTTTCTTGTTTCTCCTTGAAGGAAGTGATAAGATTCCTCCATTTCCTTATCTTTTCTAGCAGCTTGAATAAGAGATGGAGGGTCCGTTTTGAACTCCAAGGATGAAGAAAAAAGATAGATTCAAGTGGATATTAAGCTAACTTACCTTAAGTAATTAATCCTCTAAACTTCTCCTTCTTCTTCCTTCCTCTCTTCTCCTATCTTTCTCTCCTTTCCTCACTCTATCTTGCTTTTGTTTTTCCTCTCCCTCACTTGAACGAAATTATAATGTTATAAGGGTGGATTTTGCTTAAATAAATTATCAAGTGATTCACCTCTCATAATTATGGGTCTACCTTATCACAATTAGGATGCACTTAGTTTCTTTTTGGGAGAAGACAACTCATGTTCTTGTCTTCCTCTCCCTTAGTCAAGATATACATAGCAAAAGAAGATTTGTATTTGAAAATCATGATAAAATATTCTTAAGACAAAGGACAAGGTCCCTTTAATTTAGGGATTCATTTCCTTTTTCTTTTGTCTCACTCAAGTATGATAGATTTGCCTTTCTAAGTGACAAATTTTTAGCCCTTGAATCTCCCTTACTTGGCTGAAATTATTTGTGTAGAATAGGGATATTTTGTCATAATACCATATATTATTACCTACTTGCTGAAATTATGAATATAGGATATAGATGTTTTGTCCTAATACCATGTGATATAATCTTGATTCTTATTACACTACTATTTTCTCACATTATTTTTATTTTTTTCTCTTGGATTTGGGTTCATTCTTACCTATTTCTTTTGCTTTAGCTGAAATTCTACCTTTCATAGAGGGCTTGGTCACATTTGCATGAATTTTGGGCTATCGGTCCAACTTCTATATCCTAATCCAAGTCTATGTTACATCTCTTGCTTAGACTATCCAACTTACTTACTAGAAACTCATGTGAAGTGAAAAAACTTTATATGAAGTGTCCATAGATGAAAGTTCAATGTATGGGTGAAGATGTTAAACTTAGAAACACTAGCTCTTTAATTAGGAAAAATTACCCTAATCCAATTTTCTTGAAATTTTAAAACCTTTACTTACTTCCCAAAAATTTATCTTCCTTGCCAAATAATTTCGCCTCTCTTTAGTATGTTATTTCTATTTTTTTTTTCTATTATGTTTTCTCTCTTTACCTATTCCTTTAATGTTAGAAACATTTTCTATGTATGCACATAAGGTGAAAATTTTCTAAGGATTATATTTCCTTAGATATCTAAAAATTGTTTAATAAATTTTATTTCCTTAATTAAATATTTATGTATCTTTATTAATAAAAGAAACAAAATTAGGGATATTACACAAACTTATAAGAACCTATTAGAACCAAGGCATTGGGTGGCAGAAGGTACATTATAAGCTTTATATATGATCACCCAAGGAAGGTTTAGTTGTATATTCTTACTTATCAAAACCACTTAAAAACATACTTAATTGCTCAAGTCACTTAAGAAAAAGCACTAAAATGAGATAGATGATGTTGTATAATTAGCTTTATATTAGTTAAAAGGGTAGAATTGTAACTAAAAAGGCAATAGCTAGGAGTGAGGTGCCATGGTAGCCTTTGATTGGTCTAAACAACTAGTCAACCTTATTAGCTAGTTATAGGTAGCTAACAATGTCTTAAAGTATAAATTGTTATCCTTTGCCTTAGTGGTTAAGTTAGAGGGCCAAATTTTTGCTTGTACACTAGATTCTATTTGTGTTTAAGCCTTGCGTAATAAGGTAGTAAGTAATAAGAAGCAATTTCATAAAACTGTGTGTGAATCCTTGATCTTGTGCAAATTTTTATGAGTTCTTTTACCCATGTGAAGTAACTAGTGTGTGTGTTCTTGGCTTGAATCACCAACAAATAACAAGGTACAATAACTCTTTTATGGAGAGTTGTCACACCTTCAAACTTAAGCATTTACTCTTCCTCAAGTAAATGAGAATAAGACCCAAGAAAAATTAGGTGCCTAACCAAATCAAACAAAAGATAGTCAATTAAATCAAGGCCAAGGAAATGGTAAACTACATCCAAAAGCAAATTGAAATATGCACAAATTTAGGTAGCAACTACTTCATAGTAATTGCATCCCAATTCACTAATCATAGTAAAACATAGATGTAACTAATCAACATGTCAACTTAGATGAAAACATTATCTTGAAACAATAACATCAAGCACTTTCTTTCAAAACATTGTACATAATTTGGAAATCAGTTATACTCATGTACAATCAAGTAACCCTATTAGTTTGCTCTTCTTTACTCTATCCACTAATGTTGATCAAACATAGTAATTGGCTTCTAATGAATGGGTAAGGTCAAGTATGATAAGGAAATTTTTTGGCTTGAAATTCAATGGATAACCCTACTTTGATTAATAGCTACAGCAATTACCCACTCCTTAATTAGCACTTAATCATCAAATTTACTCACCATTGAGGTGAAATTCCACTTGGGCACCAACAATTGTGACAAAATATTAAATTTTATAATTCCTATGTTTAACCAATAATGAGTTCTTCTTCCAATAACAATGTCAAATGCAATAACAATCCTTTCTTAGCTAATCTTTTTATTTCCACTTAATCTCAATCCACAAAAAATTCTATAATATTTAATCTAAATCAAGCTAGGAAGAGTCTTTAGCTCTAGAAATACTTATAAGCCTCAAAATTCGCTACTTCTTAAGTAGAGAAGTGAGGCAGCCTATTCTTGTATGTTTTTTGTGATTTTGGTGCTTGGGTGATACCAAAGATAAATTTAGTGGGTATAGGTAGTGGATTTTTGGTGTAAAATTGATAGTTTGGGGCCATAACAAGCTGCGAGGATTTTGGGAAAGTTAACAAATGGCTAGGGTTCTAAAATGAATGGGAGAATAATCTTATGTTGGGGTTGCATCATAGGCCACAACATTAATTTGCAATCCTAATAGGATAGTGCAGCATTGTGGGTAATAGGAAGCCATTTGCACGTATACAATGTATCACCACGAGCCATCGAAAGCCTACCTAGAATTTTTTTCTAAAGTAATTTATGACTTTTAGAGGCTTTGGCCTTCTTTTAGACCTCTTTTAATACCTACAAGATGGAAACAAGTGTTTGGAGTCTTTAAATACAATTAAAATGAAAAAAAAAACTAAAATCTACTACTAATCCTAAAATATTTCATAAAAGAGAAGTTGTTCTACCTAAGAATAATTTAAAATGCAAAAAGAAAAGGTAAAGAAATTGGGTTGCCTCCGAAGAAGTGCCCTGATTAGAGCTATGGCTCAACTTCATAAGGTTTTATGTCAAACAAGTTGTTAGGGTTACTAAAAACCTCATAGTCTTATATCGCTTTACTTTACCACCCTAATATCGCTTCAATATTTCACTGGTCACTTTAAAGGTCTCATTTTTTTAGTTATAAGCTCTACCACTCCATGTGAGAAGAATTGTTTAATGGTGAATAGCCTAGACTAGATGGAATTCAATTTACCAAGAAATAGCTTTAGCCTTGAGTTGAAAAGTAGCAATTGTTGCTCAGACTAAAATTCTTTCTTCACTATGTGTTTTTCATGCCACCTTTTTACCATTTCCTTGTAAAACTTGGCATTCTTATAATCCCTTTGTCTAAACTCATACATCTCATTCAATTATAGCAGTCTTTTTCTCACATGTTACTTGCAAATCAAAGTTCAAATATTTAGCTACCCAATAAATATTATGTTCTAAGTCTATAAGGAGATGGGAAGCTTTTCCAAAGACTAACCTATAGGGAGACATCCCTAAAGTTATTTTAATATATGTCCTATATGCCCAAACTACATAATCTATTTTTAGTGACCAGTCATTCATATAAAGGTTAACAGTTCTTTAAAGTATTTTCTTTAATTCCCTTTTAGACCACTCAACTTGGCCACTAGAGTGGAGATGATATAGTTTAGCTATCTTATGAGTGGCACCATATTTTGCTTAACAGATTTTCAAATTGTTTATTACAAAATTGAGTGCCATTATCACTAATTATTGCTCTAGAGATGTCAAACCGTGCGAAAATGTTCCTTTTCAAAAAATTTAGCACAACACTAGTATTAATAATGGGAGTAACTATAGCTTCAAACCATTTAGACACATAATCAACTACCACTAATATATACTTGTTCATTTAATTAGAGATACACACACGAAGGAAGAGTTGAATTAACTGTATGAGATTATAAAACTTTTTTCAAAAATATAAAGCAAACTAGGAAACAATGAGTCAAAAATGTTTTTCCAAATTTTTTCCTTTTGAGGAAAGTTACTCAATTTCAAATTGAGAATTCTACTGTAATACCAATATTAAAACACAACTTGATTGGTTTCACTTTATTTAATCAAAAAGTGGGCAAGCTAATCAACATTTACAGCCAATCTTGGCAACCTTATAGATAAGGAGACACAATAGCCTTTACACCACCACTCTAAGCAACTTAACAAATTGGAAAGATGACTTTCTTTTACACCATTGTGGGTAACCTTCAAACCACTAAGTTTTTCATCAATAAGAACCCAGCCAAACTTCACCAAGAGGATCACTTAGAAATTTTTATAGCATATCCCAATGTAACCTCTCACCACTTAGGTTTTTACATACTAGTAGAACTTGAACTAGATGAAGAATAGAGAAAATGCTTACAAGGAGCTCATAAACACTACTCTATAGTAGATATCATATTCAAAGCTCTAACACCCTTCTATAAAAGTGAATAAAACACTCAAATCTCTATAAACTATAAAGAGAATAATAAGAATGATATTTAACAGCTTGCTTGATGTGTTCTTCTTCCTCTTGAATGGCTAAAAGGACTTCTTATATAAGTAGTCCTAGAAATATCCATTGAAAATTTTAAAGAGACTTTTTCTCATCTAACCTTTATATTATAGCTCAAAGAAAGCTTTTAAAAGGTCTTCAGGTGTAAAGCATTTGTACACATGCCAAAAGATGACTTCTTATAAAGACAAAATAATGTATATTCTTTGGTTACAAACTAGATGAGTTTGGCTATAGGTTTTATGATCCTGTAGAGAAAATTTTGATTAGAAATTGAGATGTCAAGTTCATGAAAGATCAAATAATGAAGAATATTGATAGAGAAGAAAAATCAATGTCTTGAGTCAATGGTGATCCAATTAATCTTAATATAACCCCCACACTTAGAGAAGAGAAAATTACAAAGGAAGCAAATGATCAGTAGGATACATATATTTTAGTAGCTTTCTTAGGATGTTCCAGATGGGAATGTTCAAGTTAAGCAACTAATACCAAAGACTCAACATGTTACACCTAGAAATAGAAACCCTTTATAAGATATCTAGAAAAAGAGTATATTTTGTTGACTGATGGGGATAACTTGAGAGTTATAATAAAGTTAGGCTAAATTAGAAGAAGGGAATTAATTTTAAAGAAATATTTTCACCTGTGGTTAAGATGTCTTCAATCCGGATGGTAGTTGGGTTAGCAACTAGCTTAAATATGGAAGCATAGTAGCTTGATGTGAAGACTACATTTCTCCATGGTGACTTGAAAGAAGAAATTTATATGGAGCAACCCAAAGGATTTATTGCTAAAGGCAAAGAACAACTTGTGTGCAATTTGAGAAAAAGCTTGTATGGACTCAAGCAAGCACCTAGGTGATGGTCTAAGAAATTTGACTCCTTTATGGTGGATTATGGGTACATTGCATTTTTATTAAGAAATTATCTAATAGTGGCCTTTATTATGTTGTTATGATATGTTGATGGAAAGTTAATTGTTGGCCATGATATTGAGGAAATTTAGAATTTGAAAAATGAGTTGAAAATGTCCTTTGACAGGAAGGATTTAGGACCTTCAAAACAAACCCTTGGCACAAGAATCACTCTAACAAGAAGAATGGAAAATTGTGAATGTCACAACAAAAATACATTGAGAAAGTGGTGGAGAGGTTTACTATTGATAAGTCCAAATTTGTATGCACTCCACATGCATAGCATTTCAAGTTGAGCTTGCAACAATGTCCAATAAGTGAGAAGAATAAAGAAGAAATGAAGAATGCTCCTTATGCATAAATGGTTGCCAATTTGATGTGTGTAATAGTGAATACAAGGCCAAATATTACTCATGTAGCTGGTGTTGTGAGCTCATTTCTCTCCAATCCTAGTAAATAATATTTGCATGCTGTAAAGTGGATGCTCAGGTATCTCATAAGTACTTCTAGAGTATGTTTATGTTATATTGATGATAGTCCTATGTTAGATGGTTATACAAATGCAAACATGGAAAGTGATGTAGATTCTAAAAAATCTACTTTTGAATATATGAATACTTTTGCAAGGGGAGATGTGATATGATAATTCAAGTTACAAAAATGTGTTGTTTCATCTACCACTAAAGCAAAGTACATTACAATCATAGAAGCTTCAAAAAAACTCTTGTGAATGTAAAAGTTCCTACAAGAGTTGGGCATTAAATAAGATAAGTTCATCTTAATTTGTGATAGTCTAAGTGCAATCCATCTCAATAAGAACTCAAAATTTCATTCCAAGTCAAAGCATATAAAGGTACAGTATCATTGGATAAGAGAAATGCTTGAGATGTTTACACTAGAGGAAATCCATATTGATAGAATCGATCAAATATGATGACAAATATCCCACCAACAGTGAAGCTTATTACATGTAGAGAGAAGGCCGGCTTGGAAAAGTTGTTCCCTACATCACTCGAGAGGAGTAGATTTGTTGAGTCTGTCTCCCCTCAAGTGGGAAACCCACCAATTAAATTGAAAAAAGGGGGGACACAGTGTGATAGGAAAGGAGGTTTTAATTTAAGCAAAAGAAAATCACATGGTTGCTATTTCCTATTGCCTTTCGTGTTGTGTGGCAATAGTAGAGAGAATTTGATAACTAAAGAAAAGTGTGGCAGCATAATAGAGGAAGAGTTTGGTACTTTTCATACTTTACCTGGAAGATCATATGGGTAAATCTGTTCTGTTTCTAATGAAATTTAAATGTTATTCTTGGCAGTAAATAGTACATATCTTACTATCTAAATATTTTTATGCCTCTTCTATTGGTTATTTTGTTATCCCTACTTAGTAGGAGTGTTATTTATTCTCTAATTATATTCCATTGTGTTGGTGAAACTTTTGAATTTGTTGCAATTCTTAGTATGGCTAAAAAGATATATGTGTATTATATTATCTTATTATAGTAGATATTTTAATATATTAGGTCTTGTGGTTTTTGCTCTTATCACATTAAGAGATTTTTTTCGCTATCCTTAATTTATATTTTTTGCTGTAATTATTTATTTTACATTTTTATTATATTTTTCTACAAAAGATATTATTTATCACGTCCTTGTTAATATTACCCATCTCACATATTATATACAAGATAAATTGGGTTGAGCAAATTTGCCAATCAACTTAATCCAATGTTCATACTTATTATAATAAAAAATAATTAAGAAAAAAAATAAATTGGGAGAACTAAAAAAAGTGAATTGGCTCCCGAAGTGTCATGTCATGAGAAATGTTGGTATCGACAACGAGCTTTTTCAATGGGGCCACGTCAGATGGAGATGGAGTCATATGATGCTGCTTCCCTTCTTTTACAAATCTGAAAAAGAAAAGACGAAACAAAGAAACTTCTCTTTTCTTCTATTCATCTCTTTTCTCTTATAATGGCCTACTTTTGTACAAAAGAAAAAAAGCAAGAACCTTTACCCATACACGTGTTCACTAACCAACCATAATAGAGAAAGGACAAAAAGAAAAAGCTGGCAGCAACAGACTAACAACCCACCGGGAGAATTAGTTTAGTAATACATAATATAAATAGAGAATTAAGACTAAATAATCACAAGGCTTAATTTTAAGACTCCCCCTCTAGAAGGAGAATACAAATTATGTATTCCCATCTTGTTTATAAGTCCTTGAAACTGAGTTCGATGCAAAGCTTTAGTGAGTACATCTGCCAACTGAGCATGTGATGAAACATGAAGTGTCTTGAGCATCCCAGTTTGAATCTTTTCCCTCACAATATGACAATCAATCTCTATATGCTTTGTACGTTCATGATACACTGGATTTGCAGCAATGTGTAGGGCTGCTTGATTATCACAGAAAAGTAAGGCTGGATCTTGGTGTTTTACTCCCAATTCAGTCAACAAGGAGAGCAACCAGGTAATTTCACAAGTAACAGCAGCCATAGAGCGATACTCAGTCTCAGCAGAAGAGCGAGAAACAATGGGCTGCTTCTTTGATTTCAAGGAAACTAATGATGATCCAATGAATACACAAAAACCAGTAATCGAACGTCTTGTTTCAGCACAGGTGGCCCAATCAACATCAGCAAAAGCTTTAATTTGAAGTTCAGACTTTGCTGAGTAGAACAAACCTTGACTCGGGGTTCCTTTGATATATTGAAGAATCCTCATAGCAGCCTTGAAGTGAGGAGCCTTCGATGATGATAAAAATTGACTTAATCGATTCACAGCGTAGGTAATATCAGGACGAGTTATTGTTAAATACAATAATTTTTCAATTAATTGCCTATATGAAGTTGGATCTGTGAGGGACTCTCCTTCATCAGAGATGAGTTTGAGATTGGTCTCCATGGGTGTAGAGACTAGTTTGCTTCTAAGCATACCTGCTTCATTCAACAATTCAAGAGCATATTTTCATTGACATAAAGAAATGTCATTTGAGCTGCGAGCTATCTCCAAGCCTAAGAAATACTGGAGATCCCCTAAGTCCTTCATTTTGAAATGAGATTGAAGTTAATTTTTGATGTCTACCATGGCTTGAGAACAATTACTAGCCAGAATTATGTCATCAACATAAACTAAGATTGCCAAAAAAATAGCTCCAGATTGTTTCATAAATAAAGAATTATCACCATGAGATTGATGAAAACCTACTATAATTAAAACAGATGAAAACTTACTGTACCATTGGCGTGATGCTTGCTTTAAACCATAAAAAGATTTTTGTAGCTTGCAAACAGCATTTTAAGGCCAAGACTCCCCCTGCTTTGGACGGTACCCTTGTGGTAGGGTCATATAAACTTCTTCTGAAAGCTCTCCATGTAAGAAGGCATTGGTGACATCCATTTAGCATAACAACCAACCATTTATTGCAGCAAGAGACAGCAAAAGTTTCACTATTACAAGTTTGGTAATAGGAAAGAATGTGTCAAGGAAGTCTACTCCTTCTTATTGGGTGTAGCCTTTGGCAACTAAACGTGCCTTGTGGCGTTCAACAGTCCCATCAGCCTTAAGCTTCACCTTGTATACCCATTTACATCCCACAATGTGTTTTCCAGGTGGTAGAGGAACAATGGTCCATGTCTTGTTATCCTCCAAAGCCTTGAGTTCAATGGCCATGGCTTCACACCATATAGGAGATTGAGTAGCTTCTGTA
The DNA here is from genome assembly GCA_037074535.1 of Gleditsia sinensis. NCBI lineage: Eukaryota > Viridiplantae > Streptophyta > Magnoliopsida > Fabales > Fabaceae > Gleditsia > Gleditsia sinensis. Next base: position 41,430,438 of record CM073473.1, read on the forward strand.
TATTCAGTTGGTTCAGATTGAGAGGTAAGAGAAAGGCTAAAATGTTTATAGGAAGAAGACAATCTGTGGTAAGAAAGCAAGGCTGATATGGGATATAGAGTATTTTGCTTGCTCATTTGAGTTGAAGGGACTAAATAGCAGTGATAATAAGACAAATGTGCAGGCCTTTTAGAATGTCTCTTTGGTCTAGCAGTATGCTGCAAATGCAAATCAGGAGATGTTTGCAAAATAGAAGATGATTGGCTTTGTGTATGGTAAGGCTGATGTGCTGACAACTTATCTATATTGAGATCTTCCTAGTGAATAACAGGTTCTACATAAGCATCAGAAGAAGCAACAGGAAGTGGTAATGTATGATCACTGAATAGATCATGATGGATATCTTCTTGGCCACTGAAAGGAAATAATGTCTCATAAAATTTGACATCATGAGATATAAATATTTGTTGAGTCTCCAAATCCAACAATTTGTATCCTTTGTAACCAGCAGGATAACTAAGAAAAACACAAGCACGTGCCCTTAGACTAAATTTGTGTCTACCATGAAGTAATGTTGATGCATAACATAAACATCCAAAAACTCTGAGATGACCATAAGTAGGTGGAATTTTGTGCAGCACTTCATAGGGCATTTTATTGGCCAAAAGTGGAGAAGGAATTCGATTAATTAAGTACACTGCTATCAACACACAATCTCCCCAACAACATATAGGAATTGTGGACTGGAAATATAAGGCCCTTGCCACATTAAGGATATGTTGATGTTTGCGCTCTACCACCCCATTTTGTTCTGGCCTTTCAACACAAGAATATGTAGAAATGATTCCTTTGGATTGGAAAAATTCTTTAAAGGCTAGTTCATGAGCATTGTCAGACCGCACAAATTTGATTGCCACCTTGTACTGGTTCAAAATAAGATCAACAAATTCTGGAAATATGGTCAGAACATCTGATTTTTTATGGAGCAGATATATCCATGTTGCACAAGAGCAATCATCAACTATGGCGAGAAAGTACCTATGGCCAAAACGTGTAGGAACATGAAAAGGCCCCCAAATGTCTATGTGCATTAAATCAAAAGGATTAGCAGAGAGAGTATTATGAGAGACAAAAGGTAATCTATGTTGCTTAGCTAAATGACAGGTTTTGCAATGGGAAGCAGACTGTAAATGCAAATTGAAAAGATGCAAAGTATTATTAAGAGACTGTAACTTATCATTAGACAAGTGACCAAGTCTAGCATGCCACAAATCTGACTGAGTAACTGAAGAAACAGAATAAAAAAGATCACAAATACTGGCATTTTTACTACATGAATACACTTGCTCTAGATCTAGGATGTATAAGTTTCCTTGACGGCTACCCTTCCCAATCATCAAGCCCTGAGTAAGGTCCTGTATCAAACAGGAATCAAAGAAGAAATTAATAAAACAATTATTACTCATTGTTAATGAACTAACACTCAATAAATTGAATTGAAAAGAAAGCACAAATAAAACACCAGACAAGATTAGATCTGATGTGAGAGCAACAGAACCTATATGTGTGACAGAGGCTAAGTGTGAATTAGGCAAAGTTAGAGTTATAGCCGAATTGATAGGAGAAATGGATCTAAACTTTGAGTAATCACAACAGACATGGTGCGTTGCACCTGTATCAATAATCCACACTTGAGCAAAAGAAGAAGTAGCTTGGATGTTACTAGAGAAAGGCCCTGTAAAGTTTGATGCTAAAGGATTGCTTAACTGGGTTGGTTGAGACGCTGATGGTGAGTTGGTTGTGCTAGTTGCTTGAAGTTGAGAGCTCAAATAGGATATCATCTGTTGTATTTGGCCATGGGAAATCCCACTTGTTGGAGCATTTGGAATGCCGCCTTGCTGATGAGTCATAGAAGGAACTGTAGGTTATTGGGAAACAGAATTGATAGTGCCTTTGGGCTTGGAGACATACCCTTTGGATAAGAGAGCCCTGTAGTGTTAAAATCTTGCTGCTAGGAACCTTGTGTCCTGGTGGGTAGCCATGCAACTTGTAGCATTTGTCTACAGTGTGTACATAATGGTTTATCTTTCTTCCTTGTTGAGCAGCTAGCTGAACTGAAGGAATTAATGATGGAGTAGCAAATATCATATTCTCATTTGAATTAGTGGGGTTAGAGCCAATGCTTCATTGCCTTTCCTCTTAGCAAACAAAGTCGAATGCCTTGGATACAAATGGAAGTGGATCAATCATTAGAATCTGAGCTCGTATGGCTGAGTAGGACTCGTTCAAACCCATAAAAAATTACAAAAGGTATTCTTGCTCTTGATAGTTCGTCCAGGCTTGCATTCCACCACAATGGCAAACTGGTATCGGCTGGTAGTTTTTGAGTTCTTCCCATAACGTCTTCAAACGTGTATAATATGTGTTTAGATCCAGAAAACCTTGATTTAAGGCATGGAGATATTGCTTGATTTGAAAAATACTGGGAGCATTGCTCTGTTGAAAACGCTCATGGAGATCTGCCCATACAGCTTGGGCAGAGCTAAGATAAATCAGGCTATCGGCTATCTCCTTCACTACAAAGTTCAGAAGCCATGAATGGACCATCTATCACACTGAGCCCAAGTTCCAGCAAACAAGTCTTGGGGAGGCGGTTTGGGAATAGTTCCATCAACAAAGCCCAATTTATTTTTGGCTATAAGTGCCATAAGCATCGATCTACTCCATGTGTTGTAATTTGGTCCTGTGAGTTGATGGGTGACCAAGATAAGCCCCGGATGATCTCTACTGTGGAGAAAGAAAGGACTGCTAGTATCTTCAAGCGGAGAAGGAGCCATGGAGGACGAAGAGGAATCGGGGGACAAAGGAGCAAAATGACTCCCTTGATTGTTGGCACCACTACCACGGGCCATTTACTGAAGGAGAAAAACGATGAACAAAGTAAAAGTAGCTACAACGTTTTCTCTGATACCATTTTACAAATCTGAAAAAGAAAAGACGAAACAGAGAAACTTCTCTTTTCTTCTATTCATCTCTTTTCTCTAATAATGGCCTGCTTTTGTACAAAAGAAAAAAGCAAGAACCTTTACCTATACACATGTTCACTAACCAACCATAATAGAGAAAGGACAAAAAGAAAAAGCTGGCAACAACAGACTAACAACCCACCGAGAGAATTAGTTTAGTAATACATAATATAAACAGAAAATTAAGACTAAATAATCACAAGGCTTAATTTCAAGACCTTCCCCATTAACCCTTTTGTTCCCTTATATAATGTAGCACAATCCTCATTTCTTCAGCCTCCCCCACTTCAATCTCTTCTATCTCTCTTTCATCTTTGTTTTTGTTTTTTCTCTCATTTTTCTTTCTTCACTTTCTTCTTTCCACCACCAACATCATTGCCTCACTGTCTTTCTCATGTCCTATTAGGCCTTCCTACTTCCACTTATTCTATAATAGATAGTGAGAATTGAGAGTTTCTCGTTTATTTTAAAGGGAAATTCATTGCAGATATAAACATAGTAGGAGGAGGAGTTGGTGTTGAGGATGAAGGAGGGTGAAAGGAAGCAAGGCGCACCTTCACCCTGTGCTGCATGCAAGCTGCTTCGAAGAAGGTGTTCCCAGGATTGTGTCTTTGCTCCCTATTTCCCTGCGGATGAGCCTCACAAGTTTGCTAATGTGCACAAAGTGTTTGGTGCCAGTAATGTCAACAAGAAGCTTCAGGTTCAGTTCCGTCTTTTACTATTTCTTCCAAATCCCACTGCCCCACATGTCTCTCGTCTGTTTTAAGCAACTTTTATTGGTCATGGTTATATTTCTATGTTTTTGTTTTCAAACCTTTAACGTTTCTTTCCACTTTTAATTAAGTTCGTAACTACATCTTATTTGACCAATTAGTAGTAAGAGAGGATTAGGAGGGATAGTTACTCCTTATTTTTATGGCTTGAACAATGGTAAGATATGGTCACTGTAGTGGTAAATATGCATTGGTATTGATTCATATATATTCATTTGGGTAAGTATACCATTTTTCTTTTCCTTCTCTGAAAATTTTTCAAATAATTCAGTAAGTGTTTAAATTAAATATTTAATTTCTTTCTTCTCCTTCTTTTTTCCCCTTTTACTGGGCATTATCTTCCATCGTAATATATCCTGAAGTGGTTTACTCAAGAAGTGAAAGTCCCCTTCAGGTATATTTATTAACATTAGAATATACAAATGTATAATATCATTTTTTTTTCTCCCGAATTTAATTTCATATGGGTAATTTAGAGAAAATTATTTTATATCTAAAAAATTAGTATATTAATTGTTAATTTTAAATTTTCTCTTTTAATTTGTTAATTTTCATTTTTTTTAAATCTCACCTTCATTATTTGTTATCAGGAAAATCTTCATTCCATTTCTAATTTGGTCATCACTTATAAGTTATAACCTAATTTAATTAAACAAACTTAATTTTATAGTTGGGATATGTTCTTTACCTTTCACCAGTCCTGTGGCCTAAGAGAAGTATTTATTGAAAACTCTTTACCTGATCATCAGAACATACAAAGGATTGAGTGGTACTTTCCCCGAGCCAGGAGTCAATTGATTTTTGTTATTAAATATTTACTTGAATTTTGAAGACTGAAAATTAATTTTTCCTTCTCTTGGCTCCGGTGTTAGAAAAAATGTTCAAGAAAAAAATTTTGACATAAGAAAAAAAAAATTGTGTTTGTTTTGCAAGAAAAAAAAAACTGTTTCTTCACCATTATAAAAAAAATTTTCAATTTACTAAGGGAAATTTTTCTCGAAAAAATAAGAAAATTATTTTCATCTTTTGCTTTAACTCAATACTTCTAGCTTAATTACCACCGCTATCATCATCCGACATGGCTGAATATTATAATTGTTACCCACATTAGTCAAGCCTTAGACTCTGATGCAAAAACTGGAAAAGCAATATGATTGTCTTTTTATGAATAAATTGGATTTGGGATTGAGTCCATTATTCGGGCTCAAATAAAAAGTTTGAAAATACACTTGAAACAAAATATTTTATTTAAGTTAAGCTTGAACTCAAATGAAAATTTTAAAAACAAGTAAACTTCAAGTGTGCGTTATATATGTAACATTTCTATTCAGGTTAAAATAAAAATTTTAAAAATGAAACTGGATTCGAACATTTTTTATTCATAGGTTGAGCTTTGGCCTAAATAAAGACTTTGAAAATAAGAGATGAGCTTGAGCCGATGATTATATCTCAGTATTTCTATTTGGTCTCAACTAAAAACTTTGAAAATAAACTAAACTTGGCTTGGAGAATCTTCACCTATCACCCTTGTGTCACCGACCGTCACTTTATTATCAATATCCACCGTTTTCATTTTTTTTTAAACCAAATAAAAGAAAATTTCTTCACGTTCTAATAAAGTAAATAAAAGAAAATTTTATTAGGAATTATTTTTGGTTGAAACAAACGGAATCTCGAGGATATATAAATAAAAATAAATTCAAAATATTTATGCTTTATTTTTTTTTCGGTTTGAGTACAAAATTAGCTAGTAATCATATACTAGAACATATATGTATTGTGGCACTATTTCTTGCATATAATTTTCTTGAGCAAAAGAAAGATGCTGAGCAAAACTTTGAAAATAAACTAAACTTGGCTTGGAGCATCTTCACCTATCACCCTTGTGTCACCGACCATCACTTTATTACCAATATCCACCGTTTTCATTTTTTTTTAAACCAAATAAAAGAAAATTTCTTCACGTTCTAATAAAGTAAATAAAAGAAAATTTTATTAAGAATTATTTTTGATTAAAACTGTTACGGTTGTATAAGAAAATCAGCAAAATAGAGTAGAACAGAGTATGGGAATATCAATTAATTTTAATTCATGTTTTTTCCTCCTCCTTTCAGAGTAAGATTCTCTAACTACAAGAAAATTGGGACATTACAGTTATTTTTAAGTGGGCATAACGACAGTTTTGACCGTCGTTATGCCATTTAACGACGGTTTTGAAACCGTCATAAAACGTTGGGTTTAGCAACGATTTTAGTCAACCGTAAAAACAACCGTCGTTATCCCTAGTTTAACGACAATTTTGCCGTCGTTAAACTGGGGATAACGCCGGTTTTTAAACCGCCGTTAAAAGTAACGACGGTTTAAAAACCATCGTTAATTCTATAATTTTTTTATTAATAAAATTAATTTAAATTTTTATATCAAAATTTTATTTTTAATTTAAAATATAATATTTTGTGCTATTCATAAATACTAATGATAATTAATTAAATTTATTTATTATTAAATTATTATGCAGAACAAAAATTAATTTATATTTTTAATATTCTATAAATTAATTTAGCTATAATTTAATTTATTATATAATAATTAAACGTGTGAATTACTTAATAATTTAAAAAATTATTTTAAAATTTATTAATATTTAATTACATACTAAATATGTGTAAATTATTGAATTATAATGAATCTATATATAAATAAAAAATATGTACACAAAAATTAATAGTAACGAGTATAACAAAATTACATATACAGATATAATAACTAAATTAAGTTTTCGGACCCTGCAGATGCTGATCAAGCTTATGTCCACTACCACGGTCACTAGGGTCCAAAAAAATAAAATTTTTTTGTTAGAATTTTTAGTGTTTTCAAAATAAACAAAATTATAACAATAATTTTTATATATTAAAAGATTACCCTGGGTCCGGGACTATGGAGTCCTGAAATTTCAGGTGGCAGCTGACCCTGAAATTTTTGTAGCAGGAACGTCATAGCAGCCTTCATCTATGCTTGCTGTGCTGTGAGCTCAGCGTCTCGTCGCTGTTGCTCGACGTCCCGCTCATGCATAGTTGTCTTCAGGCGCTCCACTTCATTCTATAAGTCGTGGTATGACGGCCCAAACTGTAAGCTCAACCCAGATGAACCACGACCGAAAACTTGAGTTGGGAAAACAACCAACTTAAATCCTCGAACGCCGCCGAAGTGCTCCCTTGTGCCAAGAGCTCTCGCAAGCGAATCAGCTATCGAGAGCTCTTGGGACAAGCTGTACTCCTATTGGATCGAAGCAATTTTCTCCTAATATCCAATAACAAACAATTAATAATAGTAAACATTATCTAAAAATTAAATAATTATCCATGCACGGTTGATAAAATTTTATTACTTACCGCAACAGCCCGAACTTCGTCGTTGATGTATGATCTGTCAGCTCTTTTATGAGCTGCCGTCCATACATCACCACGAGTCACTGGATCGCCAAGATCAATCTCTTGAAATTTAAAATAATTCATCAACTTATGATTATATATATTATAGTCTTTTCAACATTTTAAAAAAAGATATTTATGGATTTAAACTTACCATCTCCGCCTATTTACGCGCAAGGCTCTTGGATCCAGTAGTGTGTGGCATTGTCAGTTGTCTTCTATTCCATTTATTCTTCGCAGCCACATCCTAATTAATCACATAGGAAAAATAATTAGTGACAATATTTAAAATTTAAATTTTATAAATATATTAATATACACAACTTACCCTAGACTTTGCGTCAAGGCGATAGTCTATGAAAGTTGCCCACTGATCAGGTGGATACCTATCGGGACTTCACTCCACAACTAATCTTTGGTCTTCGTACCATCATACGCCAGGCGAAATAAATTGTACCATGCGGCTCTCCATTTCGCTCATAGCGACTGCATGATCAATTTCTTGTGTTTATCTGTCACATTAAAATGTGTCTGCAAACGAAAGTAAAAAATTAGTTACACATAAATTACAAATAAATATAATTAATTACAAAAGATATATGTTTTCATACCTGAACGTTGTTTATGAAGACATTCGTCTTCGACTGCTGAGGAATGCTCCTCCAGTCCTTGTAGGAGATTAGAAATAACCGAAAGTTATCCCCGATGGTGCCGAGAAAGACACCGAGCAAACCGCCACTGTCTTCGATAGCCTGGTGGTTTTCGTTGAACTGGACAACCACATTCGAGCCTTGAGGCAGGGCCCATACGTCGTGGACAATCAACTGTCTAGACGTCACCTGCCCGATTCTGTCTGTCATAATATAGACAATTATATATTATGTTACTATGACAAAATTATTAAGTGCATAAAGTGTACATGTTTACAATACCTCACCAACTACATCAACAGTCTAACTCATCTTGCGCCTGCGCTCCTGCTCATTGGGCTGATGCTCCTCCTCCACACCGGTAAAGATCGCGTCAAAATCGAAGGCATAATCGTCGTCTGGTGCCTAAGCGTCAGGTGGGGGGAGTGTGCAGGGAACGGCTTGTGAATCCAATGGCCGGGAGTCACTACCAGGGACTGATGACGCGACAGCCTCCGACTCTCCTCCCCAAGAGAGAACGGTGTCAGACTTCATAGTGGGCTGCCCGCCCTCGCTAATCGCCCAGCAGGGCGTGGGAGTGTGAGAACTAGACGCCCCTGCCATGCCCGTGTAGAGTGATCTATCCTTCTTCATCGTCACCGCTCCTACCAAAATAAAATTAATAAGATCAGTCACCATATAAAATAATTACAAAATAAACTTTGCCTAATAAAAGTTATGGAAATAAATAAAATAGTACAGTATTTATAAGTAGTCTAAAATATATGTAAATAGGCGGCAACAGCAAAACTAATACCGTAACAAGCATAAATTAACTTCTCCTTTTGGAAACAATCTTTCTAAATTTTGCGTGTGTAACGGATCGCTCTCGTATATAAGATTTTCATCTTCATCACCCATCTCGTATAAGTCATGGGGTTTCAAATGCATCACTATACTCCAGTTCTTGTCCAGCTCATCTTGTATATAGTACACTTGATGAGCCTCAGATGCTTGGATGTATGGCTCATTGTCATCATTTTCACCGATGCAAATCAACCGATGTCACCCTGAATTCATCAATTGCAATTCCTCTCGTTGTAGTTGTGTTGGCCCACATACACTTAAATAATACGACTGTAAAATGGCCATGGTAGTTTAACTCAATAATTTTTCATAATAGGGAACGCCACCAAATTGCATGTTCTTGTCACTACTACTTGCGTAACTCCTCGTCTCGAAAGTACCGTAAACTCCACTATTTTGAGATGTCATCCCTTGGTCTCGCTCTAAAGTTCGAAATTTGAATCCATTTACATTGTAAGCATTATATTGACGTGCTCTATCTAGTGGACCAAGTGCAATAAATTTTAAATCAGCACACTGCGATCCATCGTCATCAATTGCGATCTGGAAAACAAATAAAGGATGAGTTGTACTCATATTTGACATATGAATTAAATGTGACCACGTTGAAATACTTACACGATGCGAAAACCAAGAGACAAATTCCTTGTGGACTTTTTTATCTATCTTGGTAGATGCTCACGTCCGACTTCTTAAACTATACCGTACATAGTCTCTAAATTCCCTGTTGAGTAAACATTGTCTAAACACTTAATGCTACACAAGACAAAAAATTGTATGCAAATGTAGCTAAGTGTGAGTTAACTTACTATAAGTAAGGATCAACTTCTTTGTAGTTTATTAAGACATGCCGATGGGCCTGCAATTTTTCCCGGAGAGAAAGGGTGAAATATTCAAACCCACCAACTGGTCTTCCAATTGGTGGGAACAAACCCCTGCCAGACATCCCAACATCGGGTCGATCATCCACACGAGAAGGACGATTGAAGACAGTGTCAACACCATCTATGTACCTGGAACAGAATAATAAGACTTCTCCTGCAACGTACGACTCTGCTATTGAGCCTTCTGGCCTTACTCTATTCCGCACGAAAGATTTAAGTTTACCCAAGTATCTAGACAATATAGATTAAATGAATAAAATTGGATTAACAATAATGCAAGAAATTTGAATTATGTGTTTTTAATATTTTACCTTTCGATGGGATACATCCAACGATATTGGACTGGTCCTCCTAACTTCTCTTCCATGACCAAATGCACAGTCAAGTGCACCATGACTGTAAAGAAAGACGGCAGAAATAACATTTCAAGATGACACAACGTCATAATGATTCGATTTTGAAGTTGATCAAGTTCATGGACATTCAAAACTCTAGAACAAAGTTATCAGAAGAATGAACATAACTCGATCAGAACTACAGATACTGGCTTGGGAAGTGTCTTTCTTATGGCTAACGGTAACAGTTGTTTTATAAGGATGTGACAGTCGTGACTTTTTAGTCCTCCAATCTTACGTTGTCTTACGTCAATACATCTGGAGATATTACTGGAATAACTGTCAAGTACAAATACATTCTTAAGTGTTTTAAGAAAGACTTCATTGCCTGCATTTGTCAATGTGAACAAAGCAGGTGGATATTTACTGTCATCATCTGGCCACAGCTCAAACCTCACACTGTAACAACTTTTTTATTTATTTATTTATTTATTTATTATTATACAATATAAAGTTCACATACACATCATTAATCAAAACATACATACAACATTTCAAACACATAAATATCTACATCTTATTTATTCTGGTTGACCAATTCTGGAGATTCGGGTGCGGGTGGTTGCACCTTCATCGGGATTTGTGCCAACTCGCCCACAAATATTTTATTTAAGATCCGCCCATAATAGAATAACTCGATCCAACATGCACTAAAAGCCAGAGCTATAGAAAAATCTGCATAACTAATTTTCTGAACATGACATGGAAATATAGTGAGAATTAAATCACAGTAAGTTCAACAATAAATCATTATCAATATAGTCATCACGTCATGTTCAGCTATATAAACTACAGTAAATAACTTTGGTCACATGAATGCACTATATCTTTGCACATGAGAATTGTAACATCCCTAATTTTGTTTCATGTATTAATAAAAGTACAACAGTATTCAAAGTAACATCTCTAATTTATTTTCTTTTATTAATAAAGGTACATAAATATTTAATTAAGGAAATAAAATTTATTAGACAATTTTTAGATATCTAAGGAAATATAATCTTTAGAAATTCTTCACCTTATGTGTATGTATAGAAATGTTCTAATATTAATGGAATAGGTAAAGAAAGAAAACCTAAGAGGAAATATTAGAAAGAAGCATGCTAAAGAACTTAGGCAAGGAAGATAAATTTTTGTGAAGTAAGTAAAGGTCTTAAAATGTCAAGAAGATTGAATTAGGGTAATTTTTCTTAATTTAAGAGCAAAAGTTACTAAGTTTGTATCTCCACCCATAAATTGGGCTTTCACCTATGGACACTTCATATAGAGTTTTTCTACTTCACATGAATTTTTAGCAAGCCAATAGGATAGCCCAATGAAGAAATAAAACATAAACTTGGACTAGGATATAGGAATTGGACCGGTAGCCCAAAAATCATGAAAATGTGACCAAGCCCATTATGAAAGGTAGAATTTTAACCAAAGTAAAGAAAATGGGCAAGAATGAACCCAAATCTAAGAGGAAAAATAAAAATAAAAATAAAGTGATGAAATAATGGTGTAATCAAGATTAGGTGACAAGGCATTAGGACAAAACATCTATATCCTACACTCACAATTTTAGCAAGTGGAATGATAATACATGGCATTAGGACAAACCATCTATATCCTACACTCATAATTTTAGCAAGTGGTATGATACTACATGGCATTAGGATAAAACATTCCAATCTCACACAAATAATTTCAGCCAAATAATGGAGATTCAAGGGCTAGAAATTTGTCACCCAAAAAAGCAAACCTATCATACTTGATTAAGACAAAAGAAAATGGAAATGAATCCCTAAATCAAAGGGACCTTGTCCCTTATCTTAAGAAAATATCATTATAATTTTTAAAATATAAATCTCCTTTTCCTATACATATCTTGACTAAGGAAGAGGAAGACAAGGACATAAGTTGTTTGCTTTCCAAAAATTCAACCAAGTATATCCTAATTGTGATAAAGTAGACCCATGATCATGAAAGATGAATTATTTGATGGTCTATTTAAAAAAAAACCCACCCCTATAACATTTTAATTTCGTCCAAGTGAGGAAGAGAGATAAATAGAAGTAAGGTAGAGAGAGGAAAGGAGAGAGAGAGGAAGAAGAAGGAGAAGTCTGGAGGGCTAAGTACTCAAGATAAGTTAACTTAATCTCCACTTGAATCCATTTTTATTCTTTATCCTTGAGGTTTTAAAACTCACCCTCCTTCTCTTATTTAAGCTACTAGAAAAGCTTAGGGAATGGAGGAATCTTGATACTTCTTTCAAGGGGAAACAAGAAAACAAATTCATTAAGTGAGCTAGGGAGATTCTTAGGTAGGTTTAACAATATTTCTTTTTGAAGAAAAGTTTTGAAATTTGTAACATTTATATAGAATTTTGATCTTAAGAACTTTGATGATTGGTCATGGATGTTGCTTTATCATGTTACATATTATTCTTGCATGTTATGTATGTTTGAATACTTAGGCTGGTGTAGATAGTTCTGCATAGTTATGGCTATGGTGGCAAAATTTTAATCTTCTATTTTTGAATTTCTGGGACCATTCTGTAAGGAATTAAAATAACATGTTAACATAACAATTATAGATATATGTCTCACGGATTTTTAGCAACTAAAATCACTCCATTTGGAGTCCATATGAGGTAGATATGGTCTGATTAGTAAGTAGTGTTCAGAAAATGGTTAATCAGGGAAGAATCTGTTAGAAAAGTTTCGGTTTTTGAATTTTTGGGACCATTCTGTAAGGAATTGAAATAACTTGTCAACATAACAATTATCGATATATGTCTCACGGATTTTTAGCAACTGGAATCACTCAATTTGGAGTCCATATGAGGTAGATATGGTCTGATTAGTAAGTAGTGTTCAGAAAATGGTTAATCAAGGAAGAATCTGTTAGGAAAGCTTCTGTTTCTGAATTTCTAGGACCATTCTGTAAGGACTTACAATAACCTGTTAACATAACAATTATAGATATATGTATCATGGATTTTTAGCAACTAGAAGCACTCAATTTGGAGTCCATATGAGGTAGATATGGTCAGATTAGTAAGTAGTGTTCAGAAAATGGTTAATCAGGAAAGAATCTATTAGGAAAGCTTCTATTTTTGAATTTCTGGGATCATTTTGTAAGGAATTAAAATAACTTGTTAAGATAACAATTATATATATATATATATATATATATATATATATATATATATATATATATATATATATATATATATATATATATATATGTCTCATGGATATTTAGCAACTGGAAGCGCTCCATTGGGAGTCCATATGAGGTAAATATGGTCTGATTAGTAAGTAGTGTTTAGAAAATGGTTAATCAGGAAAGAACATATTAGAAAAGCTTCTGTTTTTGAATTTTTGGAAACATTCTGTAGGGAATTATAATAACTTGTTAACATAAGAATGATAGATATATGTGTCACGGATTTTTGGCCACTGGAATCACTTAATTTAGAATTTTTATGAGAGAGATATGGACAGATTAGTAGGTAGAGGTCAGAAACTACCCGAGAAGAAATAACCTGTACATGGAAGGAGTAATATCATCTTGATTTCTTAATATTTCGCTACACTATTCAACATAACAGTTTTAGATAATTGTTTTATCTTAAAATTGACACCAAGATCACCTACATCGGAGTTAAATTGAGGGAGGTATGCTCTAATTAGTTAAAAAGGTTAGATAGGATGAAAACCTGCATCAAGAAAATAAAGAAATAAAATTAATATTTAAAAAAAAAAAGATGAATCTTATAAATGAAAATAATAAATTACTAGTATAGCCATAACCATTGCCATTGTATGAACTTCTTACCATCTTAAGTGAGAAATTTTGACATGGAAATATTTTATAAAGTTATATTTGAAATGGTTATGTTCATGGCATGATTACCAATGATTTTTGGTAATAGTTATATTTTGATAAACAAACTTATTATTGAAAGCATATTTTTGGCTATCATTGTGAAAAGAAAAGAAATGAGCACGGTCGCATGGCAATCCGTGTGGTGCACCAGTAGGGGACGCCCTACCAACGGTTATGTCATGTTAATAAGAAAAGAAAGAGAAAGTAAGTCATGTCGGACGGAGCGAGAAAAGCCCGTACTGGAAAGTAAAAAATACTCACCCTGACCGGGGTAGCTTGATATGAGAATAAATTGATAGTCATCATATGATATCCTAAAAAATAGTATTTATGCCATACATGTCATAATTGTACAATTTTCATGTACATGGATAAAGTGCATTCATGTGACCTAAAGATATTTTCTGTAGTTTATACAGATGGACATGACATGATGAACTATATTGATGGTAAATTATGATTTATTGTTGAACCTACTAGGATTTAATTCTCACTATATTTCCATATTATATTCAGAAAAATAATTATGCAGATTTTCTCAATAACATGGTAAATTATGATTTGACATGGTAAATTATGATTTATTGTTACAAGAATCGTACAGTAATGACATGTATTACAAGATTGATTATTTTCAAAATATCATATGATGACTATCAATTTATTCTCATATCAAGCTACCCTGGTCAGGGTGAGTATTTTTTTACTCTCCGGTATGGGTTTATCTCGCTCCGTTCGACATGGCACACTTTCTCTTTCTTTTCTCATTGACATATTCATAACCGTTGGTAGGGCGTCCCCTACTAGTGCACCACACGGATCGCCATGTGACTATGCTTATTTCTTTTCTTTTTACATTAATAGCCAAAAATATGATTTCCAATAACAAGTATGTTCATTATACTCACATACCATAATGTTTCATCAAAATATTTCCATGTCAAAATTACACACTTAGAATGGTAAGAAGTTCATGCATTGGCAATGGCTATAGCATATACTAGCGATTTATTATTTTCATTTATAAAATTCTTTTTTTTTTAAATATTAATTTTATTCATTTATTTTCTTGATGCATGTTTTTCATCCTATCTGACCTTCTCTTACTAATCAGAGAATAACTCCCTCAATTTAACTCCGATTTAGGTGATCTTGATGTAAGTTTAAAGATAAAACAATTATCTAAAACTATTATGTTGAACAGTTGAATGAAATATTAAGATATCATGGTGATATTACTCCCTCGAAGTACAAGTTATTTCTTCTCGGGTAGGTTCTGGCCTCTACCTACTAATATGTCCATATCTCCCTCATAAGAATTCCACATTAAGTGATTTCAGTGGTTAAAAATCCTTGACACATATATCTATAATTCATATGTTAACCATTTATTTTAATTCCTTATAGAATGTTCCCAGAAATTAAAACACCGAAGCTATCCTGACATATTCTTCCCTGATTAACCATTTTCTGACCTTTGTTTACTAATCGAACCATATCTACCTCATATTAACTCTAAATTGAATGATTCCAATGGTTAAAAATCCGTGACACATATATCTATAGTTCATATGTTAACCATTTATTTTAATTCCTTATAGAATATTCCCAGAAATTAAAACACCAAAGCTATCCTAACATATTCTTCCCTGATTAACCATTTTTTGACCTTTGTTTACTAATCAGAACATATCTACCTCATATGAACTATAAATTGAATGATTCCAGTGGCTAAAAATCCATGAGACATAAATCTACATTTGTTATGTTAACCATTTGTTTAGATTCCCTATAGAATGTTCTCAGAAATTAAAACACAGAAGCTTAAAATTTTGTCATCCATAGCCATACCCATGCAAAACTATCTACACCAACCTAAGTATTCAAACATACATAATATGTAACATGATATAGCAACATCCATGACCAATCATCAAAGTTCTAAGATCAAAATTCCATATAAATATTACAAGTTTCAAAACTTTTCTTCAAAAAGAAATATTGTTAAACTTACCTGGAGCACTTAGTCCCCTAGACTTCTCCTTCCTCTTTCTTCCTTTCTTCCTCTCCTTTCCTCACTCTACCTTGCTTCTATTTTTCCTCTCCCTCACTTGGATGAAATTCTAATGTTGTAAGGTTGGGTTTTCTTATATAGACCACCAAATAATTCACCTTTCATGATCATGGGTCTACCTTATCACAATTAGGTTACACTTGGTTGAATTTTTGAAAAACAAACAACTTATGTTCTTGTCTTCCTCTTCCTTAGTCAAGATATGCATAGGAAAAGGAGATTTGTAATTTGAAAATTATGATAATATGTTCTTAAGATATGGGATAAGGTCCCTTTGATTTAGGAATTCATTTACTTTTTCTTTTGTCTTAATCAATTATGATAGGTTTGCCTTTTTAAGTGGCAAATTTCTAGCCCTTGAATCTCCATTATTTGGTTGAAATTATTTATGTGGAATAGAAATGTTTTGTCCTAATGCTATGTATTATCATACCACTTGCTAAAATTATGAGTGTAGGATATAGATGTTTTGTCTTAAAGCCTTGTATTATCATACCACTTGCTAAATTTTTGTCTTAATGCCATTTCACCTAATCTTGATTACACCATTATCTTATCACTTTATTTTTATTTTTATTTTTCCTATTGGATTTGGGCTCACTCTTGTCCATTTTCTTTACTTTGGTTAAAATTCTACATTTCATAATGAGCTTGGTCACATTTTCATGATTTTTGGGCTACCGGTCCAATTTCTATATCCTAGTCCAAGTATATGTTTTATTTCTTCATTGGGCTATCCTATTGGCTTGCTAAAAATTTATGTGAAGTAGAAAAACTCTATATGAAGTGTCCATAGGTGAAAGCCCAATTTATGGGTAGAGATACTAAACTTAGTAACTTTTACTCTTAAATTAGGAAAAATTATTATAATCCAATCTTCTTGAAATTTTAAGACCTTTACTTACTTCACAAAAATTTATCTTCCTTATCCAAGAATTTAAACTTTCTTTGGCATGTTTATTTCTAATATTTCTTCTTAAGTTTTCTCTCTTTACCCGTTCCATTAATGTTAGAACATTTCTATGCATACACGTAAGTTGAAGAATTTCTAAGGACTATATTTCCTTAGGTATCTAAAAATTGTCTAATAAATTTTATTTCCTTAAATATTTATGTATATTTATCCATAAAGGAAACGAAATTAGGGATGTTACTTTGAATACTTTTGTACTTTTATTAATACATGAAACGAAATTAAATGTTACGTACACACACCAAACTCCTTTAAGTCTTTCCGCGCATTTACATGATCCTTTGAACGGCCAGAATCATTAAGTAAAGTGTAAATGATGTTGTCGCAGACATTTTTCTCAATATGCATGACGTCAAGATTATGACGTAACATATTATTCGTCCAATACGGAAGTTTGAAAAATATACTTTTCTTATGCCATTTTTGAATCCCAGCATCAATCAAACCCTGACCTCGGGAACGCCGTTGTTGAGTCCCAGCATCAGATTCCACATTTTTTCCGAAAACAACTTCAATATCATCAACTTGTCTTAAAATGTCTACGCCACTCAGTTGCGGAGGAGGGTTTCTTCTTTCCTCTTTTTCGTCAAACCTATTGCGGGTCATCCTAAATTTATGACCCGGAGATAGAAAGTGACGATGTCCCATAAAACACCACTTCCGACTGTGAGGGAGACGGACTAGAGTGGAGTCAAAGTTACAGTACGAATAGGCTAATCCAGTATGAGTATTCCAGCCTGATAAACATCCAAAGTCAGGAAAATCACTAATTGCCCACAAAAGAGCTGCATGCATATTGAACATTTATTTGCCAAAGGCATCGTACGTTTTAACACCTTCAACCCAAAACTCCTTCAACTCTTCAACTAGTGGTTGTAAAAAGACATATATATCATTCCCTGGTGCTTTTCTCCCTGGAATTATCATTGACAACATGAATGACCTATGTTTCATAAACATCTAAGGAGGAAGATTATACAGAATCAGCACAACTGGCTATATACTATAACTTGTAGATAGGTTTCCAAATGGATTGAAACCATCCGTTGCAAGGGTCAAACGAACATTTCTCGGATCTGATGCAAATTGATGATTTAGAAGATCAAATCTCTTCCATGTCTCAGAATCCTTTGGATGCCTCATGATGTCATCAGAAATTTTGTCTTCAGAATGCCATCTCATAAATTTAGCAATTTTCAAAGACATGAACAACCTCTGCAATCTTAGCTTAATTGGAAAGTATCTAAGAATTTTATTAGGCACCTTTTTTCGCTTCTCCCCCTTCTGTTTCGGTTTCCACCTTGGTGCGAAGCACTTACTATAAGTTTTTCTACTTTCATGCTCACCCCAGTATAACATACAATCATTCTGACATGCATGAATTTTTTTGTAGTTCAACCCCAACTTATTAATGACTTTTTTAGCCTTATAAAATGAAGGCAGAATCTTGGCATATGGGAATACATCAACAAGCAACTCAAGTACCATCGACATTGCTTTGTTGCTTAAGCCACACAAACACTTGATGTGATACAACTTCACCAAAAAAGACAATTTGGAATACTTTTCACACCCTTCATAGAGTGGTTGTTGACCATCTTTCAGTAACTCAAAAAAATCTTTGACACTATTATCCATCCTTTCTGCTGACTGTGGAACTGGCATATCCACATAATCGATGCTCTCATTTTTGGGGTGAATCCCGAATGCATCACGGACTATGTTCTGCACAGGGTCATCTCGAATTATGGGTTCTGAGACCTCAATTGGCATTATAGCATGTCCTACAGTAGGTTCTTCTGTAATCATTTCTCCGTGCAAAATCCAAAAATTGTTTTCCTCCAGAAATGGTTTGATGATGAAGTGTTGGCGCACGACCTCAATGAGTTGCCATTTCTTGAATCTACACTTTGGGCATGGGCATATTATTCTACCTTCTACCCCAGAGTTGGCATTTGCGAATTCCAAAAATCTATCTAAACCATTCAGGTACTCTATTGATTGTTGAGGTTTATTGATCCAAGATTTATCCATATCTGAAATAATTATGAATTTAGATAACAAATAACCTAAAGAACTCTTACTATGAACTGAAAGAAAACATGACTATTTTACATAAGAAGGGATTTGTAATTGATTGTGCATAAAACACAACACATTTTGAAGAGGTTTAAAATGCTTTACGTGTAAAAAATATTTAACAAACTTGATGATAATTGACATTTAATGAAGCACCGAATAAAAAATCTTTGTCATTGGTTCGCGATAAACAAAGAATCCCGATCCCAAAGAGTTTAAGAGAGATATATAAAAGAGAGTGAGAATTAGAGAAATAAGATACCTATTTGATCTTAAGAAACTTAGAATGCATGAAATTTATAGATTTTATTGACAAGACTTGTCGCACCTTATGAAAGTGGGATAAATGATGACATTGGCTTGCATAATATGAAATAAAACACTTGAAATATCTCTACGAGTCCAGGAACAAAAATTCTAACTTTTGAAACAGTGCAATTGATAAATTCTTTGGTCATGTGCTAATTTTATTTCATTCTCCTAATGTCATTAATTTAAAAGATGAGTTTCATGATCGAATCTCTACGAATCTGAATTTTTTGGGAAGGCCTGCCACTAACAGCAAAAAATTGAATTATGATTTTATATCTACCGCTAGGATTTCAATTATAGTATTTACATGGTAAAATTTCAAACGAACTCATATAAGGAATTGATATTTCAATTCTCTATCTGAAAAAGTAAAAGCAGTGGCCCATATAAGGGCTATATATTCAAAAATAATTCTACTCAATTACATCTAAGATATTGTTAGTTCATTAATAGAGAATCTAGTGTAAGAATTTAGTGCATTAAAACTTACTGCACTATTATTTTTTATTAAAATTATTTTATTATATATTTGTTTTCATTTTTTTTAAACGTGTATTTTTAAATTAGTGTTTTAATTTTTTTAAACCAAATCCTAATACTAATTTTGTATATTTACTAACATTTATTATTTCACCACATCACCTAAATAAATATTTTAATATTTTAGAAACAATTGTAATAGAATTTGACTATTACTAATTTATGTATATTATTTAAACACGTTTATCAATATAATAACTATTTTTGATTTATTTGCATCAATTTTAATTATATTTTTTAAACACTAAATAACTTATATTTAAAAATTAATTCACTATCATTTTATACTAAATTTATAATATTATATATATTTGTTAAATTTATATTAAAACATACGTATATTTTTAAAATAGTGTCACACTTTTTTTTTTAATTTTTTTAAAACTCACTCTGTCTATTTATTAAAATTTATTATTTTATCTCTTAAATTATACTTCAATTCATCTACTAAATTTATGTTATTTTATATATTTGTTTTCATTTTTTAAAACCTACTTGTAATTTTTATTAACAAATTTTTATTTTTAACTATGTGTATTTAATAAATTTTTTATATTATTCTATCAATATCGCCTCAAAATCCCTATTTTTCATTTTTATATATCATTTCTAATATTAAATACAAACATTTTACTTCAAAAATAATTAAATCTAATAATTCAACATTATTAAAAAATAAATTATGTCTTACATATTTTCAACAGACATAATATATTATAATATTAAACATCATAAACATTGCAAAAATAACAAAAATTTTAAAATTTATTCATACATGTACATCACAATGTAAAATATATTTTTAAAATAAATATGAAGTACATAAAATATCTAATATTATCGCATTCTAACATACAATAATTTGAAATAAATTTATTTAAAATAAAAATAATTAGATTACATACCTTCAAAATGATTCCAAATAAATAACGCACAAAAATCGAAATCAAAGTGTCGTCACGAGATTTTCACAAAAGAAAACAAAAAATAATATAAGAAAATATTTTGAACATACAATATATAAAAAAAATAATCAAATATAATTAGAAAATTAAATGACATACCTTGAGAAAAATAAACACAAGTCGCAAAGTAGACCACAATACCAAAACTTGTAAATCACAATAAACAATTTCAGCTAATGTATTATACAAAAAAACTATAACCAAAAGCTTTCGTAACACATATGAAGAGGGAAAGCGAATATATAGTCGAACGTGTGGTTTAACGATAGTTACCAATCGTCGTTAAACCACAAATAAACCGTAGTTAAACCCACTTAACGACGGTTTCAAAAAAAAAATCATCATTAAGTGTTGGTTTAACAACGGTTTCATTGCTAACTGTCGTTAAACCACATGAATCCCGAATAACGGTTCGAATTCCAAACATTGGGAAGTTCACTACGGTTTCATTTAAACTGTCGTTATTTAACGACGGTTTCTCAAAAACCATCATGATTTAACGACGGTTTTTGAGAAACCGTCGTGGATTTCCGTAATTTTTTTTAATTATTCTAAACCCGAGATAAATTACCACGGTTTGATCTGAACTGTTTATATTTAACGACGGTTTCTCTAAAACCGTCGTTAAATACTTATTTTTAACGACAGTGAGAAAATCGTCGCTAAATTCGGGTTTAGTGACGATTTTTTATGACTGTCGTTAAAAAAGAATCGCAATTCCCCGATTTTGTTGTAGTTTCTATATTCATATGATCTTTTTCTACCCTTTTACAAGAAACTCATTCACTATATAAGGACCCTCTATGCTCACAGCGAAGATTACGGAAACAACTAACAAAAAGTATGGAAATAACAAAACCAAAATGCATCTATTCAGAACACGTGAAATTGTAACTTCCTTCGGTACCCTTTACGACATCATTTTCTTTTCTTGATGCGACACCGTTTTGATTCTTCTTTTATTTCCCCCCTAAAATTTCACTTTTGAATTTCCCATCTAATCTGAGCGTTATCAATTTTCCCCCTCTTGAAGATCTTCCTTGTCCTCAAGGAAGTGAGTTGTGACAGCAAGTTCGTGCTCTGTTATTCCAACATGGTTTGGGTATTGGTTTTTAAACTTCATCCATTCCATCCAAGTGGAGTCTTCTTTGCGGGAGTTTCTCCAGTGTATGAGCACTTCTGTAACCGGCTGATTGCCTTTTTCCCTCACTCTCCTATCAGCAATCTCTTCTAGCACCCACTACATGTCCCCGTGGTAATTTAGTGGAGGTAACTCAATCTGCACCACCTGGTCACCGTGATGCTTTTTAAGGAGTGAGATGTGGAACACATCATGAATCTGGGAAGCTGATGGTAAATTTAATCTGTATGCGACGACTCCAACTCGTGCAACCACCCGGTATCGCCCATAGTACAGTGACGATAGTTTATGAAAGCTCCGATTAGCAATGGAGGCCTGCCTAAATGGCTATAGCTTCAGGTACACCCACTGTCCCACTTCTAGTTCTCTTTCAGTTCTGCATTTATCTGCAATATTCTTCATTCTATGTTGGGTTTTCCTGAGATGATGTTTGAGCTGGTTCATAATCTGTTCCCGAGTACATACTGTCTCTTCCACAGCAGCTACCATGGTGTTTCCAATCACGTATGGGTCACAATGTAATAACCGTAAAATTTAACGAAAATTTCAATTAAAGAAAATTAGGAATAAAAGAGAGAGTTTCGAAAATAGGGATAAAAATTGTAGAAAATGTATATTTACTACATGGGTTAAAGAAGTACAAAGAAAATATAAGAATTTACATTTTGGCGTATAATTTTTATTTTTTTAAATGATAGTATTTTGCTATAAGAAAATATATCTTTATTTGTTTAAAACTGATTATGTCTTACTACAAGTAAATAGACTTTTAAGTAAAATAATTATTGTGTTGCTTAAAATAATTATACTGGTCTCTAATAAATTTTTGTTGTATTTTTAGAAATATTATTTCTTTTAATATGAATAAAGATATTTATTTCGAGATTTGTTTTATTGCAATTTTTATCAAGAAAACTCATGATTTCAGAGTTTAACTAAAGTTTTATGAGAATGTAAATTTTTAGAAATTTTTGGGATATTTTAAGATGAAAAACAGAATTTATATGAATTTATATAAAAGAAAATCATATTATTAATTATTAAATAATTATTATTATTATTAAAAATAATAATAAAATAAAAAGGGAAGAGGGATGGTTACGGAAAAGAGACAACGAGTAGGTTATCAAATTTTCGAAAAAACGAGAAAGATAAATAGTAAATGAATAGTAACTTTCAACTTTTTCTCTTGATCTGGAGTGCCTATTGGTTTCTGATCTCAAAACTGAAGGTATTATTGGATTCATGACGAAGAATATTATAGTTTTGACCGATCAATTTTTCAAATCAGCCATTGAATCGCCATAGATCTGAAGTAGAAAATCTAAAAAAAAAGTAAATTCTGAAACTTTTACTTAGAGATCTCCAATTAAAATTATGACATCGTAAATGAATTCAGGAGCTAGATAAACCTTAGGATAGGTATATTTTCGACCATCTAACAGCCTTTTTGTTTGTCGTAAATAGTATTTTTCGAGGGTGAATAGTGTTTCCCGGCGAGTGAATAGTATTTTTCGGCGAGTGAATAGTATTTTCCCCACGGTGAATAGTGACCAAATTCCCGAAGTTGCTTTCTTGATTTTTGGACCCTCCGGATACGTTTTTAAGGTCTATTTGATCAAATAGATATTGTAAAAGTACATTTTAGGGCTGTCCAATCTGGAGCCCTACCCTGTGAGTAGATAATTCTTTCTATAGTTTACCCTATGCTCTTCTTGAACTGTAAATGAATAATTGATTAGATTTAAAAGTGATTTATACTCTTATATGTATCTGAAATGGATTGAATTATCTGGATTTGATTATTATCGGGAATATAGTTCAAAAAGAGTATGGTTTTGAAAATGAACATGTATTTCTTATCGTATCGGGAATAGTGACCAAATATATATTTGATTATTATCGGCAATCATATGAACATGTGATTTTAAATGTATTTCTTATCGTATGGCAAATGAAATATATTGTACACGACGCATTGATTTATAAAGTCATATGATTGCTTTGAGAAATGGCATGTATATGTGATAAACCCTGATAGGGAAGTTTCTGATAGAGGAATTGTACTGAGATTGAAAATTATAAATTTATATTGAAACCTCTGTTTTGAACTATATGGCATATGTGCAAATATGGTATTTGTAGAGGAATCATATTGGAATCACTGTCAGCTAACAGCAAGGAATGTTAGCCCTGGTGCATCTTGATACCTTAGCTAGCAGGGGTGGTGCTAACCTCGTGTGATGGCCAACACACGGGCGTTATTGTTATCGGGGAGAGCGGGATGCCTCCTATTATTGATATGTGATTTACCTCCCTTACTGTGTGCTTGGGATTATTTATTGTATTAGTTCTAATATGGAAACCTCCTAAAACATGTGAAATCTTTTATTGCATCACAGTATTTGTTTATAATCGTATTGTACTGTATTTGGTTTTAAATATTGGGCTAGGATATTTGAAATGCGGTTTCCATATGGATGTACTTCTGAATTGTACTTTCTATATGATAAATTTTAAAGTATGAGTTCATCCATATACTAACCTAAGAGGTTATTGAAGGTCTTATCTGTTCACTGAGTTGTAAAACTCACTACACGTTGTGGATATATTTTTCAAATAAGGAGACAGAGTCTGGTCCTGCAGATAGGTTCTCAACTAGATTGTTTACTCTTTAGATGAGCCTACGTTGCTTCCAAGGCTCATGTTATTTGTATTGTATTGTATTTGTATTCTAAAGTATGCTTTATATGCCACAGGCAGAATCCTTACTTCTACCGTTACTCTGGTGTTTATAGACTTTATCTGTATATTGTATATGTATATGGGAACCTATATGTATCGGTTTATATGATAAAGAATTGCATTATGTACATTTATGGAAAATATATGTGTATGGTATATAGGTTTCACGTGCCCTAAAGCTAGGGGCGTGACAAGTTGGTATCAAAGCATTAAGTTTCCCTGTGGCTATCAGAGCAAATGATTCTTTAGTAGGACCTTTAGTATCGATATGAGCCGGACATATTTATACTTCAGGTGCTGTTGAGGGATTCTATAGGGTTTCAATTTCCTTTCTATTCCAAGGTGTTAAATTTCATAGTATAAGAATGATTAAATATCGTGGCATGTTAAGAAGTATCTATGAGTCAATTTCTACCTGAAAGTGGAAAGGGATACGCATCCCAGAGAATTTAAGGAATTGAGACAAAGACCAAAAATGATGATTTCTGAATGTGACATTTGTTGTACCCGGTTGTCTAAATATGGTAGACTATGATGTGATACTGAGAATGGATTGGTTGGCATCATGCCATTCCATTTTGAAATGTCACTTTAAAGTGATTAAATTCAATACTCCTAGAGAATTTACTTTCTTGTCACAAGAAGATCGTAGTAAGATACCTAGTAATTTAAGCTCTGCTTTAACATTCCATAAATGATTACAAAAAGATGTCAAGAATATTTGGCAGTGTTGAGAGATATTGATATAAAGTATATCAGAATGTATATTCTGAGGAATTTCTGAAATGATAAATAGAATTTGGTATTAGTTTACTTCCTGGAACCTAACCAGTATCTATATTTCCATATAGAATGGCAACCATTGAACTTAAGGAACTGAAAAGGAATTAGTTACAAGACGTGTAAGGCAAGGGATTTAAAAGCCCTAGTACTTTTACTTGGAGTGCTCCAGCTCTATATGTGAAAAAGAATATGGATCACTATGACTACGCATAGATTATAGACAGTTGAATAAAGTGACAATGTAGAATAAATACTCATTACCTCGTATAGATGATCTGTTTGACCAGTTATAAAGTGCTCAACATTTTTCAAAAATTGACTTGATTTGATATCTGTATATCATCAATTGTGGACAAGGGAAGAGAATAATCAGAAAATTTCTTTCAGGATTCAGCATGGACACTGAGTTTTAGTGATGTCATTTGGTCTGACAAATGCCCAATTGCATTCATGGACTTGATAAATAGAGTAATGAAGCCACCCCTGGATCAATTTATTATTATATACTAGAATATTCTAAGAGTTTGGAGGATCATAAGTAACATTTAAAGATAGTTTTACAAACTCCAAGAGAGTATCAGCTATATGCTAAGTTCTCAAAATATGAATTCTGACTTAGTAGTGTTACGTCCTTAAGGTATGTGGATGGTATCCAAGTTCATTTTAAGAAAGTAAAAGTGGTACAACAATGTCCACATCTTGTTACAATTATAGATGAATATCTAAGTCTAACTTGCGCTTTCCATGGTTGTCTGTCGTCCAATTTATTCGAGCCAT
Source organism: Gleditsia sinensis (assembly GCA_037074535.1). Taxonomy (NCBI): domain Eukaryota; kingdom Viridiplantae; phylum Streptophyta; class Magnoliopsida; order Fabales; family Fabaceae; genus Gleditsia; species Gleditsia sinensis. The sequence continues at coordinate 41,456,684 of CM073473.1, forward strand.
AGTTAGATCAGGTACATGAACATATGCTTGTAAAGCATAAATCAACTCCTCAACATTTAAAGTCGAGATGAGAATTCGTCGTGCTGAGTGACCTTTGTTCCACAGCATGATCAAGGAAAGACAACAAACCATCAAAGAAGTGGTTAACATTTAACAAACCTATCAGTTTGTGATGCATATTTAGTTGTGCCCAAGAGACTATTTGGAAAATCTCTTCTAAAGTACCAAAACCCCCTGGTAAGGCAATGAAGGCATCAGCATTGCTCATCATTCTAGCCATGCGCTCATGCATGGAAGCAACCCTAAATTCTTCCCCAATTGTCTTTCCTGTGATGTTGGATGTAGCTAGAGATGTAGAAATAATACCTAGAACTTGACACCCTTCTACATGTACAGCTGTAGACACACACCCCATTAATCCACGGTTACCTCCACCATAGACTAAATGAATTTTTCTTCTGGCCAGCACCATAACCAAATTTTGTGCTACTTTCACATATTCTCCATCTTTTCCAAGACTGGAACAACAAAAGACACAAATATTTCGAAACTGACGGAATGCGATTCCCCCCATAATTGTACACACTTTAACTTTGAGTATGAAAGTAAAGATACTAACGTGTGTATTTATAGAATTCAGAGAAGGACATACATATAATAGCTATGTGAATAGGCCGAGCATAATTAGAACAACTATGTGAGTGATTGATGGATATCAGCTAAATTAAAGGTGAAATTTTCAAAAATGACGGCAAGCATGTATATGTACAGTAGTTGGGATAGTTGCTCATATTAAGCATATAAAGAGAATAAGGTTAAGATATCACCAGAAAATTTCTTTTTTCTTGTTGTTCTTGTTGAAGGATTGATGTATTGATTCTTGTAGAGAAATTGTAAATGATAGGCGTCATTGTAAAAAAAAAAAGTGAAGATGCAAACCAGAGAATTATTGAAGAAGGACAATTAAATGATTTTTTTTGTTTTCCCAATGTTCTTGCCAGTCGACTATCGGTATTATTAAGTCGATTAGCTATTTTGAGAATTTTAATTTGAACTGATTATTTTACAGTTGATTGATTACATCTATTTTGAAGCAATCAACTGCATCCTACCAGTTAATTACATATGCTTTGATTTTCACAGACTCTTATAAGTTCATAAATGTTTCTTTTTCATGTGCTATCTTTTCATCGAATACCAACAGATTTAAAGTAGATTTTGACACATATATTCAAAATTTGCAACCACCGATTTTTGTCGAAATAACAGCTAGATTTTTGTTTACATATTTTCAAGAATTACGGCCATCGATTTTAATTTTATTTCAATACTTTGTCCAAATTTATGACTTCCTATTTTGGCACCATGCTCTATTATGTATGCCACATTTTCTGTTTTATTGTCCTACATTAATATTTGGCATTAAATGCAAAGTTCTTTTCCCTCATTACAAGAAAAGTTAAGTTATTTTCTCTTAAACTCAATTATTATGGTTTCCAAGTGGTTAGTAGGTTAAAGTGATAAAAAGTTTGAAAGGAATGGACGGATGATGGCCTTATGGTGTTTTGACGAATGTAATCAAGAATGTTAGTGGTGTTGAAGTTCTTGAGGAAAAAAATATAAGAACTAGGATTTAAATTAATCTTTGAACTCTTAATTTAAAAATATGGAGAATATTCTGAGAATCATGTCCGAAAATAATATAAGTGATCAAGATATTTGTGTTAAAGGTTTATACTATGTTAAATCGAATCTAGTATCTAGGATGTGAATTATGTTGAAATTGAGAATTTATGTATGAGTAATTGTTGGAAAAAATCTTCTTGAAATGATAGGATAAATAAAATGAGATTGATATAAGTTAAAATGAGGTGGTTTTGGATATGATAGAAGGAATGATTGAAATTTTATGCGTTCAGTTTTATCTTGGTTTATACTACAAGTGAATTTCCTTAATCTTACTAAGCCATAAGAATAAAATACCACATATTTATATCATCACTCCACAAGAGGTTACATCAGTATTAGAGTTATACAAGAGTAACACTAGATATACTGAAACACTAGGAATTATTACATCTTGTAAGACGGTGAACTGGCCCAGGAGGGGCACGTCCACTACCTGTACCTTTACCATCAGTGTACGCATCTCAGTTGCTATTATCTAAACACATCACCAAAATTAATGAAAATAAAATCTCAATAGGTCTAACATTAACAATTTATTATGAAAGTCAAACAAGTGATGTGTTCAGCTGTATAGGCTACAAAAAACATTATTTCAAGCTATAATCAGTGCATATAATATAAAATGATTGAAATGCATACACCATGCATACACCAAAAATTTATCGGTTGTTAATAGGTCAATATCACTTGGTCGGAGTGGCCATAACCCATGGCTCACTCAAGGCTAATAGGGTGTCCCCTATCCAGTATCGTCTCACAGCCATTACGACCTCTCAGGTCACCCTACCACCACAAGGTACCACATGTCGCCGGGTTACCTTGCCACCATAAGAGTCATCCCAATATTTCATTTTAAGATAAAGGTGTATCACTCACACATCACACCATCACATATGCCACTTATGCTTTTAAGCATTCACTTCATATGCATCACATACACCTTTGAGATCATGCATCTCATGAATATACAATTTACCCATATATCATACATGCCTTTCACTAGGTCATGCACTCTCATATTTTCATTAATGCAACATATATACAACAAACACACATGCCTCATCTGCATGTACCTCATCCATTTACCATGCAAGTATTTCACACATGCATACACTTCTCATTCACATGCATCTCATCAATGCATCTTGTATACATCTCACACACATCTTATCTATATGAATATCATCAATGCATCATGCATCCATCTCACAAACATCTCATCTATATGATTCTTATCAATGCATCATGCATCCATTCATTGGGGTTCATTTAAAGCATTTAAAATGCAAAACAGAGCAATTTCAGCCTCAAGCACGGCTTGCCCGTGTCCCAGGACACGGCCATGCTTAAAATTGTGTAAATCGTGCTGTAAAATTCTCAAAAACAGCCCCCAACACGGCCTTGCCGTGTCTTGAAACACAGCTGTGTTTCGGGCTGTAGTTTGGTGATCAACCTGACCTTCCTTCACTCTCTAGACCATTACTCCCACATTTCAACTCCGAGTAAGGCGATTGTGGTGTTTATGGAAAGCTAAGAGAATTATCTACAACTTTTATGTTTACTAATTTTACATATTTCAACTAGATTTAAATATAAAAGTGTTACAAACCCAAGATCATGATTCTGCGCGTTAAATCTGACCTTTCTTCACTCATTGAGGAATAACTCTCTCATATGAGGTCGGATTAAAGTGATTCCAGAGGGGTTTTAACCATAAGACACAGATCTACAACTTTTATGTTGAAGACATCTTCTAATTCGACATAAATCAAAAAATACAGATTTATTCATTCAGACCATCGAATTTCATCCATCCAAAGCCAATTTTCAGCACAAAACATGCAATACATATGCATCCAAACCTTTGCTCTACTTGGATATTCATATGATCAATCCAATACATGCATAAGATACCTCCATCAACAAAACTTACAAGTATTCATACACACATATGTCATCAAAATTTCAAGTTTCTTAGTCAAGTAATGTTAAACCTACCTTAAAAACTCCTTGGATTCCTTCTTCTTGATGCCTTTCTCTCTTCTCTCTCTCTCTCCTTCTTCCTTCTTCCTCTTCTCCTTCTTGGCTACGTTTTTTTTTCTGATTCCTCTCCCCCTTTGATCCAATTATTGAGTCTTATCCCCCTTTGATCAAAATATTGATTCTTATCCCTATTCCTTCTAGAAGTTACTCCCTCTTACTCTTTGCCCCTCGTTTCTCTAATTATTACAAGATTTTCATACCATTAGAATATGAATTTTCCCCTCGTTTCTCTAATTATTACAAGATTGTCATACCATTAGAATATGACTTTGCCCCTTATTTCTCTAATTATTACAAGATTTCCGTATCATAGAATTAATTGAGGGATGTTATATTTCTCTCCCCCTAAGAAAGAATTTTTTCCTCAAAATTTAAAGTTTTACCTATCTCTAAAGAGTTATGGATACATCTGTCTCATTTCATCTTCTCTTTCCCAGGTAGCATCCCCTTCATCAAATCCATTCCAAGCTATCTTCACCAAAGGAATAGTCTTGTTACGTAATTGCTTTACCTCTCTATCCAGTACTGAGACCGGTTCAGCTTTATAAGTTAACTTCTCATTTACAGTCACTGAGTCTTCTTGGATTAAGTGCACAGGATCTGGAAGGTACTTACGAAGTTGAGAGACATGGAACACATTGTGAAGGTTTGATAAGTGTGGAGGAAGTGCAATTTGATAAGTAGATGGTCCCACTCTCTTAAGAATTTGATAAGGACCCAAGAACTGTGGACTTAGCTTTTTGACCTTCATTGCCTGCCCGATGCCTGTGATAGGAGAGATTTTCAAAAACACATTATCCCCTTCCTGAAACTGCAACGGCTTTCTTCTTTTGTCATAATAACTCTTCTGCCGACTTTGGGCTATTCGCATCTTTTCTCGGACCATTTTTATTTGTTCAGTGGTATGTCGAATCAAGTCTGGGCCCAACAAATTTCTTTCTCCCACTTCATACCAACACAAAGGGGATCTGCATTTCCGACCATACAAGGCTTCATAAGGTGCCATCCCAATGCTGGAGTGGTAGCTGTTATTATAAGCGAACTCAGCTAGTGGCAAATATGTGTCCCATCCTTTTCCTTGTTCCAAAGTGCATGCTCTAAGCATATCTTCCAGAGTATGTATGGTCCTCTCAGTTTGACCATCAGTCTGGGGGTGGTAGGCTGTACTAAAATGTAGTTTGGTGCCAAAAGCTTCTTGTAAAGCCCTCCAAAATCTAGAAGTAAATTTGGGATCTCTATCTAAGATAATACTGTTAGGGATTCCATGCAACCTCACAACTTCCCTTATATATAGTTGGGCTAGTCTCTCTAATGGATAATTGATTCTAATGGGCAAGAAATGAGCAGACTTTGTCAATCTGTCCACTATTACCCATATTGAATTAAACCCGATTTGAGTTTTAGGCAACCCCACAATGAAATCCATAGAAATACTATCACACTTCCACTCCGGTATCTCCAAGGGTTGTAGTAGTCCTGCGGGTTTCTGATGTTCTATCTTCACCTTTTGGCAAATTAGGCATCTAGTAACATATTCTGCAATGTCCTTCTTCATCCCTGGCCACCAGTACCTCTTTTTCAAGTCTTGGTACATTTTAGTGGATCCCGAGTGAATAGTGTATTTACTTTGATGAGCTTCTTCTAGAACCTTATCCCTTAGAGCCCTTTCCTTTGGTACACACATTCGCCCTTGATATTCAAGAATCCCATACCTTGAAATTGCAAAGTATGATTGTTTCCTCCGGTCTTGTAAAAATTCATCCCGCGATTGTGCTTCCTTGATTTGCGTCTTCAAGTCACATTCGATTCACAGCTCGCTAAGTCTTAAGCCTTTAGGATTTCTTGTAACTGATAAGCTCAGATTTCTAAAATCCTCTAATAACTTCATCTCTTTCACTAACATTTGACTCACGTGTAGTGACTTCCGACTTAATGCTTCAGCTACTACATTAGCTTTTCCCGTATGGTACTTCAGCTCAAACTTATAATCATCAATAAACTCCATCACCTCCTCTGCCTCATGTTCAACTCCTTCTGATCAAAAAGGTATTTTAACTCTTATGATCACTATAAACTTCAAACACGGCTCCATATAAGAAGTGCCTCCAGATTTTCAGAGTAAAAACTATTGCTGCTAGCTCTAGGTCATGTGTGGGGTAACTTTCCTCATGTGATCGCAATTGCCAGGAAGCATAAGCAACCACTCTACCTTCTTGCATCAGAACACAACCTAATCCCTTCTTAGAAGCATCCGTATAAACTTCAAAATGTCCAGAAGAATCAGGAATGACTAAAACAGGAAGGGTAGTAGTTAATCGATTCTTAAGCTCTTGGAAACTATCCTCACACTCTTGAGTCCATTTGAAAAGACTTCCTTTCCCGGTTAACCGAGTCAGAGGCAATGCTATTCGAGAAAATCCCCGTATAAATCTTCTGTAATACTCGGCTAACCCCAGAAAACATCTAATCTCCGTCACAATTTTGGGCCTCTCCCACTTTAATACTACTTCAGTCTTGCTAGGGTCTACCGCTATACCATCTTGGGAAATGACATGACCCAAAAATTTTACCTATTTTAGCCAGAATTCACACTTTTCTAGTTTTGCAAAGAGTTTTTTCTCCTTTAAGATTTAAAGTATTAGCCGAAGATGCTGACTATGCTCCTCTTCACTCTTCGAGTATAGCAAAATATCATCTATAAAGACAACCACAAAGTGGTCCAAGTAGGGCCTGAAGATATGGTTCATATAATACATGAAAGTTACAGGTGCATTTGTGACTCCGAACGGCATTACCAGAAACTCGTAATGCCCATATCTCGTTCTGAAGGCTGTCTTTGGAATATCATCTTCTTTAACCCTGATCTGGTGGTACCCTGATCTCAAGTCTATCTTCGAGAAAACCGTGGCCCCTTTCAACTGGTCTAGCAAATCATCTATCCGGGGTAGCGGATATTTATTCTTAACAGTTGCCTTATTGAGTTGTCTATAGTCAATACACAATCTCATACTGCCATCTTTCTTCCTCACGAATAGTACAAGCGCTCCCCAGGGTGACACACTAGGCCGGATGAAATTCTTCTCTAGTAGTTCTTCAATATGCTTTTCAAGCTCCTTTAATTCTACTGGAGACATTCTATATGGAGTAATGGAAATAGGTTTTGCTTCTGGTGCCAGGTCAATGGAAAATGCTATCTCTCTCCTTGGTGGCAGTTCTGAAATTTCTGAGGGAAAGACCTATGGAAATTCACAGATTATAGGAATCCCATGTAGCTCTTGGCTCATCTCCGAATTGACAGAATACAAGAAAATACAACTTAAATCAGTACTCTTCAGTCCCTTAATAGCTTTTTGTGTACTGATAATATTGCATTGTTTTTTCCCAGAAACAACAGGAAGGAATTCTAGAGTCTTATCACAACAATTGAGAAGCACTCGATTTTGACTCAACCAATCCATCCCTAAAATAACATCTATACGATCTAAAGGTAAGCAAATCATATCCACTACAAACGACCTATCACGCACCACCATGGAACAATTCGAACACATCGAGGAAGTAATCACCTTTTCCCCCGTAGGAGTCATCATCGTTAACTCGTAAGGCAGATCAAAAATGGGATGTTGCAACTTCTCAACATTATCCCATGCTATAAAAGAATGACTAGCGCCCGAATCAAAAAGTGCAGTCAAGGGCTACCTTGAATCAAGTCGGGGTTTTATTTCGCCTCAGCTCCACTCAAGGTAAAGACTCTCCCTATTGCCTGTGGAGTTCGTTCAGGCCCTTTTCACTATTCATTGGGCAATGTCTCTGTAAATGCCCCTTCTGGCCACAACGGAAACAAATGGCTTGAGTAGAGTAACATGGCCTATCCCCGTGAACTCGTCCACATCTTCCACATGTGCTCACTGCTAGTCTTTGTGGGAAGGGTCTGGGTCTGGTAGCTACATGTTGTTTACCTCTTGCATGGTTCTTAACCCTGAGATCCCTACTGTATCTAGAAGCTTCCCTCTTCCTCTTCCATAAAGTTTGGCGTTCCCTCTCCTCTCCTGCCGCTCTCAGAATCTTTTCCAGCAGTCTACATTTGTTGACTAGGGAGGCGAACTCTCGAATCTCCAGAGTAACCACCGCACTCCGGATTTTTGGATTTAGTCCGATCTCAAATCTAACCACCTTCCACGCTTCATCTGGATTATACTGCAGATAAGTGGAAAACTTATATAGTTCTTCAAATTTAGCCACATATTGATTAATGGTCCAGTTGCCCTGCCTAAGCTGAAGAAATTCAACTTCCTTTTCAGCCCTCACACTGCTAGGAAAATACTTTCCCAAGAACGTTTCTCAGAAAACCATCCATGTAATATATCTCTCCTAGTGGACTAGCAGCTCTTTGGCTCCCCTCCACCAATATTTGGCTTCAGCCTTAAGCATATAAACTGCAAAAGTGATCTTTTGCTCATCAGGACAGTCTAGGACAACATCAAAAATCTTCTCTAGTTCCGCCAACCATCTCTCAGTAGTATTTGGATCATATCCATCCATAAAAGAAGGAGGCCGAATCCTCATGAACTCTGTCCATCCATTCTCATTCCCTACTGCTCGTGGGTTACCATGCTCATCACCACGGTTGTTGTTATTTTGCATGTGTTGTAAAATTTTATTTGTGGCAACTACTTGGTCTCGAATAGCAGTGGTTAGGTCATGTAGGGTAGTTTCTGCACTGCTGGTCGGATTTCGCCTTGTTGGTGCCATCACTTACTGTCGTAATAAAACAAATAATGAGTCACTATTGAGGTGATCAAGCCCAACAGCAGATTAAAACCTTACAGTAGCAATCACACCACCAAAACAAATAGTTAGGAAACACTAGTAATTTCCTAATCATAAATTCATGCGACCCTACACAAACACCACAAGCCTATTCGGGTCCTTCATAAGTCGACATAGGTGACCACCCAACCCTATGGTTGCCTAGGACTGACTTGCTCTGATACCAACTATGTAAGAGCCAAGTTTTATATATATATATATATATATATATATATATATATATATATATATATATATATATATGCGTTCAGTTTTATCTTGGTTTATACTACAAGTAAATTTCCTTAATCTTACTAAGCCATAAGAATAAAATACCACATATTTATATAATCACTCCACAAGAGGTTACATCAGTATTAGAGTTATACAAGAGTAAGTCTAGATATACTGAAACACTAGGAATTATTACATCTTGTAAGACAGTGAACTGGCTCAAGAGGGGCACGTCCACTACCTGTACCTTTACCATCAGTGTAGGCATCTCAGTTGCTATTATCTGAACACATCACAAAAATTAATGAGAATAAAATCTCAATAGGTCTAACATTAACAATTTATTATGAAAGTAAAACAAGTGACGTGTTTAACTGTATAGGCTACAGAAAACATTATTTCAAGCTATAATCAGTGCATATAATATAAAATGATTGAAATGCATACACCAAAAATTTCTCGGTTGTTAATAGGTCAATATCACTTGGTCGGAGTGGCCATAACCCATGGCTCACTCAAGGCTAATAGGGCGTCCCCTATCTGGTACCGTCTCACAGCCATTACGACCTCTCAGGTCACCTTACCACCACAAGGTACCGCATGTCGCTGAGTCACCTTGCCACCATAAGGGTCATCCCAATTTTTGATTTTAAGATATAGGTGTATCTCACACATCACACCATCACATATGCCACTTATGCTTTTAAGCATTCACTTCATATGCATCACATACACCTTTGAGATCATGCATCTCATGAATATACAATTTACTCATATATCATACATGCCTTTCACTAGGTCATGCACTCTCATATTTTCATTAATGCAACATATATACAACACACACACATGCCTCATCTGCATGTACCTCGTCCATTTACCATGCAAGTATTTCACACATGCACACACTTCTCATTCATATGCATCTCATCAATGCATCTTGTATACATCTCACACACATCTTATCTATATGAATATCATCAATGCAACATGCATCCATCTCACAAACATCTCATCTATATGATTCTCATCAATGCATCATGCATCCATTCATTAGGGTTCATTTAAAGCATTTAAAATGCAAAACAGAGCAATTTCAGCCTCAAGCACAGCTTGCCCGTGTCCCAGGACACGACCATGCTTATAATTTTGTAAATCGTGCAGCAAAATTCTCAAAAACAGCCCCCAACACGGCCTTGCCGTGTCTTGAAACACGGCCATGTTTCGGGCTATAGTCTGGCGATCAGCCTGACCTTCCTTCACTCTCTAGACCATAACTCCCCAATTTCAACTCCGATTAAGACGATTGTGGTGTCTCTGGAAAGCTAAGAGAATTATCTACAACTTTTATGTTTACTAATTTTACATATTTCAACTAGATTTAAATATAAAAGGGTTACAAACCAAGATCATGGTTCTGCGCGTTAAATCTGACCTTTCTTCACTCGTTGAGGCATAACTCTTTCATATAAGGTTGGATTAAAGTGATTCCAGAGGGGTTTTAACCATAAGACACAGATCTACAACTTTTATGTTGAAGACATCTTCTAATTCGACATAAATCAGAAAATACAGATTTATTCATTCAGACCATCGAATTTCATCCATCCAAAGCCAATTTTCAGCACAAAACATGCAATACATATGCATTCAAACCTTTGCTCTACTTGGATATTCATATGATCAATCCAATACATGCATAAGATACCTCCATCAACAAAACTTACAAGTATTTATACACACATATGTCATCAAGATTTCAAGTTTCTTAGTCAAGTAATGTTAAACCTACCTTAAAAACTCCTTGGATTCCTTCTTCTTGATGCCTTTCTCTCTTCTCTCTCTCTCTCCTTCTTCCTTCTTCCTCTTCTCCTTCTTGGCTACGTTTTTTTTTCTGATTCCTCTCCCCCTTTGATCCAATTATTGAGTCTTATCCCCCTTTGATCAAATTATTGAGTCTTATCCCCATTCCTTCTAGAAGTTACTCCCTCTTACTCTTTGCCCCTCGTTTCTCTAATTATTACAAGATTGCCATACCATTAGAATATGACTTTGCCCCTCATTTCTCTAATTATTACAAGATTTCCATACCATTAGAATATGACTTTGCCCCTTATTTCTCTAATTATTACAAGATTGCCATACCATAGAATTAATTGAGGGATGTTACATTTGACAATGAGTTTAATAGTGTTAATAAGATGGTATAAAATTACTGTGATAAGGTAAGTTGGAATTATTAGACATGTGTCAATGGTACATAAACATTATAAAGGTTTGGTGGATTTATTACTACGTATGTTTAGCATGTTGATTAAATGATTTCAGGATAAAAATATGGGTGTAAAGATGTTCTAGATATATGCATGCGAGTTTGAGGATATAAAGGAATGAGATACTCAATGGTTTAAGAGTTCCTTATTATATGTATATATATATATATATAATATGTGGAATATTTTGCATAAAGTGAAATTAAGTAGAAAAAGAAATATAAGCAACTCAATACTGGTCAAAAGTCTATAAGGATCATGAATGTTGAGCACTACAACTTATCAGTTGGTGACCACATATTCTTGAAGGACTCACCAATAAAAGAGGAATGAGATTTGGAAAGAAAGGGAAATTACACCATCGGTATATAGGACCATTTGAAATTCTTGATAGGATCGGTTCAGTGGCTTATCGTTTGACTTTATTACCTGAATTGGGTAATGTTCATCCAGTTTTTCATGTGTCAATGCTACGAAAATATTTACTGGATCCTACACATGTTATACAGTGTCCACAGATTCAGTTACAGAAAGATTTACTTGGTGAGGAACAACCAGTAGCAATAGTGGACAGATAAGTAAAGAAGTTGCTGTCAAAAGAATACTTACAGTGAAGGTGATATAGAAAAATCGATGAGTATTGTTGATTGATAAGTGAAGAACTTATAGATGAAAAAAATCCTTATGGTTAAATTTATATGACAAAACCACTCAAGTGAGGACGCCATCTGAGAAATACAAGATGGCATACAGATGAGATATCCCCAATTAGTTAAGTAATAAGGTGGGTAACTCCGATTATGTCTTGTTTTCATTCCCTACATGTGGTAGTATGGTGATGAAATTCGGGGACTGAATTTCTTTAAAGGGGGAAGAATGTAATAACTGTAAAATTTAACAAAAATTTCAATTAAAGAAAATTTAGAATAAAAGAGAGAATTTCAAAAATGGGGATAAAAATCATAGAAAATGTATATTTACTACATGGAATAAAGAAGTACAAAGAAAATATGAGAATTTACGTTTCGGCACGTAATTTTTATTTTTTTAAATGATAGTATTTTTCTATAAGAAAATATATTTTTATTTGTTTAAAAATGATTAAGTCTTGCTACAAGTAAATAGACTTTTAAGTAAAATAATTATTGTGTTGCTTAAAATAATTATACCGGTCTCTAATGAATTTTTGTTGTATTTTTAGAAATATTCTTTCTTTTAATATGAATAAAGATATTTATTTCGAGATTTGTTTTATTGCAATTTTTATCAATAAAACTTATGATTTAAGAGTTTAACTAAAGGTTTATGAGAATGTAAATTTTTAGAAAATTTTGAGATATTTTAGGATGAAAAACGGAATTTATATGAATTTATATAAAAGAAAATCATATTATTAATTATTAAATAATTATTATTATTATTAAAAATAATAATAAAATAAAAAGGGAAGGGGGATGGTTACGGAAAGGAGACAACGAGTAGGTTATCAAATTTTTGAAAAAATGAGAAAGATGAATAGTAAGTGAATAGTGAGTAAATAGTAACTTTCAAATTTTTCTCTCGATTTAGAATGCCTATTGGCTTTCCGATCTCAAAACTGAAGGTGTTATTGGATTCAGGAAGAAGAATACTACAGTTTTGACCGATCAATTTTTCAAATCAGTCGTTGAATCGCTGTAGATCTAAAGTAGAAAATCTCAAAAAAAGGTAAATTCTGAAACTTTTATTTAGAGACCTCCAATTGAAATTCTGACACCGTAGATGAATTCAGGAGCTAGATAAACCTTAGGATAGGTATATTTTCGGCCATCTAACAGCCTTTTTGTTTGTCGTGAATAGTATTTTTCGGCGGGTGAATTGTATTTCCCGACGAGTGAATAGTATTTTTCGGCGAATGAATAGTGTTTTCCCGCGGTGAATAGTGACCAAGTTCTCGAAGTTGCTTTCTTGATTTTTGGACCCTCCGAATACGTTTTCAAGGTCTATTTGATCAAATAGAAATTGGAAAAGTACATTTTAGGGCTGTCCAATTTGGAGCCCTACCCTATTAGTAAATAATTCTTTCTATAGCTTACCCTATGCTCTTCTTGAATTGTAAATGAATAATTGATTAGATTTACAAGTGATTTATACTCTTATATGTATCTGAAATGGATTGAATTATCTGGATTTGATTACTATCGGGAATATAGTTCAAGAAGAGTATAGTTTTGAAAATAAGATTTTTGAACTCATTGAACATGTGGTTTTAAATATATTTCTTATCGTATGGTAAATGAAATATATTGTACACGACGTATTGATTTATAAAGTCATATGATTGCTTTGAGAAATGGCATGTATATGTGATAAACCCTGATTGGGAAGTTTCTGACAGAGGAATTGTACTGAGATTGAAAATAATGAATTTATACTGAAAGCTCTGTTTTGAACTATATGACATATGTGCAAATATGGTATTTGTGGAGGAATCCTATTGGAATCACTGTCTGCTAACAGCGGGGAATGTTAACCTTGGTGCACCTTGATACCTTAACTAGCAGGGGTGGTGCTAGCCTCGTGTGACAGCCAACACACGGGCGTTATTGTTATCGGGGAGAGCGGGATGCCTCCTATTATTGATATGTGATTTACCCTCCCTTACTGTGTGCTCGGGATTATTTATTGTATTGGTTCTAATATGGAAACCTCCTAAAACATGTGAAATCTTTTATTGCATCATAGTATTTGGTTATAATCGTATTGTACTGTATTTGGTTTTGAATATTGGTCTAGGATATTTGAAATACGGGTTCCATATAGATGTACTTCTGAATTGTACTTTCTATATGATAAATGTTAAAGTATGAGTTCATCCATATGCTAACCTAAGAGGTTATAAAAGGTCTTATCTACTCACTGAGTTGTAAAACTCACTACACGTTGTGGATATATTTTTCAGATAAGGAGACAGAGTCTGGTCCTACAGATAGGTGATCAGCTAGACTGTTTACTCTTTGAGTGAGCCTATGTTGTTTCCAAGGCTCACATTATTTGTACTGTATTGTATTCGTATTCTAGAGTATGCTCTATATGCCACAAGTAGGATCTTTGCTTCTGCCGTTACTCTGGTGTTTATAGACTTAATCTGTATATTGTATATGTATATGGGAACCTATACGATGTTTATATGATAAAGAATTGTATTATGTACATTTATGAAAAATATATGTGTATGGTATATGGGTTTCACATGCCCTAAAGTTAGGGGCGTGACACACAAGTCCAAGGAGAACACCCAAATAATGCTTCGAACGGAGTCATCTGAATGGCACTATGGTGAGATGTATTGTACCAATACTCTGCCATTGGTAGCCAATCCACCCATTGTGAGGGTAATTCTGCTAGAAAGCATCGCAAATAACATTCCAACGTTCTGTTTAACACCTCATATTGGCCATCACTCTGATAGGGCAACTTGATATGCTGACGTCCCCACTTTCTTCAAAATCTGATAGGGTCCCAAAAATCGCGGACTTAGGTTTCTAGTTTTAAGAGACCTACCAACTCCAGTAGTCGGGAAAAGTTTCAGAAATACATGGTCTCATTCCCCAAACTCTAGAGGTCTATGTCTCTTATCATAGTAACTCTTTTGCCGACTTTGAGCTGTAAGTATTTTGTCTCGTATCATCATGATTTGTTCAGTGGTCTGTTGAACTAAATTAGGATCCAACAAGTTCTTTTCTCCTACCTCAAACCAACATAGTGGAGATCAGCACTTCCTACCATATAAAGCTTTGTAGGGGGCCATCTTAATACTGGAGTGATAACTATTATTATAAGAAAACTCTACTAAAGGTAGGTACTTATCCCATCCTTTACCTTGCTCTATTACACAAGCCCTTAATATATCTTCTAGAGTTTGAATGGTCCGTTCTGTCTACCCGTCAGTCTGAGGATGATAGGCAGTACTGAACCACAACTGGGTTCCAAAAGCTTCCTGCAACACCTTCCAAAACCTCGACGTAAACCTGGGATCTCTATCAGAAATGATATTTAAGGAAATTTCATGAAGTCTAACTATTTCCTGAACGTACAACTAGGCCAATTTGTCCAGTGAATAGTTAATCTTTATGGGCAGAAAGTGAGTAGATTTGGTTAATCTGTCAACCATTACCTAGATAGAGTCATGTCCCACTGAAGTCTTAGGTAATCCCACAACAAAGTCCATTGAGATATTGTCCCATTTCCATTTAGGGATCTCAAGAGGTTGTAGAAATCCTTCTGGTTTTTGATGCTCCACCTTCACCTTTTGATAAATGAGACATTTCGCCACAAACTCGGCAATGTCCTTTTTCATCCCTAGCCACCAATACATCCTCTTTAAATCCTGATACATTTTAGTGCATCCAGGATGGACTGTGTATTTACTCTGATGCGCTTCCTGCAGGATCTTAGTCCTCAACTCTCGTTCTTGAGGGACACAAATCCTTCCCTGATACATGATTACTCCATCTTCCATGATAGAAAAATTACCTTGGTCTTTATGATCCTGTAAGTATTGGTCGTGAGCTTGAGCCTCTTTGATTTGGGCTCTAAGGTCACACCCTATACTTAAACCATTAATGACTAGCTTCTTTGGAGTAAGAGTAGTGGCTAACTTCAAATTTCGAAACTCCTCTAACATATGCATCTTATACACCATCATCTGACCCATGTGTAGAGATTTTCGACTCAAGGCATCTACTACAACATTCGCTTTTCATGGATAATACTTTATCTCAAACTTGTAGTCATTGAGGAATTCTACCCATCTTCGTTGCCTCATATTTAACTCCTTCTGATCAAAGAGGTATTTAAGACTCTTATGATCACAATATACTTCAAAGGTTGCCCCGTACAAATAGTGTCGCCAAATCTTTAAGGCAAATACCACTGCCGCCAATTCAAGATCATGGGTTGGAAAGTTTCCTTCGTGGGATCCCAGTTGCCTAGAGGTGTAAGCAACTACTCTCTTATCTTGCATTAGCACACATCCTAACCCTTTCTTTGAAGCGCCACTATACACTTCAAAATGTCCTGTAGGGTCTGGAATAATTAAAACATGAGGAGTGGTCAGTCTTTTCTTAAGCTCCTGGAAACTAGCTTCACATTGATCAGTCCATTTAAAAGGACTTCCCTTCCTGGTCAATTTAGTCAATGGCAAGGCTATACGAGAGAAGTTTTGTATAAACCTCCTGTAGTATCCTGCCAAACCCAGGAAACTTCTGACTTCCGTAACCGTCTTTGGTCTCTCCCACTGAATCACTACTTCCGTCTTGCTAGTATCTATAGCTACCCCTCTATTAGAGATGACATGTCCGAGAAACTTCACCTCTGAAAGCCAAAATTCACAATTCTCCAATTTGGCATATAACTTTTTCTT
Organism: Gleditsia sinensis; assembly: GCA_037074535.1. NCBI lineage: Eukaryota > Viridiplantae > Streptophyta > Magnoliopsida > Fabales > Fabaceae > Gleditsia > Gleditsia sinensis. Next base: position 41,473,136 of record CM073473.1, read on the forward strand.
TTTCAACACTTACAGCACGATTCGGAGATGTTGTTCATGTTCTTTCTCACTCTTAGAATATATCAAGATGTCATCAATGAATACTACAACAAATTGATGCGATTCATGTAATCCATGAAAATTGTAGGTGCATTCGTCAACCCAAAGGGCATTACGAGAAACTCATAGTGCCCATACCTAGTCCTGAAGGCAGTTTTTGGTACGTCCTCCTCCTTGATCCTAATCTGATGATATCCTGACCTCAAGTCAATTTTAGAAAAGATGGAGACTCCCTTCAGTTGATCCAATAAGTCATCTATCCTAGGGATAAGGTACTTGTTTTTTATAGTCACCTTATTCAGCTGTGTGTAATCTATGCATAGTCTCAAACTCCCGTCTTTCTTCTTAACAAACAATACAGGAACTCCCCAAGGTGATACACTCGGTCTAATGAATTCCTTGTCTAATAGTTCCTCCAACTGTTTCTTGAGTTCCTGTAGTTCCTTCAAGGCCATTCTATATGGTGCAATAGAGATAGGCCCTGTCCCAGGTAGGAGATCAATAGAGAACTCTATCTCTCTCTTGGGAGGTAAGCCTAGAATATCTGATGGAAATACTTTAGAAAATTCGTTGGCTATTGGGATTTCATCAAGTTTTGATTCGACTTCTAGGTTTGATAAATACAAGAGAATGTATCCAAGTACTCCATTCTTCAACTCCCTATTAACTTGATTAGCATTAAGCATTAATAACTGTACCTCCTCTCTCGGAGTAGGAGATAGAAATTTAACGGTCTTGTTACAACAATTCAGCAAGACTCGATTTCTAGACATCCAGTCTAACCCTAGAATGACCTCAATACCTCTTAAAGATAAACAGACGAGGTCTACAGAAAAAGTTTTCTCCTGGATGGTGACTTGACAGTCCTTACATACAGAGGAAGTTAATACCCTTTTCCTTGTGGGGGTTACTATAGATAGCTCATAGGGAGTTTCAGAAATAGGAAACTGAAACTTCCTAATACATTCTTTCGATATAAATGAATGACTAGCACCAGAGTCAAATAACACCATAAGAACAAATCCATAAATATAGCATGTACCTTGAATCATTTCAGAAGATTGAGCTGCCTCTTGGCCACTCAGAGTGAAAACCCTTCCTTTCACCTGAGGCCTCTGTTCTGGCTGCTTCCCCACATTCTGTGGGCAGTTTCTCGCAAAATGACATTTCTGTCCGCAGTTGAAGCAAACATCTTGTCCCATGTAGCATGGTCGATTACTATGCATGCGTCCACACTTAGTGCACTTGACTAGGGCAAGGTCTTATTGGAAAGGTCTGGGACCTGTAGTCAATGGCCTCTTACCAGTTCCATATCCACTTCTTCTCACATTCTTGCTAGGGTTGGGAAAAATTTTCTTCCTTTTCCATAGGTTTCGCCTTTGCTTTTCGTCCTCCATTGCCTTTAAACTTTTCTCCAAGAGTCTGCATTTATTGATTAGAGGAACAAACTCCCTAATCTCTATAGCTACAACAACATTCTTTATGTCCAGGTTCAGTCCCGCTTCGAACTTAACAGTCTTCCATGCTTCATCAGGGTTAAATCACAGATAAGAGGAGAACTTAGACAATTCCTCGAACCTTGCGATGTATTGGTCTATAGTCATGCTACCCTACCTGAATTGGAGAAATTCAATCTCTTTCTCCGCCCGCACAGTACTTGGAAAGTAATTTTCCAAAAAGGTTTCTTTGAACACCTGCCAAGTGATTTGCCTTCCCTGGTGAGCTAAAAGTTCTCTAGCTCCACGCCACTAGTATTCTGCTTCATCTTTTAGTATATATGCAGCGAAGATTACTTGCTGCTCCTCAGTACAACCCATCACTTCAAAGATTTTCTCTAACTCCCTTATCCATCTTTCAACTACAATTGGGTCAAAGCCGCCTTGAAAAAAAGGTGGCCTAATCCTCAAGAACTCGAATATGCTGTTATCATTTCCAACCATCCAGTTGTTAACACCATTCACACCATTTGAGTTATTAGCATTCTGGAGGTATTGTAGAATTTGATTAGTGGTCATGACTTGGTCTCGAATTGCCATGGCCAGGTTGTGCAGGGTTTCCTCCGCATTATTTGTCGGATTCCACCTTGGTGGTGCCATTTCCTACTGTGGCAAAAACAAAGTTATGCTGCTATCGAGGTGATCAAGCCCAATAGTTAGTTCAAAAATATTTAACAGCAGTCATAACACCACCTCGGCATGTAGGTAGGAAACACTAGTAATTTCTTACCTATATGAATTCACTGATCCCTACACAGCACAACCACAAACATACTCAAGACACTATAAGATCGATTCAGATAACCATCCACCCACTGGCCATCTAGGATTGACCTGATCTGATACCAATTATGTAACAACTTTTTTATTTATTATTATTATACAATATATAGTTTACATACATGTCATTAATCAAAATATACGTACAACATATCAAACACATAAAAATCTACATCTTATTTATTCTGGTTGACCAATTCCGGAGATACAAGTGCGGGTGGTTGCACCTTCACCGGGATCTAAGCCAACTCGACCACAAACATTTTATTTGCTTCTGGGATTTGCCCAACATAAAGTACTTGATCCAACGTGCACTAAAAGCCAGAGCCATAGAAAAATCTGCATAACTAATTTTTTGAACATGATATGAAAATATAGTGAGAATTAAATCCCAGTAAGTTCAATAATAAATCATCATCAATATAGCTCATCACGTCATGTTCAACTGTATAAATTACAGCAAATATCTTTGGTCACATGAATGCACTATATCTATGCACATGAGAATCGTACAGTAATGACATATATGAGAGGATTAATTATTTTCAGAATATCATATGATAACTATCAATTTATTCTCATATCAAGCTACCCCAGTCAGGGTGAGTATTATCTACTCTCCGGTACGGGTTTTTCTCGCTCCGTCCGACATGGCCCACTTTCTATTTCTTTTCTCATTAACATGATCATAACCGTTGGTAGGGCATCCCCTACTGGTGCACCACACGAATTACCATATGACCGTGCTCATTTCTTTTCTTTTCACAATGATAGCCAAAAATATGCTTTCAATAACAAGTATGTTCAACAAAATATAACTATTACCAAAAATCATTAGTAATTATGCCATGAACATAACTATTTCAAATATCACTTTATAAAATATTTTCATGTCAAAATTTCACACTTAAGATGGTAAGAAGTTCATACAATGGCAATGGCTATGTCATATACTAGTCATTTATTATTTTCATTTATAAGATTCTTCTTCTTTTTTAAATATTAATTTTATTTCTTTATTTTCTTGATGCAGGTTTTCATCCTATCTAACCTTCTCTTACTAATCAAAGTATAACTCCCTCAATTTAACTTCGATTTAGGTGATCTTGATATCCATTTAAAGACAAAACAATTATCTAAAACTATTATGTTGAATAGTTGAACAAAATATTAAGAAATCATGGTGATATTACTCCCTCAAAGAACATGTTATTTCTTCTCAGGTAGGTTCTGACCTCTACCTACTAATCTAACCATATCTCTCTCATAATAATTCCAAATTAAGTGATTCCAGTGGTAAAATATCTATGACACATATAGATATAATTCTTATGTTAACCATTTATTTTAATTCCCTACAGAATATTCCCAGAAATTAAAACACATAAACTATCCTAACATATTCTTCCCTGATTAACTATTTTCTGACCATTGCTTACTAATCGACCCATATCTACCTCATATGGACTCCAAATTGAGTGATTCCAGGGGCTAAAAATCCGTGACACATATAAATATAATTCTTATGTTAACCATTTATTTTAATTCCCTACAGAATGTTCCCATAAATTAAAACACAAAAGCTATCCTAACATATTCTTCCCCGATTAACCATTTTCTGACCTTTGCTTACTAGTCGGACCATATCTACCTCATATGGACTCCAAAGTGAGTGATTCCAGTGGCTAAAATTCCGTGAGACATACATCTACATTTTTCATGTAAACCATTTATTTTAATTCCTTACCCATTCTTTTCAGAATTTTAAAAATAGAAGCATAAAAGTTTACCACCCATAGCCATACCTATGCAGAACTATCTACACCAACGTATGTATTCAAACATACATAATATGTAACATGATATAGCAACATCCATGACCAATCATTAAAGTTCTAAGATCAAAATCTAATATAAATATTACAAGTTTCAAAACTTTTCTTCAAAAAAAAATATTGTTAAACTTACCTGGAGCACTTAGTCCTCTAGACTTCTCCTTCCTCTTTCTTCCTTTCCTTTCCTCACTCTACCTTGCTTCTATTTTTCCTCACCCTCACTTGGACAAAAATTCTAATGTTGTAAGGTTAGGTTTTGCTTAAATAGACCATTAAATAATTCACCTTTCATGATCATAGGTCTACCTTATCACAATTAGGATACACTTGGTTGAATTTTTGGAAAATAAACAACTTATGTTCTTGTCTTCCTCTTCCTTAGTCAAGATATGCATAACAAAAGGAGATTTGTATTTTGAAAATTATGATAATATGTTTCTAAGATAAGAGACAAGGTCTCTTTCATTTAGGGATTCATTTCCTTTTTCTTTTGTCTTAATCAAGTATGATAGGTTTGCCTTTTTAGGTGGCAAATTTATAGCCCTTGAATCTCCATTATTTGGTTGAAATTATTTGTGTGGAATAGGAATATTTTGTCCTAATGCCATGTATTATCATACCACTTGCTAAAATTATAAGTGTAGGATATAGATGTTTTGTCCTAAAGCCTTGTATTATCATACCACTTGCTAAAATTATGAATGTAGGATATCACACCACTTGCTAAATTTTTGTCTTAATGTCATGTCACCTAATCTTGATTACACAATTATTTCATCACTTTACTTTTATTTTTATTTTTCCTCTTGGGCTTTGGGTCATTCTTGCCCATTTTCTTTACTTTGGTTAAAATTTTACCTTTCATAATGGGCTTGGTCACATTTTCATGATTTTTGGGCTACCGGTCCAATTCCTATATCCTAGTCCAAGTTTATGTTTTATTTCTTCATTGGGCTATCCTATTGGCTTGCTAAAAATTTATGTGAAGTAGAAAATCTCTATATGAAGTGTCCATAGGTGAAAGCCCAATTTATGGGTGGAGATACAAACTTAGTAACTTTTGCTCTTAAATTAAGAAAAATTACCCTAATCCAATCTTCTTGAAATTTTAAGACCTTTACTTACTTCACAAAAATTTATCTTCCTTGCCTAAGAATTTCACCTTGCTTTAGCATGCTTCTTTCTAATATTTCCTCTTAGGTTTTCGTTCTTTACCTATTCCATTAATATTAGAACATTTCTATGCATCCACGTAAGGTGAAGAATTTCTAAGGATTATATTTCCTTATATATCTAAAAATTGTCTAATAAATTTTATTTCCTTAATTAAATATTTATGTACCTTTATCAATAAAAGAAATGAAATTAGGGATGTTACTTTGAATAATCTTGTACTTTTATTAATACATGAAACAAAATTAGGGATGTTACACTCTACTTTTCGTTAAGCGAAGGAACATTTAGATAGTTTGACACATAATTGATGCTTTCGGAGAGTGTCTAACGCACACTTTATGTGCTTTGAGTGATCATCCCATCCTGTACTATATATTAAAATGTCATCGAAAAAAACAAGGATAAATTTTCTAAGAAAGTCTTTAAATACCTCATTCATGAAAGCTTGGAAAGTAGAAGGGGAATTAGATAGCCCAAATGGCATGACTAGCCATTCAAAATGTCCATTGTGAGTACGAAAAGCCATTTTGTAGGAGTTTACTTTGAACATTTTGACTTGATGATACCCTGATCTAAGATCAAGTTTAGAAAAGAATTTGGCCCCATATAGTTCATCAAGTAGCTCGTCTACGGTGGGTATAGGAAACTTGTCTTTGATTGTTATCTCGTTGAGCCTATGGTAATCAACACAAAATTACCAACTATCATCTTTTTTTTTTACCAAAACCACAGGAGAAGCAAAAGGGCTGTGGCTATGTTGAATGAACCCTAACTCCAGCAGCTCTAGTACTAATTTCTCAATAACATTCTTCTGTACATGTGCATATTTATATGGTCTTACCATAACCGGTTGGCTGCCCTCCTTTCGAGGGATTCGATGATCTAAACTCCTTGTGGGAGGCAACTTGGTTAGTTCCCCGAATATACCCTCAAACTGTTGTAGGACAGCTAACAGTGCCTTCCTTTGATGGTCTCCTAGGTTCACTGGAATGCTCAACTGCAAGTGGTCTAGCTGTGACAAGTTTCCTTGTACTTCCTCCCTTTCTTGTAGCCTAACAAAAAAACATTCTGCTACATTACCTATATGTGACATTATTTTAGAATCTTCCCGTATGGTGGGCTCGATACTCACTCCTTGTAGGCTTACCCTTTCACTATTGATCATAAACTTCATTGTTAATGCCTTGCAATCCCATTCTACTGCTCCAAATTCTTTCAACCATTGCATGCCTAGAATGGCGTTGTTTCCCATGGTAGGTAGTACAAAAAAAATCTGAAATGAATTCCTTGCCTTGACATAGCCACCGCATACATTCACATTTCTCTGTTACCATGATGTTTTGGTTATTGGCTACCTGAACCCTTAACTATCCTGCATATATGGGTTTTAGGCCTAATTTTTTGACTATTTTCCTACCCAAAAAGTAGTGGGTGCTCCCTGTATCCACCAACATTAATACCTCTTCCTTCTTGATTCTTCCCACGATCTTCATGGTTTATCCTCCACCACCAATGATAGCATTCAGTGAAAATATGAGACTTTGATCAGGCCTTCCCTCATCTATATCTTCCTTGTTTTCTATCGGCAACATTTTTACTGTCCCTTCCATCTCTTCCTCCTTTTCCTCCATTAGTAAGATAAACAACTTAGCTTTTTTACAAACTTGTTTGTGGCTCGGTGACTATGGCTCATTACAAAACCAGCATAGATTACGGACATCCATGCTTTCATTGACTTCTCCTCCCCTAACTGCCTTGTTGCTATCTCGGTGGGGTGGTATATACGGTGGTATGTAATTATTTGTAGACCCCTGAGATAATGTCTGGGTGATTTTTGCATGGTTTGGGGGACTTACTTTGTTGTAGCTAAAATTTTTGTTGGTGTTTCCAGATTGAAAATTCTGGTTTGAACTCAGACTGTTAGGCTTGGAGATTATTTGAGGGTGAGTGGGTTTGATCATGTTGTTGATCTGATTGTGAGTGAGAGAGGTTGATGAACTAAATGATTTGGAATTGATGTAAGAGGTTCCAGCAATCTCTAGCAACAAGCTATCTTATAGCCTTGCTATTTTCATGGCCTCCATCAAACTTCGGGGGTTTTGTATCCTAACAGTTTTTTCCAATGGTCTCTTCAACCCTCCCAAAAAGCAACTCAGAGCTTGTTTCTCCTCCAATTTAGCACGACACACCAAACTATCAAATGCATTCATGTATTCCTCAAGGGACCCGTATTGCTTTAGATTTACCAGCTCAGCCAAAGGGTCATCGAATATTTCTGAATTAAAACAACAAGCAATGTCATCCATCAACTCCATCCATGGTATCTCGGTTTTCCCAGTGGTCCTAAGGTACTATTGTTGCTAGGAGAATGCCTTTCCCTCCATACCTAGCAGTATTAGCTTGGATCTTCGCTCCTTTGGTACTTCCTCAATCATAAAATAAAGTTCACATTTATCCCTCCAGATTCTAAAGTCTGTTCCATCGAACATGGGTATCAACAACCTGTTGCCTTCATAAACCCAGACCTGTGATGGTAGGGCATTTTCTTTCATCACATTCGACCCTTGTTCAAACCCTTCTCTTCCATCATTAGAGGAGGTCGCAGGTTCTTTCCCTCCTTTCTTTCCATGCACTGCTTTCTCAAACTCATCCTTTATCAAGGGCATCATTGCTTCAAACTTTGCATCTATCTCGGTAAACTTTTTTGCCAACTTCTTCTCAACTCAGCCTCTACCTCCTTCAAGTGGATTTGCATTTCAGCATTCGTCACCATCCTCCTTGCCTACCAAACCAGCTCTAATACCAAAATGTTACGGTTGTATAAGAAAATCAGCAAAACAAAGTAGAACAGAGTATGTGAATATCAATGAGTTTTAATTCATGTTTTTTCCTCCTCCTTTCAGAGTGAGATTCTCTATATTCATATGATCTTTTTCTACCCTTTTATAGGAAACTCATTCCCTATATAAAGACCCTCTATGCTCACAGTGAAGATTACAGAAACAACTAATAGAAAGTATGGAAATAACAAAACCAAAATGCACCCTATTCAGAACACGTGAAATTGTAACTTCTTTCTGTACTCTTTACGACATCGTTTTTTTTATGCGACACCGTTTTGATTCTTCTTTTATTTCACCCATAAAATTTCACTTTTGAATTTTTCATCTAATCTGAGTGTTATCAGAAACAAACGGAATCTCGAGGATATATAAATAAAAATAAATTTAAAATATTTATGCTTTTTTTTTTCGGTTTGAGTACAAAATTAGCTAGTAATCATTTACTAGAACATATATGTATTGTGGCACTATTTCTTGCATATAATTTTCTTGAGCAAAAGAAAGATACTGAGCCTTATTTTTTTTGGCACATTAGAAGAGGTCAAACCCACGACCTATCCCATACCCCCACCCCACCCCACCCCAACCACCTGAGATGCTGAGCCTTATTAAGAAGCAACTTGAGTTTTTTCAACTAACCCGTGAGAAAGTAGAAAAGGCGAGAAGATTCGGTGCGTTCAAACTGCACATTCTTCGTCCTCATCTTTTTGTCTTTCTGTGTTTCTTCATTATTTCTATTGGGTCACTATCTTTCGTCCTCCACGTTTGCCCAATAAGAAAGCTTTAAATACTTTACTAAATTTGTTGGACTTCTTGCGCGTTCTTTTCATCCTTAAAAATAAAACGCAGAAAAATATTTATTATAATAGTTTAAAAACTGTTTAAATAGTATAACTATGATATTGAGAATCACGTCTACCCAGCACAATCTTGTATCTTTTTGAACGTCCACTTTCTACTGCCTAAAGAAAATGTTCAAGGTAGCTTTCTGCGTCACGTGTAGCCGTATCTCTAAACTTGTTTTTTAATTTGAAAGCTTGCTGTACGATTTAGATTACTTATTTCTTTGTCCGAGTACTTTAAATAACTTTTTTTTTTCTAAGAGATGATGCTTGTTTGGCTGTATTTTTTCACAACCCTTGTCCAGGTCAAATCTGAATTTTATTAACTTATTATTTTACATCAAATTAGCTGAGAGTTCTGAAAAGATATTTAGTCTTTTGACATGAAATTCATTAATTTTTTATTGTAGTCAAATTATATATTTTCAATTTTTTTAAGAATTTTCAGAAACTTTTTTTTTTTTAAACTATTGAATTTTTTAAATTCGCTATACTTAAGTTTGTTTTGATAGTAACAGAGTCAAGAAACATCCCCATTAATTAATGTAGTGTGTTTTTTAAATTAAAATAATTTTTTGTCAATTCTAAAATAAGAGACACAATACAAATTTTTTTCAAAAAATTAAATAGGAGTTAAAGTAATTTCATTTTATTTTCAAGATTTAGATTTAGATTTAGATTTTAGGCCACACTAAGTCTTAATTTATATTTCATGAAACAAAATTATGATGTTATAAATCTTGGCATTATTTGATGCAGGAGCTCCCGGTGCATCAGCGGGGAGATGCCGTGAGCAGCATGACTTATGAAGCTAACGCTAGGGTGCGAGACCCTGTTTATGGATGCGTTCGTGCAATTTCTTCTCTACAACAACTACTTGATGTGCTACAGACCCAATTGGCCCTGGCCCAGGCTGAGGTGGTGCAACTTCAGATGCGCCCCACAGGATGCTTATCCAACGTCGGCCTTAGCCCAACTACTAGTGGGTCTCTATCATCCAAGATCATGGATTCACAAGCCAAGCCTATATTTGACATCCATGTGTTGATGGACCAAGCCAGTTTTGGTGATTCAATGTGGTCATGCTAGTATGATTCTATAACGCCACCCCAAAAAAGGAAGAGATTATTTTCCAAAGACCTGGTTTCTATACTTCCGAGTTTAACATAACAGGTATATGTCACGGTAAAAGTTGCAGTGGCGGACTCTGTTCGCCCGCTTAATTAATTTGGTTTGGTAAAAACATTTATAATTAAATACATATATTTATAATGTAAATATGTGACTTTAACTTCATAAGAAGGCTTAGCTTAATTATAGTGGGATTTTGAACTCCTAGCGAAAACTGTTGCATGCAATTTTCTTGTGTTTTCAGCGAAGCTATGACCTAGTCTACGGCAAGATGCAAGGAAGCAGATACTACTGGCATTTGATTAGGTTATGTTAGGAATACTGCTTTGTAATGTTGGATTGTTGCCATTCATGTCTAGTATTGGCTTTTTATTTGTCTACTTTGATTTATTTTCTGCACAAAATGACAGTAGATATCGGGCTTTGCATGGGTGTTCAAAAGGAAATATAGCCACTCTCTAATCCAAGGTGCAAGAAAATAATTAAATAAATAAATAATACTATGTGTGCACTTTTATGAATAGACTGAAAAAGCAATTTGATTCCTTTAAAATTATGATTTAAAAAAAAAGAGCAAGTAGAAACTAAAAAATAAAAAGTTTGTTTGTTTTCTGTTTTTAAAAATTATTTTTTATTTTTAGTTATTTTCAAGATAAAAAAACTCATTTGATAAGTATTTTATGTTATTATTTCAAAAAAAAAATTTGAAAAAAAATTATTTTTAAAATAGAAAAATAAAAACAAAACAAAGTTATTTTTGTTTTTTATTTATTTTCAAAACAAAAATAATAATATATTTTCAAAATAATTTATCAAACGAATTTTTTTTTTAACTTTTGTTTTACAGAATAATTTTTAAACATAATTTTTAAAAACAAAAAAAAAAGGCAGAATTAAACAAATTCAAATTTATTTGTACAAAATAAATATTCGACTTTTGAGAAATATGAGTTTTATATAAATAAGTGAGAGTTTGTTCAAAGTTCAAGTTATAAGCAAGACAAATTATAACTACAATGGAGGCTTTGAAAACTCAGATTTAGTATGTAAAAACTAAATGCACAAGTTCTAGAGTATGTAATCTACGCAAAACAAATTTAAACATATTTGAATGAGCACATTTAAATAATAATTTGTAGAATGGTGAAGAGTTTAGAGATTAGAAGAAAGAAGACATAATGAAAAGTGGTTTGTAATGAATACAGTAGGAAAAGAGTCCACAGAGTATTGTATTATAGTAAGAACCAGAAAGTTACAATGCATGGAAATGAGGGAATTAACTTGTAAACAAGAGAAAATGGAAGCCACAGAGTTCCATGGTACAGCAAGCAGAGGGAAGCAGTATTCAGGGAGAGGGAAGCAAAGGGATAGATGAGAGCCTAACAAATCTTCCACACCCTCCTTAACCGTAAAGGCATGATACTTATTCTCCCGCTTGTACTTTCCACGTTCCCCTTCTCATTCGTGAGCTTCTACGTGGTCCTGCATGAGCCGTTACCGTGGGTTCCGCTGAAGTTGCCACGTACTTGCTCGGGTTTCCCGGATGATTTGGGCTACTCGGTTGTTTTGGGCTTGTAGGCATAGCATGTCCCTCCCCATTAATAGAGACCTTGTCCCCAAGGTCGAAGGTGGGGTAAGCTTGAGCAAAGTGCTGACGATCTTCCCAAGTGGGCTCTTGTACTCCCTCCCATTGAACCAGGACCTGTGGCCGCAGACTGCCATTACGATCAATGGTTCGATGAGCTAAAAGTGTGAGAGGCTGAACCAGTGGGCCTTCTTCTGATGAGAGTAAGGGTAAGGGAACATATTGGGCTGAAGGATCACCCAGGAATTTTTTAAGTAATGAGACGTGAAAGACAGGATGGATACGGGTCTGCGGAGGCAACAAGAATTTATACGCAACTTGCCCAATTCGTTCAATGATTGAAAAAGGACCAAAGTATCGCAAGCTCAGCTTTTGGTTCTTACGTAACTGCATGGAATGTTGTCTATAGGGCTGTAACTTGACGAAGACTAAATCACCCACTTGAAATGATACGTCTGTACGTGACTTGTCAGCATAAAGCTTCATTCGGACCTGAGCCTTCAGCAAATTGTGGCGAAGTTGAGTCAAAAGGCTGTCACGAAGCTGTAAGTGCTGTTGGACATCGTGGGAATCCGTGGGAGATGATGTATATCGTAGGAGCTTAGGAGGATCCCGGCCATACACAACCTTGAAGGGAGTTATGCCAGTGGCAGTGTGAAATGCCGTATTATACCAGTATTCGGCCCATGCGAGAAACTGAAACCAAACTTTAGGGTTCTAAAAAATGAAGCAACGAAGGTACATCTCAATGCATTTGTTTAATGCTTCAGATTGCCCGTCGGATTGCGGGTGATATGCGGAACTCATGTGCAACGAAGTGCCCTGTAGTTTAAACAAGTGTTGCCAAAAGGTACTGGTAAAGACCTTGTCACGATCCGATATGATTGAAGAGGGCATGCCGTGAAGTTTGACAACAGTATCGAAGAACTTCTCGGCCACTTGGGAAGCATTGTAATTAGTATGGAGAGCTGCCAGGTGAGCATACTTGGAGAGACGATCAATCACCACCATGATGACCGTGAATCCATGTGAGGGAGGAAGACCCGTGACGAAGTCCATGGCTACGTCTTCCCAAATTTGGGTAGGAATCGGGATGGGTTGTAAGAGACCAGAGGGGTGCAGCTGGCTGTGTTTCGCCTATTGACAGATGGTACAATGTTGGACATACCTCGTGACATCCTGGCGAAGGGTCTTCTAGTAGAACTAAGATGAAATCCTGGCAATAGTCCGTGTGATACCCGCATGCCCACCAATGGGGGAAGAATGGAACTCATACAAGATGGCCTGCTTAATTGTATCTAGATGGCTGGGGACCACTATTTTGTGGTTACGAAACAACATATCATCACTGATAGAGTACTCCGGGGTGGTTGTAGGTGATGTGCGACATTGATGCATAAGGTGTTGGATATCCGGGTCATGGAGGCTAGCCAACTTAATATCAGAAATTAAGGACGACTGAGGTAAGGAAACTGCCATCGTATAGACGCGGGAAAGGGCATCTGCAGCTCTGTTAGTAGACCCTGGTTTATACTAGATGGAGTATTGATATCCAAGGAGTTTTGTAAGCCATTCTTCCTGTTCAGGCGTTTGGATGACTTGATCAGATAGATGTTTCAAGCTCTTTTGATCGGTGCGAATAATAAAATAATGGCCCAATAGATAATGGCGAAATTTAGATACGGCCTGAGTGATAGCAAACATTTCTCGAGCATAAGCAGACTTGTTTTGCATCCGAGGATTCAGCTGTTTGGAAAAATATGCTATAGGATGACCATTTTGACTGAGCACTGCACCAATTCCGGTACCAGAGGCATCTGTTTCAATGATGAAGGGCTAAGAGAAATCTGGAAGGACCAACACTGGTGCTGCGGTGATTGCAAGTTTGAGGGCCTGAAATGCATCTGTTGCAGCAGTAGACCAATTGAAGGCGTCTTTTTGGAGAAGCTTAGTTAAGGGAGCTGAAATGAGGGCATAATGTTTGATGAAACGGCGGTAATACCCAGTGAGGCCGAGGAAACCTCTGAGCTGTTTGATAGTGGTGGGTTGAGGCCATTGGAGGATAGAGTTGACCTTGGAGGGATCCATTTCCACCCCTTGCACATAGACGATGTGTCCTAAGTAATCAATCTTGGATTGGCCAAAGGAGCACTTCGACAATTTGGCAAATAGCTGGTGATCAGCTAAGAGTTTCATAACAGAGTCCAAGTGTTATAAATGAGCCTCCCATGTCTTACTGTAAACTAGTATATCGTCGAAGAAGACCAAGACGAAACACCCGAGGAAGGGCCGAAAAATATCATTCATTAAGGACCGGAATGTTGCCGGGGCATAACCAGCCATTCGTAGAGGCCGTTGTGGGTGCAGAACGCAGTTTTGGGGCAGTCTGCTGAATTGAGCAAGACTTGGTGGTACCCGAAACGTAGATCCAACTTGGAAAAATACATAGCACCTCCCAATTCATCTAATAACTCATCCACGGTGGGAATGGGGAAGCTGTCTTTGATGGTAACGGCATTGAGAGCACGATAGTCCACACAGAAACGTCATGTCCCATCCTTCTTGTGAACCAAAATGATAGGGGCTGAAAATGGGCTGGAACTGGCCTGAATGATACCTTCGTCAAGCATTTACTGCACTAGACGTTCAATTTCTGTCTTCTTGGAAAAAGGATAACGATACGGGCGAACCTTAATTGGAGGTGTTCCATGGACCAAGGGAATGGAATGATCACATGAACGAGGAGGTGGTAAGCCCTTTGGAGCAGAGAAGACGCCAGTGTATGTCAGTAAAAGCTTGGCCAAGTCAGGGGGTACTGAGGTAGGAATATCTAGAGTGTGTGTACTCGCTTCAAAGGAGAAACACTGTAAAAAATATAATTCTGATATGGAGGCCGTGGACTGCAGGCGGGTCAAGTGATGGAACTGAGCGAGTTGGGGTGGGGCTGTACAGTCTCCTTGAAGGGTGATGAATTGGCCATTGAGGTAGCACTTAATAGAAGCTGTACTGTAATCTGCAACATGAGGCCCAATAGTTGCTAACCAAGCTGCACCCAAAACCACGTCAGAACCCGTAATAGGAAGTAAAAATACAGGAAAAGACAAACGGTGGTTCTGAATGAAGAGGTCTACATTTTTTATTTGGCCCTCCCCAATGAGTACATTATCGTTACCTACCAAAACTTTGAAGTTAGGTGAAGGTTCAATGGCCAACTTGAGAAAATGTGCAAGTCTGGGCTGGATGAAATTATCAGAGCTGCCACCATTGAGGAGTACCTGGACCTCCACTCCTTTGATGAAGCCACGAAAGCGGATGGTGCCCATAGCATCAGTTCCCTTGAGGGCATTAAAAGACAGATGATGAGATGGGGATGGGTCATGATCCGTGGATTCAGTGGCTAGTATGGGGGAGTCTGGCTCTTCGTCCTCTTCTAGTTGTAAAATGAAATATTTCCTGTTAGGGCATCTATGATTCCAGGTGAACTTATTATCACAAGTATAGCAGAGTCCCTTATCTCTGCGGATTTGCATTTCAGCTGAGGACATTTTCTTAACATGAGGGAGAGGTTTAGATTGGGGTGTAGGAAGTAACGATGGTAACGTGTTTTTTGAAGGATGTGGGGGGGTGGTAGGGGTGAAGTTAGGTAGGCTTTTGGAATAGGGTGTAAGGGGGAAGACGGAAGAGGTCTGATGCGTGGTACCAATGAGGGAATCGTGCATTTATCATCAAACAAGCAAGCTAAGGAGGCAGCTCGAAGTAAGGAGGATGGGGATTGTGCGATGACCTCGCGTTTTAGTTCAGGTTTGAGTCTGCTGATAAAGCAATCAAGCAAAGCATCCTCAGCAACACCATCAACCCGGTTGGATAGTTCCATGAATTCCTGGTAATAAGCTGCAAGAGAGTCCGCTTGAGTCAACTTGAAGAGTTTAGCCCGGGGACATTCAAACTGTGAGGGTCCACATTGTAGCTCCATCGCAGTGGTTAAAGCTTGCCAGTCGGGAATTAACTTGGCCTTCTGCATCATTTGAAACCAAGGGACGACCGAGCCTTCCATGTGTATGGCAGCCACCATGAGACGTTGCTCATCAGATGCAGGATAATATGAGAAAAATTGTTCAGCGTTAAAAATCCAGTTCAAAGGTTCTGAACCATCAAAACGCAGAAAATCTAATTTAATGTTACATACATGAATGGGTGGATATGATGGAATGGATGTTGAGGAGTTCGGTTCACTGATGGCGGGGGATTTAGAGGAGCGTTCCAAATTTCTGGATAGACTATCCATTGCTCGCGTGATGGACTCAACGGAGGATTCGATGCGATCAGCAGCGAGATCCTTCATGCGTGTATTATCGGCCATCAGGCAATGAAAGCACCAATGTAATGAATACAGTAGGAAAAGAGTCCACAGAGTATTGTATTATAGTAAGAACCAGAAAGTTACAATGCATGGAAATGAGGGAATTAACTTGTAAACAAGAGAAAATGGAAGCCACAGAGTTCCATGGTACAGCAAGCAGAGGGAAGCAGTATTCAGGGAGAGGGAAGCAAAGGGATAGAGGAGAGCCTAACAAATCTTCCACACCCTCCTTAACCGTAAAGGCCTGATACTTATTCTCCCGCTTGTACTTTCCACGTTCCCCTTCTCATTCGTGAGCTTCTATGTGGTCCTGCATGAGCCGTTACCGTGGGTTCCACTGAAGTTGCCACGTACTTGCTCGGGTTACCCGGATGATTTGGGCTACTCGGTTGTTCTGGGCTTATGGGCATAGCATGGTTCAGATCTAAATCAAATTCTACATTCTCTCCTCAAGGAAACAACAAAAAGCTTTTTATAATAAAATGATATTCACAATAGGAGGAGGCTAAACTAGCCTTTACAAACTTAATTAGGAAAAGCCTTAACCAGCTTTTACAAACCTATAACCCATAAGGCTTTTCTTTACAAGAACATAATAAAATTCTCACAAACAAGGAGCCTCCACCAACCTTTACAACCTTAAAACAATTTTTACAAACCTCCAACCACTGGGTTTTTCCTCGAGAACCCAGCAAAATTCTAAGTTTCTAACCACTAACATTATGACAACAACTTAAAAAACTCTCAAGAAAGAAAATAAATGCTCTTAAAGCTTCTCGCCATAACTCCTATGGAGTAAATAATCCAATGATAGCATGAATAGCCAGAGTATGGAAGCAAAAACAAAAAACAAAAAATTCAACCTGCTTCAGAATGCTTTTGTCTTCTTGTTCTGCAATGCTTCGATGGAGGTTGATTTTATCCTGGAATTTCCATACGATGGAATGCATTAAATGAATCCACCACGTCTCTAACATTCATATTCCGGTGCGTTAATGGCTTTTGAATTTTGGTTTTATTTAAAATCAATTCCTAGCTAGCCAATTCTGCTTACTCGTTCTCCTTGGGATTACTTCCTAATGCTTTTTGTTTATGTTGTGCATCTGTCAAGGTGGCTCTTTTCAAACCCTTTGCACAACTTCTTTCGTTTTTCCAAGGTCCTAGGCCTGAAACGCCAATAGCTACTTTCCCAAATAATGTTGGCATAGATTGGGCACAAGGCATAGGAAAAGGAAACTTGCCTTTATAAAGGTATATGCTAGTATCGAAAAAACGATTGAAGGCATTATCCAAATATAATTAAAAATTTCAAATTTTCAAACTGTAGATATTGGTGTCTTATCATTCTTATAAATTATAATTGACTCATCAAAGCCAAAGATAAAATAATATTAGACTTTGAAAGCTTCAGATGTAACAACTTTTTTTTAAAATTTCGTGAAGTCATTACCTTCTTACTTCTAACTATTTAACTCATAATGACATTCAATTAAATTAACTAAACATAATTAAGGTTTCTGAAATACCATTAACACTTATACAATTCTGAATTCACGTACACATTATTAATTAAAACATATGTACAAAAATTAAACACAAATAAGTCTACATTTTATTCATCCATATTGACCAGTTCCAGAGATACGGGTGCGAGTGGTTGCACCTTCACTGGAATCTTAGCCAACTCGACCCAACGTACGCTAAAAGCCGGTTATAGAGAATATCTGCATAACTTAGTTTTCTGAATATGATATAGAAATATAGTGAGAAATAAATCTCAGTAAGTTCAACAATAAATCATTATCAATAATGTTTGTCACGTTATGTTTATCTATATAAGCTACAACAATTATCTTTAGGTCACATGAATGCACTTTATCTATGTACATAAAAATCGTACAGTTATAACATGTCTGGCATGAATAACTGCTTTCAGAATATCATATGATGACTATCAACTTGTTTTCATACCAAACTACCCCGGTCAATGTGAGTACTTTTTACTCTTCGATATGGGCTTTCTCGCCCCGTCTGACATGGCACACTTTCTTTTCTCATTAACATAATCATAGTCATCGGTAAGACATCCTCTACTGGTGTACCACATAGATCGCCATGTGACCATGCTCATTTCTTTTCTTTTCTTTTCTTTTCACATTAATAGTCAAAAATATAATTTCAATAACAAGTATGTTCATTATACTCACATGCCATAATTTTTCATCAAAATATAATCATTACCAAAAAATCATTGGTAATCATGCCATAAACATAATCGTTACAAATATCACTTTATAAAATATTTCTATGTCAAAATTACACACTTAAAATGGTAAGGAGTTTATGCAACGGTAATGGCTATGGCATATACGAGTCATTTATTATTTTCACTTATAAGATTCTTCTTCTTTTTAAAATATTATTATCCTCTCTTCACTAAACAGAGCATAACACCCTCATTTTAAATCCAATTGAGGTGCTCTTGGTGTCAATTGAAAGATAAGACAATTCTCTAAAACTCTTATGTTGAATATTTTAGTGAAATCTTAAGTAATCATGGTGTTACTACTTCCTTAAATTCAATGTTATTTCTTCTCAGGTAGGTTCAGACCTCTATTTACAAATTGGACCATATCTCCCTCATACAAACTCTAATTGAGGTGCTTCTAAAGCCTACAAAACGATAAAATATTTATATACAACTTTCTTGTTTAACATTTCTTCATATTCTTTACTAATTACTCCCAAAAAATAGAAAACAAAAATACTTACATTTACCACCCTGGATTCTAAACTGATTCTGACATTTACTCATTAATCAACCATGTCTCTCTCATATGGACTCCAAATTAAGCGATTTCAAAGCCTATAGATCCATGATACATATATCTATATTTATTATGTTAAAATATTTCATTTAATTCCCTACATATTTTATCCAAAAATTCAAACACAAAAACATACTTAACAGATTCTTCCTTGGTTAGCTTGTTTTTTACCTTTGCTTACTAATCTGACCATATCTCCCTCATATTGATTCCAATTTGAATGATTCTAGTGGCTAAAACTCTGTGAAACATAGATCTACATTTCATGTTAAGTATTTCTTTTAATTACCTACAAATGTATCCCAAAAACTCAAACATAGAAGCATACTTAATAGAATCTTCACTGGTTAACCATTTTCTGACCACTACTTACATATCAGGCAATATCTCCCTCATTTGGACTCCAAATTAAGTCATTCTAGTGGTTAAAAATCCATGAGACATAGATCTACATTTTTCTTGTTAACTATTTCTTTTAATTCCTAACCGATTCTTCCTAAAATTTCAAAAATAGAATCTTCCCTAGTTACCCCAAAATCCAGTTTTCTAACCAATCCTTTCCTAAGATTTTAGTTCATTTTATTATCTCCTTTTCCATTTTTTTCCTAATTTACATCTAATCATATTCCATCAATTTTTTACCACATTTAAATATAGAAAATAGCAGCATAAAATTCCTAAAATTTTGCTACTCATAGCCATACCTATACAGAACTTTTCACACCAACCTAAGTATTCAAACATACATCACTTGTAACATGATATAGCAACATCCATGGTCAATCATCTAGGTAACAAATATAGTAAATTTTATCAAAATACTAGGATCAAAATCTCATATAAATGTTTCTAATTTTAAAGCTTTTCTAGAAAAATATTGTTAAACCTACCTAAAGATCTCCCTAGCTCACTTAGTGAATTATCTTTCTTTTTTCCTCTTGAAGGAAGTAGCAAGATTCCTCCCTTCCTTTAACTTTTCAAGCAACTTAAATAAGAGAAGGAGGGTGAGTTTTTGAACCCTATGGATGAAGAGAAAAGATGGATTCAAGTAGAGATTAGGTTAATTTACCTTGAGTACTTAGTCCTCTATATTTCTCCATCTTCTTCCTTCCTTTCTTCTCCTCTCTTTCTCTCCTTTCCTCACTCTACCTTGATTCTATTTTGCCTCTCCCTCACTTGGACAAAATTAAAATGTTATAATGGTGGATTTTGTTTAAATAAAATATCAAGTGGTTCACCTTTCATGATCATAGGTCTACCTTATCACAATTAGGATGCACTTGATTATTTTTTTAAGGAAAAACAACTCATGTTCTTGTCTTCCTCTTCCTTAGTCAAGATATGCATAGCAAAAAAAATATTTGTATTTTGAAAATTATGATAATATATTCTTAAGACAAGGGACAAGGTCTCTTTGATTTAGGGGTTCATTTCTATTTTCTTTTGTCTTAATCAAGTATGATAGGTTTGCCTTTCTATGTACCAAATTTTTATCCCTTAGATCTCCCTTACTTGACTGAAATTATTTATGTAGAATAAGGATATTTTATTATAATATTATATATTATTATCCACTTGTTGAAATTATGAATGTAGGATATAAATGTTTTGTACTAATGACATGTGACCTAATCTTGATTATTATTACACAACTATTTCCTCACATGATTCTTATATTTTTCCCTCTTGGATTTGAGCTCATTCTTACCCATTTCCTTTGCTTTGGCTAAAATTCTACCTTTCATGGAGAGTTTGGTCACATTTTCATAATTTTTGGGCTAGCGGTCCAACTTCTATATCCTAGTCCAAGTCTGTATTTTATTTCTTGCTTAGGCTATCTAATGGGCTTGCTAGAAACTTATGTGAAGTAAAAAAACTCTATATGAAGTGTCCATAAGTGAAAGCCCAATTTATGGGTGGAGATGTTAAATTTAGAAATTTCTCACTCTTGAATTAGGAAAAATTACCCTAATCCAATCTTCTTAAAATTTTAAGACCTTTACTTACTTCACAAAAATTTATCTTCCTTACCAAAAAATTTCGCCTCTCTTTAGTATGTTATATCTAATTTTTCCTATTAGGTTTTCTTTCTTTACTTGTTCTCTTAATGTTAGAAACATTTTCTATGCATACACATAAGGTGAAGAATTTTTAAGGATTTATTTCTTTAGATATCTAAAAAATTTCTAATAATTTTATTTTCTTAATTAAATATTTGTGTATCTTTATTAATAAAAGAAAAGAAATTAGGGATATTACATCATAATTGTAAAAAAAATTTGACATATTGGAAAACATAAATAATCTTTTTAAAATCTTGGATATGACCATTCAAAGTTTTTATATTCTCCCCGTTTTTTAAGAGGGCAACTCCTTGCTTGATAAGATCAACTATATATTTAAAAATTTGTTGAGCGGGGATTTTGAGCAAAATCTTTAAATAACAAATGTGAGCACTCGAGAATAGAATAAGAGTTTAAGATTCAATTTTTTCCTTAATAGTTGCAAGGTCTTTGCTTTGGCTCCCCTCAAACTTTTCATCTTGCATCTTTTAAGAGTATTCACTAGTTACTCATAAACAAGAAATTATCTACTTGCTCCTTCTAAAGTTGAACGCATACTTGTTTCCTTTCAATGTTAGCCAAGCAAAATAACAAATTTTAAAATAAATGAAAAAAATTATTATGTTTTTCTCTCCGTATCAAGCATAATTCTTCCACCCTTAGGAGAAGGATCAACATTAAGTGCCTACAAGAAATTAAGTGAGTAGGAAAAAAGAAAAATGAATTAGATACATCGGGTTTTAAGTTTTGGTACACTAGTAAGACAAGAACTAACAATGGCATAGGCATAATAGTCGATAAGGAGTGGAGGAACAATATAGTAGATGTAAAAAGATTAGGATATAGGATTATAGCTTTAAAGCTTGTAATAGAGCGTAACACTTTTAATGTGATTAGTGTATATGCACCACAAGTTGGATTAAAAGAGCATCACAAGATAATTTTTTGAGAGGATCTAGAAGATTTGGTTTAGGAAATACATCTGGAAGAAAAAAAAATTTCTAGGACTAAATGGACATGTAGTGAGTGAATTTAAAGGATACGATGGTATACATAAAGGTTTTGGGTTAGGAAAATCAAATGAAGAGGGTAAAACTATCTTGGATTTTTCTTTAGCATTTAATTTTACAATAGCAAACACTTACTTTAGGAAGCGGGTCGAACATCTTATAATGTATAAGAATGAAAGAGGAAGTTCTCAAATAGATTTCTTCTTGGTAAGGAAACCAAATAGAAAGTATTGCACAGATTGCAAAGTCATACCTAGAGAGAGTTTGACTATCCAACACAAAGTTTTAATTTTGGACGTAAGGGTTAAGAGAAGAGTTGAAAGAAAGAGTAAGAAAATAGTTCCAAGAATTAGTTAGAGGCATTTGAAGAATGAATAACAAAGGAGTTATCAAAAAAAGGTAGAGGATAAGAGGTTTTGAGAGGTTCAAGGAAATTCTAACGATATGTGGGACGAGGTGGCCAAACGGATTAGAAAAATAGCAAAAGAGATATTTGGAGAATCAAGAGACGTTGGACCAAAGAAAAAAGAATCTTAGTGGTGGAATGCATAGGTGCAAGATATGATTAAGATTAAAAGGGAGTGTTATAAAGCGTAGCACTTATGTAAATATAATGAAAATTGAGAAAAATATAAAGTTGTTAAGAAATACGCTAAGAAGGCTGTGAGTGAGCAAGATCTAGAGCTTTTGATTGGGTTTATCAATCTTTAGGAACCAAAGATAGGGGAAGAAAAATTTTCAGACTTGCGAATGGTAGGAAAAGAAAAACAAAAGATCTAGACCAAGTGAAATGTATTAAAGATGAAGAAGATAATGTCTTGATAAGGGAGCAAGATATCCAAATACAATAGAAGAATTACTTTCAAAGGATTTTTAATGAAGGATATAAGTTAGCCTATTACTCTAATAGATTAAATATTACAGAGGAGAACTGCAATTATACATTTTATCATATAATTCATAAGTTTGAAGTAGAGAAAGCTTTGAAGAGAATGAAAAATGGCATAGCAGTAGAACTTGATAATATACCTATTGAGGTGTGGAAGGTCTAGGAAAGAAAGGTATAAGTTGGCAAACTAAGTTATTTAATGTGATAAAGAGATCTAAGTAAATTTCAAATAAATGGAAGAGAAATACTTTAATCCCTATATATAAAAATAAGAGAGACATACAGAACTGTGCCAACTATAGGGGGATTAAACTCATGAGTCATACTATGAAGTTATGAGAGAAGGTCAATGAGTAAAGATTAAGACAAGAGACTCAAGTCACAGAGAATCAATTTGGTTTCATGCTAGGAAGGTCAACCATGGAAGCAATTTATTTATTGCGGAGATTGATGGAAAGATATCAAAGGAAGAAAAAAGATCTACATATGATTTTTATTGATTTGGAAAAGGCATATGATAGAGTGCTGAAAGAGGTTTTATGGAAAGCTTTAAAGAAGAAAATAGTGCGTATTGCAGATATTCGAACAATCAAATATATGTATAATAAGATTAGGACTTGCGTAAGAACACAAAATAGGGACACAAATGATTTTTCCACATCTATAAGACTACATCAAGGGTCATCTCTCAGTTTATATATTTTTAACATGATTTTGGACGCAATTACTGAACATATACAAGATTTTATGCCTCAATGTATGTTTTTGCTTATGATATAGTCTTAGTTAGCAAATCAAAAGATGAAATAAATATGAAATTAAAGTTATAGAGACAAGTTTTGAAAACACAAAGTTTTTGTATAAGTAGAAATAAAACAGAATATATATAATTTAATTTTATTAAAAAAGGAACAAATACGAATTTATAAGTAAAACTTGGAGTGTAAAGACCGATTTTTTATAGGGTATAACAGATGACAAAACAACATAATCAGCAAGCCAAAAGTATATGCATCTTATATATATATATATATATATATATATATATATATATATATATATATATATATATATATATATATATATTACATCAGAGATTAGCTTATATGTACACGTGTAACCCTAGGTATTAAGCATTATACTCAAAAAACAAAGTACCATGTGGTTACACCAAAACATTGGGTTTACCCATTAACTAAGCATATATTAGTTTACTGTACAATTGCTCTTATGACCCTTGGGGAATAACTGGTGGAGGAGGTGGCCTAGGTGTAGGTAGCTCTACCGTGTTGATCACAAGGAGACTAGCAATAATAGTGAATTGTCTTAGATAAGGGACCTCTACTGTCTGGAGCTCCAAGAGAAGCGTCAAAATTACAAATGGCATGTTACTGGTCTATATCTGAACATAACACCACAAGAAACATAATGAGATAATATATCTCAATAAGATCAACATCCAGAAAATAACCATATATCAGAAAAACTTACTCATAGGCTCAATAGAAAGGTTATATATCAATATCAAGCATTCATAAATAACATATTACTTATTAATAGGATGTATGCACATTAATTATATAGTGGCTCATCATTTGAATTTTTCAATTTTCAAATCCTAGGGTGGTGTAAGCCATCTCCCTCCTGCTACTCACCCACCACTGGGTTCTTGGTTGGAGTGGCCCTTCACACATTGGCCACTCTAGACTAATAGGGTGTCCTATATCCCAGTACCATATCCAAGCCATGATTCCTCAATCGCATTACCTCCATAAGGTGTTGCATGTCGTTGGGTCACCTTAGTTGGGTGAGGGTTATCCCGGATATTCGTCAGTCCCCTCAACACAGTAAGGTAACACCTGTTACCAGACCACCTTGCTTCGGGAAAGGTCCTCTTGACATTCCATATGTTTCTTTAACATATTTTACAGCCAATTTCCTCAACAATTATACGTATCAATATCATCATGTACATGGTCAACCATTTCTCTCATGTATACACCATACATTTCAACACATAAGGTAGGATGCAGCAATTAAGTATTAGCACCTTCATATGACATTTATATTTATCATTTACCCCTTTTCTTCCATGTACATGTGATTTAATCAAGAGAAGCATAATACAAACAAAGTAAACTATGTTATATTACCCCAATTTGTAGCACATGACATCTTATTTAGATCCTAAAATCATTGATTCAAAGTTAGAAATCAAAAAGGGTAACAAATAAGCAAAAAAGAGCTAGGACAGCATGCAACACGGCCTTGCCGTGTCACAAAGCATGGTCGTATTACACTCGTGGCCTACTCTATAGTTTTTCCCATTCCTGCCCAAAGCACGACCTAGCCGTGCCACGAATCACAGACGTGTTCTAGGCACGAAAATACAAAACTTTCCTTCTCTATTTTCAATTAGCCACTAAATAGAAAAACAACCAAAAACAAAAATCTTAGGCATATTTTACAAGTTAAAGACAACATTTATCCCAAAAAAGCATGAGTTATAGACCCCAAAAACCATCCACAAAAAGCTTCTAATCAACACTTTCTCACTCATATTTATGGAAGGCAACCGCCAAAATATCATAAACACCTCATCAATGCACACAAATACCATACATTTATGTCTTCATTAATGCATATATACACATACACACTACTATTTAGTCAAGAATTAAGAGAGTAGATGTTGATCTTACTCTATTCCACCAACTAAGCACTTTCTCTCTTTAGCTTGATTTGATTCTCTCTCTCTTCTTCCAACCATAAAACTGCATGTTTTCCCCACCATTAGAGCTCCAAGAAGTTTCTTTATCAACAAACAAGATTAGAGAGATTTGGAGGGTTCAAAACTTACCTTTTCTCTTCCTCCTACTTTCTCTCTCTTCTTCTTCTTCTTCTCTCTCTCTTTTTTTTTCTTTTTCTTCTTTCTTCTTCTCCCTTTGTTATGAACCTTCTCCCTCTCCTTGAGCTTGGCCGACTTTCCTCCCCTCTTGGTCAACAAAATACATTAAAAAATTTAAGCTTCTCCAAGACGCTTCCCTCCATCAAACTAAGGCCCTTACTTTTTCCAAATATTACTCTTTTGCCATTCCATTACAATGTAACCATGTCATTAGCTAAGTGCTTGTTTGGTTGAGTTGAATTTAGCCAAGTAATTAATCTCCTCTTGGGTCATATACCAATGAGCTTTAGTGCCATACTTTTCAAGGTTCCTCATTCCACCTCTTACTACCCGGTCCTAGCCTTACAAGGGAAGAAAATACTATTTCACCCTTTAGGACTTTTCTCCAAAATAAGAATTCTCTTCTTTAATATTCATAATTATACTTGTAAAGGTGATCCATTTAATTCATTTTTACCTTTCTTAACACGTTATTTTGTAAAAAGAATAGAAATTCTAAGGTGTTACATGGAGACCATCTATTAAAATAAGTCACAAGCTTTAAATATCTTAGGTTCATTATACAAAATGATGGTGAAGTAAAGGAGGATATAAACCATAGGATTCAAGTGAATGGATAAAATAGAGGAAGACTTTGAGTGTCATTTGTGATAGAAAAGTGCTGCTCAAAGTTAAAAAAAAATTCTACCGTATGCTATAAGACTTGCTATATTGTATGATACTCAATGTTGGGTAGTTAAAAGAAAATATGAAGATAAATTCAATATCGCAAAAATGAGAATATTATGCTAGATGTGTGGACACACTAGAAGAGATATTATTATAAATGAGTACATTAAAGAGAAAGTTGAGGTAGCACCTATTATGGAGAAGATGGTGGAATCTCACTTAAGGTTATTTGGCCATGTGTGGAGAAAACCCGTAAAAGCCTTACTAAAAATAGTAGATCAGATAGAGAGTAGCATGATAGTTAGTGGTAAAAGAAGGCTAAAGAAAATAATTGGTAAAAATATTAAGAAATATTTAACAATTAATAATCTATCTATTGATCTCTTTTATAATAGGCCACTATGGCATCGTCTGATCCATTTAGCTGACCCCACTTAGTGGAAAAATGGTTGGTTATTGTTGTTGTTGTTGTTGCTATTAGAATTATCATAATGGGAAAACACTTCAGAACCAAGATATAGATATCCTTCTTAACCATTCATTCCTTAAATCTAGTTATCTTTATACGGATTTATGTATCCAAGATATAGATATCCTTCTTCAACCCAAATATCTTATTAGATAAGCCATCAATGTTTGAACTATTTACTCAAAGGAAAGTTAGGAGACTTGAGAAACAAAAGTATTCACATCAATGCTAGATCCTCTTAGTTTTTCATTCTCAAAGTTTTTCTTAGTTTTCTCCTCTGACCTAGGCTTTCCTTTTGGATTCATATTCGAATGAGTTTGCTTAGGGATTACTACTTGATTTGCTCACCTCCGACTCCAAACTATCTTTTATTGTGGAGTTTAAGGAACCTTTTCTTTCTGTACCATTTAACAGTGTATTCCTCCTCCTCTTCTTCTACAAATTTCTTCATTTTTCCATTTAGGGTTGTGTGCCACACCCATCATGGAAAGAAACCATGTAACACGCATAGTGGAAAAAAATTGATTTCCACAACCATTTCGAAATATCCTTATCCATTGAAGTTTCACCAAAAAAAAAATTTTTTGAAAGGAAAAGCTTTGGAAAACATTTTTTTTCTTTGAAAAGAAAGGACTATAACCTAGGTAAGGTTTGAAATTTTATATGTATGGAGAAGGTCTTTGGCACCTCACAACATCAATTCAACAAATAGTGAACATAAAACTTAATTGTGTAATTTATTGTATATATGTATATATATTATCACTATAAATCATAAATAAGCATAAATACAAAGCGCATAACCGTAAAAAAATAAAAGAGAAGAAAGAAAAATTTACAAAAATAAAAAGAATAAAAAAATATGTGTAAAGGTGAACTTGACCAAAGATATGATCCTAGGGCCTACATACCCTATGGTAGATATCAAAGTCTATGTAGTATGGTAGGTAAAAGAACATGTAAGAGTCAGATATATTTTAATAAAAACAATTTTTGAAGAAAGAAAACAATGGCCAACAGTGCCAAAATGACTTGGGAATAGGTCAATTAGTTTCACTCCATTAGCCTTTCTTTCTCTCTTCATTTTTTTTCACTTTTTTTATTCTTTTATATCTTTTCAAAGAAAACTTTTAGGTTTTTTTAATGTTGAAAGTGGGTTTTTGGAACACAAATGTGAATGAGTCTAAGCCTTTAGAACCTCAAAATAAAACTTAACATTTAATAGTAAAAATAGACACTCGACAAGCATGACATGGCAAAAGAAACAAAAACAAAAAGCAAACGTGCAATGCAATTCTAACTTGTTCCTTTGTCTTTTTTCACCATTGTTAATAAATAACTTGCTTATACCTAGAGACAAAGGTGAGGCCATGTCTGAGAGATTATAGTCCCCTATCTCATCATTAGCATAAGAGCCTTAGACTATAAACAACACAATAACAACCCTAGATGCATGATTTTCAATGAAAATTAAAACTTAAAGAATGTAAAGAAAACAAAAGAAATGAAAATGAGGAAGAAAATAAAGAAACAAAATCTTGAGTCATCACAATTTTTAAGTCAAGTTATATGCTCTCCAAAGGGTGTTCACTCATTAAACTCATACGGTATCATTTGCAAAAAAGTATCCTTATGTAAAAGATGAGAAACACGTGTAAATGTTCCATAAAGTATGTGATTCCAAATAAAGAAAGACATGTAAAAAAACATAAAAGAGAATAACCTTGTATGAAAACTCCTTTGGATGTAATCAAGAATCTCTAAGAAAGGATTTTAATATGAGAGGATGAAAAATATGAGTGTTCTTTATGCTTTTAGACATGGAGCAAGGGAGAAAGTGGAGGTCTCGTATAGGGTTTAACATGATTATCAAGAAGATAAAGGCTTTTATTTGTTGAACTTCATAACATGATGTACAAGGGGCTGGTATTAGTTTTCTTGGTTTTTTCAAGGGAAGAAAAGGATTTAAAGGCTTGTTCATTTGTCCTTTAGCATGATCAATGAAGAAGGAGACGTCATAAAGGCTTATCATGGGACCTTTTTTATGTGATCAATGAAAGAGGAGATGAGATAAAAGCTTGTTATGTTGTGCTAGGCATGAAGATAAAGAAGGCTTGTATTGGGAGGCTCGTTGGTGAAAATGAAAGAAAAAAGTATACTTGATTGCCTTTTTAACATGAATATGTTAGTTATATTACACACACATACACACACACACAAACACACACATATATATATATATATATGTCCTATTTTTATTTAAATAAATAGTGGTTATTTTCCTATGTGAAAAAGTGTTCTTATGTGAAAAAAGTATTCCTAAGTGAAAAGGTGTCCATATGTAAAAAGATGTGGTACAACAAGGTTATGGTAACCACTTATCAGTTATAAATACATTTCCTTCTTTGATCGGAAGAAGAATATAGAAAACAATTCACAAAAAATACTTTTCTAATACAAAGGTATCTAGTCTACAAGAAAACTTGTAATTTTCATCAAGAACATCGATCAAGATATTGAATAAACTAGACAAAATTATCTCTATTCCTATTTATACTTATGATTGTGTTTCTCAGGAATCTAATTACTATGGCTATAGATATGTATCTTTAAACTTTTTCTTTTAGATTATTGCAATTTATGGCTTACATTTAGTTTCAGAGCCATACTTCTAATCTAGTTTTTTATTCTATAGAAGTTTCAATTTGAGATTTCGTTTAGTGAATTATCCACGACACGTTTGCTATAAGAATATATTTATATTCATAAGATTTCATTACTCTTCCTTCTTTAATTTTGGAGAATGTATTTGATATCATAATGCATATTATGATAAATTGCTTAAGTTTTATACATACCTATCATTTATTAAGAATTTTTATACATACTTAATTTTTCTAAACATATATTTAGTTTTCCTAAATATAATGAATTGATTTTTAACATAAAGTTCAAATCAATAATTTTGATATCATATTTAAGTTAACATTTGAGTAGTTAAGTAACAGCCACATAATTCTTAATTACAAAAATGTCAAGTGATATTAAGTTTAGTCACATAAAGTTAATAACATCAATAATTGTAATTAATCATGAATAGGTACTAATTCAACCCGACAAAGTAATTATTATAATTAATTGATTAATTAGGATGTGATAGTAATATTTGATATATTTAAATTCTAGTTACCTACAGGTCTAGATAATTATTTGTAGATCTTATGTTAGTCCTATCATAAAGTAAATAAACCACTTAGTGTGTTATAATCTAAGCGCATAGGAAATATTATAATGACATGTTGATTTATTTATTTGGATTAATTTACATGGATAAATATTCCATATTTAGTTTCATTGCATATATAGTAGGCTTTTTATTTATTTACAGTCATTTAAACTTTATTTATTCCAAATTTTGATTCCTTGAATATTTTTTCTTGAAGTGGTCATAACTATTTTAACTAAAAGGAAAAAATGTGTTTTGCATTGAGGTGCATGAACCTTGATTTAACGTTTCAAATGGATGAACCATCAAAGCCTACAAAATCAAACATCCAAGTTAAGAAAACATCATATAGTCTTTAGGAGCAATCAAATCTGATGAGTGAATTTTATATTCATAAATTAAATATTTTCATCTTATCTTTTTGTCATAATTAAGCATAAATTTCCCTTACTTGTCTTTAGTTTTGTGTATTTTTTACATATGGAGAGAAAAGTAGAAAATGGATTTAATTGGAGGAATCAGAGCTAAATTATGGTTTTTTAGGAATGATGTCTATAAATCAAGCAGATAAAACAAATTCATTAAAGATGGCTGAGTAAGGAGCATTATCATATTGACTCTTAAGACGCATCTTAATGGATATATGCACAAATTTATTCTTGATTTATGATCACATTTCCAAAAAAACTAAAATATAAAGATTCAAGGCAAAGTACCCAATGTTGAGAATATGTTTGCTGTTTGTAGTCCAGCCCAACCTTGCTACAGTACTTGGGCCATATCTTAAACAATACATATCCAATATGTATGCAATTTGGTAGGTGTGTCGCTGATACAATTGGGTACAACTTTCATGTTCAAGTGGTCAAAAAATTCGAACATTAAAAAGTCCAAAAGTGGGATAGAAGAGAATCTGACTACTGTTGCAGTCTAACCCGACTTTGCTCTAGTATTTTGACCATAAGTCACAAATTATGTATCCAATTTTTCCACGATTTATCTTGACGGAAATCTAATGAAATTTTCTACAACTTTCATGTTGATGGAGCAGCAAATTCGGTGGATTTCAGGAAGATATTCAAGGTTTAATTTTGGTGCACATGATGGAATCCAAATTGTCAACCTTATACAACTTCCTACCTAACAATTTTGACAATTACCACATCTACCACACATAATTGTATCTATAAATAGAGGGTTTGAAGGGTGAGTTAGGGGGCTTTTGGAGAGAGCTTGGGAAAGTTTTGTTGAAATTTTACGTACTTGTAATGTTCTTCTTTCTTTAGACATTTTGTATTTTTCTTTTTCTTTCGTAATATTATCATGTTTCTTCATCTCTCATTTTACTTTCTTACTTTAATTATCGAGAACTAATTTCCTAATGCTAAGGTGAAAGGGTGAAACTCTTTATAGGAGAATAATAATGCATTTAACTCTTAATTTTAATGATTATATTTGATGTTGTATTTACCTCCTCCTTTTCTTATGTTATGTTTTACTGGCTGGCTGAGCCACCTATTTCCTCTTTTTGTTTAACAGCTGGTGTTGCCGTCTACTTCTTATTTTTATTGTTCATGGTTGGCTTTGCCACCTATTCTATTTCATTTTATTTTGTTATTTTAATTAGTTTTCTACCTCTTTCATTTTTTGCATAAGTTAATCTTGTAAAATGTGAATTTTAATATATTGTAGACAATCTTTGGCACAATAAATGCTTGAATCAATCTTGATTTATTGTAGACAATATTATAATTTTCACAATATACATGTGAATCCATTTTACAAGTGTTTTATATATTAGTAATACAATAAAAAGGAGGTAAATATAATTCATGTATAAACAAAGATGAGTTTAAATTAACATATCTTCCGATTGAAAACTTACTCATATAAGGATTCTAATTGAGTAATAAAAGAGTTAAATTTATCTTTATTTGAAATACCAAGAGTGGATCCCCTAATCTTAGAATGTTTCTTTACTTTGAATACATCTTCATTTAATTTCAGTATATTAGTTCTTTGCGTATTTTGTTCAATATTCCTCTCACAAAACAAGACATTGGAAACTAGGTTAGAAGTATTTATTTCGGATTTAAATTAAAATTTTCTCTCAATTGGCAGTCTCTGTAGGATCGACCTTGCATACCACTAAATCTATATTCTAATAGATTCGTGCACTTGCGAGTTTTAATTAAAACAACAAGTTTTTGGCGCTGTTGCTGGGGATTGCGACGAAAAAGCTATTTGGATCCAGGTAAGTATTTTTCTTCCACTAGTTATAATTAGAACATTTGTTTATTCTGGGTATAGAAATTTTTCTTTAGAATTGTTTCTTAAAAATTGGTGTAGTAATTTGGGTGTATAAAATTGGTGGATTCTATCAACAAGGCTAAAAGTACCTAAGGAATATGGGTTTTAAGTGAAACCATTATGATTCCTTCATATTTTTCTGGGAAGTCTACCGATTAAATACTACCCATTATTACTAACGCTTTGGAAAAAAAAGGAGTTTGTATAATTTTGTGATTTTTTTGTGGTATTTGCATTTTGTTGTCGTTGTGTAGTTAGATTCTTTTTCCTAATTAGGAAGCAATTTTTTTTAGTTTATGTGTGCTTGGAAACGTGATAAAGATAATCGGTTGGTTAGGAAAAGTTTAAGGTCAACCATTGATTGTACAATAGAGACATTAGATTCTGCTGGATCACCATTAAAAATGGAAGAACAAGTTGTAAATAATAAAAATCTTATGGAGTACTTCTCACCTATTATAGCCAATACTCCATCTTGCATAGTTTTACCACAGACTACTGCAACTCATTCTAAACTCAAACCAGCCATACTCTAACTTTTACCATCATTTTATGGTATGGAAAGAGAAGATCCATACATGCATATTAAAGAGTTTCTTGAAATCTGCTCGACTTTTCGCTTCTAAAATTTCAATGATGAATCAATCAGACTTAGAATGTTTCCATTTCCATTGAAAGATAAAGCTAAAGCTTAGTTGAACTTCCTTCCTATAGGAACTATAACTAGTTGGAACCAATTAGTAAATAAGTTTCCGACAAAATTTTTCCCTATGTCTAAAACTGATGCCCTTAGGAGAGAAATTTCTTATTTTTGTCAAAAAGAGGGTGAACAATTTTTTGAATGTTGAGAAAGATTTAATGATCTTCTTCTGAAATGTCCTCATTATGGTTTTGAAACTTGGAGATTGGTGAAATATTTCTATGATGGTTTAACTTCATCAAACCATCAAATGATCCAAAGCATGCATGGTGGGAGATTTTTATAATTGAATGAGGGGGAAGCTTGGGAATCCTTAGAATCTTTATTTGAAAATTTTCAACATTGGAATTACATAGATCCTAGGGATAAGAAATCTCAAACACAAAAAAGGGAGGACTTTATAAAGTGAATGATGACACAGATGTGAGAATTGCCTTAGTTAGCCTGATTAGAAAGGTAGAAGCTTTAACTTTAAGCTACACTCTAAACCCTTCTACCAATACTAGGATAGAGGCATGTGCCTTATCTTCTAGTACATCTCACATTGCATAATCTTGTCTATCCATACCAGCTTACCAAGAGGCATTCTCTGAGCAAGATAATTCTTTTCAATCTTATGGGAAGTCATCAGACAGCCCATTTGCACCCACATATAATCCAAATTGGAGGAATCATCCAAATTTTTCATGGAGGCAAAACCAACCTGCAATGAATCAAGGTGGCCAACAATTTGCCCCTTCCAATTCATACCCTCAAGTTCCTCACCATGCTCCTCCTTTCAGGGTACCACAACAAAGAAAACCTTCTTTGGAAGATACTCTGCAATAATTCATGCAATCAACCCAACAAGTTATACAATCTCACAGTCAATCCATTTCAAAGATTAAAACATAATTGGGTCAATTAGTTAGTGCTGTAGGAGAGAGAGAGAGAAAAGAAAATTTCTCAGTCAACATATTCCTAATCCTAAGGGTCAATATGAAGTAGGATTATCAGTAAATCCTAAGAAAGAAGTAAAGTCTGTGACAACCCTTAGATCTGGAAAGGTCATTGATAATCATGTTCACATGCCAGAAAATGAGGAACAGAGTTAACATGAATCCCAAACTAATGACTCAAGTGAAAAGAAAAGTGAACAGATTTCTTGTACCCCCAAAGCTCTTTTCCCACAAAGACTTACATCAGTCAAGAAAGGTACTCAGTATAGTGACATTTTAGAGGTGTTTAAGCAAGTAAGTATTAACATCCCTTTTTTGGATGCTGTCAAACAAGTACCCGCTTACTCAAAAATTTTGAAAAATCTTTGTACGGTGAAAATGAGAACTAATGTTCCAAAAAAGGCATTTTTGACTGAACAAATGAGTTCTATAATTTAGCAAAAAAACTCCTGTTAAGTACAAAGATCTAGGTTGTCCTACAATTTCTTGTATTATAGGTGACCATGTGATTAACTGAGCTTTACTTGATTTAGGAGCAAGTGTGAATCTGTTGTCGTACTCTGTGTATGAAAAACTTGGGTTAGGAAAGCTGAAACCTACACTAGTGACCCTTCAGTTAGCTGATAGGTCCACAAAAATTTCTAGAGGTGTCATAGAAGATGTGCTCATTAAGGTTGATAAATTTTACTTTCCAATAGATTTTATTTTTCTTGACACTGAACCTGTTGAGAATACAGAGACACAAATTCCAGTCATTTTGGGCATACCATTTTTGGCAACATCCAATGCAATTATTAATTGTCGAAATGGAATTTTGAATTTATCTTTTGGAAATATGACTGTGGAACTAAATGTTTTTAATGTCTCTCATCAACCTGTGGACATGGATGATGTCTGTGAAGTCAACATGATAGAGAGTATAATTTATGACTCATTTGTAAGTTCTTTTGATGATGACCCTTTGGAAAAATGTTTAGCTCACTTTAACATGGACTTAGATGAGGATTGTTTGATCAGTTAAGTAAATTCCCTGTTAGAGACCACTCCATTGATGGATACCAATAAATGGAAAGGTAAAACAGAGATACTTACACCTTCTGAGTCTGTTCTATCGCCATCCATAGAGAAACCCCCCAGGTAGAGTTAAAACCTTTGCTAGATTCTCTGAAATATGTGTTTCTAGGACCCTCTGAGAC
The DNA here is from genome assembly GCA_037074535.1 of Gleditsia sinensis. NCBI lineage: Eukaryota > Viridiplantae > Streptophyta > Magnoliopsida > Fabales > Fabaceae > Gleditsia > Gleditsia sinensis. Next base: position 41,508,429 of record CM073473.1, read on the forward strand.
CTTGCCTGTTATCGTAGCATCTGACTTAGATAGAGAATAGGAAGTTAAACTTATAAAAGTCCTCAGTGAACATAGTGAAGCCATAGGTTGGACAATAGCAAACATTAAAGGTATTAGTCCATAAATTTGCATGTACAGGATACATTTGGAGGACAATGCCAAAACATCAATAGATCCACAAAGACGTCTGAATCCAAACATGAAAGAGGTTGTGAGAGCAGAAGTGATTAAACTTCTTGATGTGGGTGTCATTTACCCAATTTCTGATAATGCATGGGTTAGTCATATTCAAGTAGTTCCTAAGAAATCTGGCATTACTGTAGTCAAGAATGAGAATAATGAATTGATTTCCACTAGAGTACAAATTGGGTGGTGTGTTTGCATTGACTACCCTAAGTTGAATGCTGTTACAAGGAAAGACCATTTTCCACTTCCCTTTATAGATCAAATGCTAGAAAGGTTAGCTGGGCATGCATATTACTGCTTTCTTGATGGATATTCTGGTTATAACCAAATTTCTATTGCACCTGAGGATCAATAGAAAACTACATTCACTTATCATTTCGGAACATTTTTCTATCGTTGAATGCCATTTGGGTTGTGCAATGCACCTGCTACATTTCAGCGTTGCATGATAAGCATATTTTCTGACATGGTAGAGCGATTTCTGGAAGTATTCATGGATGATTTTTTCTGTGCATGGGTTTAGTTTTGAGGAATGCCTACACCATTTAAGATTAGTCTTAATTAGGTGTAAAGAAAAAAACCTTTTTTTGAACTGGGAAAAATGTCATTTTATGGTTAAAAAGGGAATTGTTTTGGGGCATGTTGTGTCACATCAAGGTATTGAGGTGGATAGAGCCAAAATTGAATTAATTTCTAGTCTTCAACCTCCTCGGACAGTAAAAGAGGTACGTTCTTTCTTAGGCCATGCAAGGTTTTATTGTAGATTTATCAAATATTTTAGCAAAATCTTTAGACCTTTGTATAATTTACTTACCAAATATGCATCTTTTATCTTTGATGAAGACTGCTGTCAAGCTTTTAAGAAGCTTAAATTCTTACTCACCTCTGCACCTATCATTAGACCACCTGATTGGAATCTTCCATTTGAAATCATGTGTGATGCTTCTGATTATGCAATTGGAGCTATTTTAGGTCAGCGTCTTGATAAGTTTCCTTATGTGATATACTATGCTAGTAAAACTCTTAATGATGCTCAATTGAATTATTCTACGATAGAAAAGGAGTTACTAGCTGTGGTATTTGCTTTAGACAAGTTTAGATCTTATTTATTAGGATTTAAGGTTGTATTTTTTTACAGATCATGTTGTATTTAAATATCTTCTTTTTAAGAAAGATGCTAAAGCACATTTGATAAGATGGTTTGATAAGATGGATACTATTGTTGCAAGAATTTGATTTAGAAATTTGGGATAAGAAACGATCTTAAAATGTTGTGGCTGATCACTTGTCTAGGTTGGTAGTTGAATCAGGTGAAAATAACTTGCCTATCAAAGACTCATTTCCATATGGTAACTCATGTCGATTTCTCAGTTACCTTGATTTGCTGACATTGCTAATTATCTTGTCACAGGTCAAATACCTACACATTGGAGTAAGCAAGATCGGATAAAATTTTTAGCAAAAGTAAAAAGATTCTTTTGGGAAGATCCATACTTGTTTAAGTACTACCCTGATCAAATCATTAGGAGATGTGTTCCTGAGAGTGAGCAATCTAGTGTTATTCATTTTTGTCATGATCATGCTTGTGGAGGTCATTTTAGTGCTAAAAAAATTGTTACAAAGGTTTTGCAATGTGGCTTTTATTGGCCATCACTATTCAAAGATGCCCATTTGTACTGTAGTTCTTGTGAGCATTGCCAAAAACTGGGCAGTATCTCACGCAGGAATATGATACCTCTGACTCCCATTCTTATTGTTGAGATATTTGATGTCTGGGGAGTTGATTTCATGGGTTGAAAGAAAACATTTTTTCAAGGTTTGGCACACCACGAGCGATCATTAGTGACGGGGGGAAACATTTTTGTAATAGGCATTTTGAGCATTTGATGAAGAAATATGGCATCACACAAAAAGTGGCAACCCCATACCACCCACAGATTTGTGGGCAAGTTGAGATTTGAAATAGGAAAATTAAAAACATTTTGGAAAAAACAATTAACCCAAATAGGAAAGATTGGTCTTTGAAACTTTCTGATGCTTTATGGCTTATCGTACTGCTTTTAAAACCCCTATTAGAATGTCTCCTTATCAGCTGGTGTATGGCAAGGCCTGTCATTTACCTGTTGAAATAGAGCATAAAGCTTATTGGGCCATCAAATAGTTTAACTTTGCTCTTGACAAAGCAGGTTCTCACAAGAAGCTTCAATTCAATGAATTGGAAGAAATATGGAATGATGCATATGAAAGTGCAAAGTTGTATAAGGATCGAATGAAAGTTTTTCATAACAAACATATTTTAAGAAAATTATTTAATGTAGGTCAAAAGGTCCTTCTATATAACTCTCGTTTGCACTTATTTCCAGGAAAGCTATGTTCTCAGTGGACAGGCCCATTCATTGTTCTTACTGTTTATCCACATGGTGTAGTAGAGATCGAAAATCCCAAGAACAGTGATGTGTTTAAAGTGAATGGTCAAATATTGAAAGCATTTTTGAAATTACATAACCTAGAGGTAGAGGAGACACCTTTGCGAGATCTTGTTTACCATGATTGATTTCCTTCTGTTGTTAAAGGTTGCCATGCACGCTATATAGGTAAGATCTTTCTTTATTTAACTTGCATTAATTGGTTTCCTCAGTGTTATTTTCTTTTGAATTTCTATTTTTTTCTTATTTTTTTGCTTTTTCTCTTTCATAAAAAAAAAATTCTTTTTGAGTCGATAATGGAGGATATTCTCACACAATTGAAAAATCATTTTTCTTCTCTTTCACCTAATGCATTGACAAAAATTTACAAAGCACGGGTTGCAAGATTAAGAGTGTTGATGAATATAAGGATGCCTACTGATATTCGTTGGCTAATTGAAGTTAAGGTATAGTTATCAGGTGATTCTGCAAATGATTTCATCAGTTTTACTAAAAAGCACATAGCTAAACGAATGAGTGTTTGTTACAAATGTGGACGTAAAACTTGTAACAAACGTTGTCGTTCTTTGGGTTGGGTGTCTGTAAAACAGGAAGACAAAATTAAGTTCATTAAGGATGGTTTGAGTAAGGAGTCATTGGATAATGACTTTCATCCAACGTCTTTTGAGACACATCCTAGTAGATCTGTGCATATCGGTATTGTCAGTTTATGACCCAATTTTAAAAAAGAACATAAACGGTACAGTCTTGGGAATCTGACGTTAAAAGACCTTGTTTACCAATTTATAAGAAAATTGGATGGGAAGCATATCCTCGACCCATAGAGGGCATTTAAGCCGTTACTGGACGTAAAACCAGAGGAAGATGTGAGCCACAATCACAACTACTGTACATATGCATGTGTGCCGTCATTTTTGAATTTTTCAGCTTTAAATTAGCTAACATTCGCCGGCCTAATCATATAGCTATTGAAATTATGCCACCGGCCTATTCATATAGCTATTACAAGTATGCCCTTATTTGAGTCTTATAAATGCGCACCTCATTATCTTCATCTTCATACTTAAAGTTAAGGTGAGTGCAGATATGGAAGGAACCGCAGTTCGTCACTTTCGAAATATTTGTGTCTTTTGTGATTCCAGTCCTAGGAAAAATGGAAAGTATATAAAAGTAGCACAAACTTTGGGTATGGTACTAGTTAGGAGAAAGATTCATTTAGTTTATGGTGGAGGTTGTCGAGGGTTAATAGGGAGTGTGTCTGGATCTGCATATCTAGGAGGATGCCAAGTTCTTGGTATTATTCCTACAGCTCTAGCTGCATCAAACTTTGTAGGAAAAACAATTGGGGAAGAATGTAGGGTGTCCTCCATGGATGAGCGCATTGGTAGAATAATGAGCAATGCTGATGCCTTTATCGCCTTATTAGGCGGTTTAGGTAGTTTGAAGGAAAATTTTCAAGTAGCCTCCTAGGCACAACTAAATATCCACCATAAACCCATAGGTTTGTTAAATGTTAACAATTTCTTTGATGGTTTATTGTCTTTTCTTGATCATGCTGTGGAACAAAGGTTTATCTCACACTCAGCAAGATGGATTCTCATCTCGGCTTCAAATGCTGACGAGCTGATTAATGCATTACAAGCATTTGTTCATGTGCCTGATCCAATAATAGTTCAAATAGATTGGACAACAGAAAATCGCAAAAAGTACAAATTGGACTTGGATCTTCATCTGTAACTCATTTTATTTGATTTAATAAATTTTTATTCTCTGTTTAGTTTGCTGCAAGTTCATCTTTTCCTATATCTCCTTTCAGGTAATATCTCTTTCAATCCTTGTTATTTGTTTTGTGTTTGTTCATCTTCAAAAAAAAAAGGCGTGGGTGCCTAGCCTCCTATCTCTATATAGGTTCCAGCACCTAGATTTCAAAAAAAAAATATTTTGAGTGATGTTTTGGGACTAGGCAAAACTAACACCTATGATGAAAATGGTTTAAAATGCTTGTAACATTTGGAAAATAGATGAGTTCTGAGTGTTATGTATGAACTTGAATTTTAATGTAACTTATATTTTACTTAAGAATCCTAATATCTTGAGCACTTAATTTTGAACATTTGACTGATTGTTTATTCAAAAAAGATTTATGTGATTCAAATATGCTGAGTGATCTCATAAGAGTCTAGAACTTATTTGATTGTCACTTGAGGCGAAATCCTAGACTATTCTCCATTTAAGAAATGAATTAGGCATTGTTGGAATCGTTTGAGCCTTTCAAATCAACCTATACATGATGCTATCCCTAGCAACCTATTTCGAGCCTATATTCATCCTTTTTTGAACACCTATATTATTATCTAGCATTTAAATAAAAATATGTCTAACTCTTACCTTTCACTCACAGGAATGATCATTTGAAAAGCTACGGTTCAGGGGTGGATGGTAGAAGTTTAAAAAAAAAGAAAAAAGAGAAGAAAAAAAGAGAGAAAAAAAAGTTAATACTCCCTAAATAAATAAGTTTGTGGGTGTTTATATTAAAAAAAATGTATGAGCAAATAATGTAAGGATGATAAAAAGGTTGGAGATAGAATTCACAGTAAAATATCAAAAGTATTTGGGAGGCTTTAAATGATCATGTACGTTGAAGAGTGAATTAAACTTTCATTCATATCATTTTATCCACCTTTAACCTATGCCATACATTACAAGCCTAATGAAACTCCTAATGATCTTAAATGTTTTGATTAGTCTACATTAGTGAAGAGTGACATGAAAAATAAGCTTATGGAGTCTCAAATGCATATATCTAGAGATCTGTTTTAAATATTTGATTACATAAATTTATTTGAATGCAAAAAGTCTAACGTCATGAGACTACTACACACACACTTGAGATTCAAGAGTAAACCATATGTTGCATTTGAATAAAAGTTCTACATAACCTTGCGATTCTGATATTTTCCTTAGTTGCACATTTTATATCCTTGAGGAATGCTTAGTAAGTCAAAAACAACTCATCACTCAATTATAATTTGAATTTTGAACTTTATATGTTTTGCTTGAGGACAAGAAAAAGATTAAGTTTGGGGATATTTGATGAGTGAGTTTTATACTCATAAATTAAATATTTTCATCTTATCTTTTTGCCATAATTAAGCATAAATCTCCCTTACTTGTCTTTAGTTTTGTGTATTTCCTACAGATGGAGAGAAAAGTAGAAAATGCACTTAATTGGAGGAATCAGAACTAAATTATGGTTTTTTGGGAATGATGTCTATAAATCAAGCAGATAAAACAAATTCATTAAAGATGGTTGAGTAAGGAGCATTATCATATTGACTCTTGAGATGCATCCTAATGGATATATGCACAAATTTATTCTTGATTTATGATCACATTTCCAAAAAAACTAAAACATAAAGATTCAAGGCAAAGTACCCAATGTTGAGAATATGTTTGCTATTTGTAGTCCAGCCCAACCTTGCTGCAGTACTTGAGCCACATTTTAGAAAATACATATCTAATATGTATGCAATTTGGTAGGTGTGTTTCTGACACAATTAGGTACAACTTTCATGTTCAAGTGGTCAAAAAATTCAGACATTAAAAAGGCCAAATGTGGGCTAGAAAAGAATCTAACTACTGCTGCAGTCCAGCCCAACTTTACTCTAGTATTTTGACCATAAGTCACAAATTACATATCCAATTTTTCCACGATTTGTCTTGACGGAAAGCTAATGAAATTTTCTACAACTTTTATGTTGATGGAATAAGCATATTCGGCGGATTTCAAGAAGATATTCAAGGTTCAATTTTGGTGCACATGATGGAATCCAAATTGTCAACTTTGTACAACTTCCTACCTAACAATTTTGACAATTACCACACCTACCACACCTAATTGTATCTATAAATAAAGGGCTTGAGGGGTGAGTTAGGGGACTTTTGGATAGAGCATGGGAAAGCTTTGTTGGAATTCTACGTACTTGTAATGTTCTTATTTCTTTAGACATTTTGTATTTTTCTTTTTATTTCGTAATATTATCATGTTTTTTCATCTCTCATTTTACTTTCTTGCTTTAATTATGGAGAACTAATCTCCTAATGCTAAGGTGAAAAGGTGAAACTCTTGGTAGGAGAATAATAATTCATTTAACTCTTAATTTTAATGATTATATTTGATGTTGTATTTACCTTCTCCTTTTCTTATGTTATGTTTTACTGGCTGACTGAGCCACCTATTTCTTCTTTTTGTTTAATGGCTGGTGTTGCTGTCTACTTCTTATTTTTATTGTTCATGGTTGGCTTTGCCACCTATTCTATTTCATTTTATTTTGTTATGTTAATTATTTTTCTACCTCTTTCATTTTTTGCATAAGTTAATCTTGTAAAATGTGAATTTTAATATATTGTAGACAATCTTTGGCACAATACATGCTTGAATCAATCTTGATTTATTGTAGACAATATTATGATTGGCACAATGTACGCTTAAATCCATTTTACAAGAGTGTTTTATATATAGTAATACAATAAAAAGGAGGTAAATATAATTCATGTATAAAAAAGATGAGTTTAAATTAACATATCTTCCGGTTGGAAACTTACTCATGTAAGGATTCTAATTCAGTAATAAAAGAGTTAAATTTATCTTTATTTGAAATACCAAGAGTGAATCCCCTAACCTTAGTATGCTTCTTTACTTTGAATACATCTTCATTTAATTTCAGTATATTAGTTCTTTGCGTATTTTGTTCAATATTCCTCTCATAAAATAAGACATTGGAAACTAGGTTAGAAGTATTTATTTCGGATCTAAATTATAATTTTCTCTCAATTGGCAATCTCTGTGGGATCGACCTTGCATAGCACTAAATCTATACTCCAATAGATTCGTGCACTTGCGAGTTTTAATTGAAACAACAACAAAATCGCTTGAGTTTGATGTTTATTAAGTCAATATTAGGAAAAGTCTATCTATCCTTGATTGTGTTAAAGCAAAAGAAAATAACAAAGCTATTTAAGATCATTTTGAGACTTCTGATATAGCACCAATGGTGAGCGTGAGCACATTATGAAGATGCGAGACATAATATCTCAATTAAAATCTTCGAAGATTGAGATATCTGAGTCATTTATGGTTCACTTCATCATTAACTCACTTTATGCTTGATTTGAATTCTTTAAAATTTCTTATAACACAAATAAGGAGAAATGATCAATTAATTAACTTTTGACAATGTGTGTATAAGAAAAAAATGATACTAAATTAAGAAAAAGATTGAAAGTGCACATTTGACAACTCTTGACAATAAATCATCTAAGAAAGGGAAGGATGAAATTCTTCTTAATCAAGTTAATAAGGGTGATGTCAAATACTTATTTTGCAAGAAGAACTGACGTATAAAGAAGACCGATCCCATATTTAAGCATTGGCTAGAAAAGAAAGTAATATAATCTCTTTGGTGTGCTTTGCATCTAATATGGTTCATAATAACACTTGAAGGATTGATTCTGGTTCTACAATTTATGTTGCTAATACCGTGCAAGGCTTTTTAAACCACAAAAAACCTTATTTTAGTTTTAAGACTTTTACCTTATGATTTTAGTTTTAATTTCATTCATACTACCTTAAGTTTGTATAAAGAAAATGTTTATGTTGGTAATGGTATTACAGATTATAAATTGTTTAAGTTACAACTGCGTATGAATGGCCTATGAAATTAGGTCATATTTGCATTGATTGAAGATATTGGTAAATAATGGAGTTATTGAGACTCTTAATATGATTGATTTTGATACTTATGTAGATTACATTAAAGGAAAGCAAACTAATAAGTCTAAGAAAGGTGTCAAGAAGAGTTCTGATATATTAGAGATCTTAAACACTGATATTTTAAATCCTTATGATGTTTGCTTTATTGGTTAGAAATATTTTATTACCTTTATTGATGACTAGACACAATATCTTTACTTATTTTATGATAAAAGTGAAGCATTGATGTAATGACCTTATATATATGCATAGCTTCCTCATTTTGAAGTCAATAACTTTCTTTTTATCTTTTTTAGTTTTTAGTGTTTAATTTGTCTACCAATTTAGATGCTAATGATTAAGAAACATAATAGCATTCATGTCACATCAATCATACAACCAAAAATTTCAAAGAATTTCATTAACTTTTAGCTATTCATTTACATCAATTCATTTCAAAATATAATAGTAACCCCAGGTACTACATGTAGTACACAAAATAGGAAGGTACCTGGTTACTTTTCTCGATGTCACTAACGAAAAGTATCTAGTTACAACGTTAGATTAGAACTAGTACCATACATCTATATATAATACTTATCCTTGGCATGTAGCCCCCTTAGGTGAAATGGGTAAAGATGGGTGCACATATACCAGAATCTCAGACAAGTGTACCATTACCAAGTCCTGTATTACAAGAATGTATCCCAAGTATAGCAGCTCCACCTAGTGAACAACAAATAGTACAGTTAAGGCAAATGTTGGCATCTTATTTTTCTTTATTTGAACACAACAGAAAACAATAGTGAGAACTATGGTTCTAAGTAGGTTCAACAATAATCATATCGAAAACATATAATGCACATCATATCATGTTTAGTAGTATTAACTACAAAAATTAATTAACCATATGAATTAGATACATATCTAATTCATATATCATAATGCTATCATGGCATATATTTATATTATATATCATCAAATAAAAAAATTGGTTGTAACATAACATCACATAAACATCTTATCACAAATAGCTCATTGCATCTTAATTAGTAGCTTTCTCATCTTACGGGTGTTTACTTGCTTTTCATTTCATGCTGTTACTAGGTCAATATGAGCATGTTTGCCTCACTCTATTCAATCATGAACATGCTTGCCTTGCTCCATCCAGGCATGGCCAAAAATCTCTTATCTTATCCTTGAATAGAGCGTCCTCTATTTGGTACCAATACGAAAATCATGTGACCTTCAAGGTCCCCTTTAAAAGCCATCCCCCACTGTATCTTTTCTTTTCTTTTTCATAAACAACCAAGACATGGTGTCACTTTTCATAACTAAAACATAACAACATAAAAATGGTAGGCAAATTTTGTCACTAATATCATGCTTACTATATAATTAACTCATTTTATGCATATATCAGTACAAATTTAGAATCACCACAAAGATGCATACTAATCATTTCAAATGAACAAATGCATTCATGCCATCACATTATGCCATTCACATTGAAAGGAAATAATTATTGTAGTGGAATGGTGGTCATATCTAAATTTCAATTTATTTATTCTTAATGTCCATTATTACACTAAACAAAATCTAAACTTCAACTCAATCCATTTTTTGCCAAGCCCCTTAATCACAACTTTCTTTCTTTTATACTTAATTTATTGTAATTCTAGTTATACTTATTAATTTTTACTCATCTACCTCATTTATCTTATTGAGAACTAGTATTACACTTAATTAAGTTAAATCTAATTTCCTCTTGTACCTAATTTCGGCCACATCCTCTTTGAATACCAAAATCTCCCCTTTTATAATTAATCAATCTTATTTCTAGTTATAATCATCCATTTAAGTTACCTTCTTCATCTATCTTTCATTAATCATTTTAATCTTTATAGAAAATTCCAACTTTCTTTTATTTTCTAAACTACGTCAAATCTTCCTTTTTCTTTCTATCGTCTTTAACTTTCTTAGGCCCTAAATTAAACTTTAACATATCTCATCCATTTAAGTAAATCTCCTAGTTATTTCTCCTAGGTTCAAGATTAAAATCAACTAACAAAACTACTTCATTCTTTTCTTTCCCATTTTGGCCAAAACCTTAATCCCACCTAAACACATTTTGCATACATTTAACTATCTCATTATTCACCTTTTTTATCAACACATCTCAAACTCATCGAACTACTCAAAGCCCAAATTAACCCTCCAAAATTTTGGCCAAACTAATAAAAATCACAAAAAAAAATATAATTTCTTTTTTCTAAACATTAAGAATCGAAATCTACCCCCTAAGTACACCTCAACTTCAATTATATAAATTATACCCTCAAATTATTTAAAGGCATCCATTCCTTTACCAAAAACGTCCCAAAATCTAGCTCATTCCACTCAAAATTTCTCAATCATTCAATGTAAATTTCAAGCAAAAACATATGTCATATATACATCTAGATATCCATATTTCATGGCCATTAAAAGTAAGACATATTTTATCAACATATTTCATGAAACTCTAAGGTTAGGGCTCAACCCAAAACATACAAATCTCAAGGTTTTTCAAATAGAAATTATTGTTAAACCTACCTATTATCAACTTTCTCTATTTTCTAGATTTATTTCCTCTTATTTCCTTTTGATTCTGTCACCTTGGCGCCACAACACCTTCCTTCTTCCTTACTGTTTATGCACTTTTCCATGGGGAAAAATATGGATATAAGGGACTATGAATAGGAAGAAAGATAAGTTATGTGGGTAGGAAGAAAATAACTTACCTGGGTGCTCTTTTTTCCTCACTTTTCGTCTTATTCTTCCTCCCTTTCTTCTCACACCTTGGCTCTATTTTTCTTCTTATTTATGCTTGAAATCTGCAGATTTTTCAGCCCTTAATGTCTCCCTTGACCACCTTAATTAAGAAACTTAAAATATTTTTAGTGGTGTTATCATTAAACCAAGTAAATCCACCTTTATCCTTGCACTTTTTTTTTTATAATACCAACATTATCCCTAATCCTTTTCTTAGAGCTTGTTTGGTAATCCCAAATTAATTTATTTTCTTTAACTCTGTTTTAAGATGGTGTTAATCAATTTTAAATCATTAATTAAGGCAATTTCTATAGCTTAATTCTTCTTTCAACATTTTACACCTAATTACCCCAAAATTCCCTTTGTCCCCCTTTTTGTTTGTCTAAAAATATAGAACTTTGTATTCTTTCTTTAAAAATAATTTCTTAAGAATATCAGTGCCAACTCACCTCATTTTATCCCATGAAAATTGTTCTTATTAATTTTCCCCATTTTCTTAGTTACTTTTGTCATTTTAACACCTATATACTTTACTAGTAAACTTTTAGTGCATTTTCTTTTAACATTATTCCAAAGCTTTTCTATCACTTCAAATTATTTATTTTTCCCCTTTTTAATCCTTTAGAAATACATTTATTTAATTTTTTATGAATAAAAATTGAGTGTGTTATACTAGATGCTTTTAAGGTTAATAAAACAGAAGTAGAGAAATAATTAGACAAACAAATTAAGATCATGAAGTTGATAAAGGGAAATTTTGAGTATTAATGGCTATATTTTATCCTCTAATTCATAAAAAACTTGCGGTTATTTCCTTACTTTTGGTTATGCTTTGCTTTAGATACTATTTTTGTTGTTTTTATGCTTGTAGGTGAGCAAAAGAGGCCAAGAAGCAAGGGAAACACTCATAAAAAGTGGCATATGGACTTAGAACAAGATGAGGAGGAAGTAAGGAGCAAACCTTGAAGAAATCAGCAAATTTTGAGCTTGGCAGCCCCCAACACAGCCAGGCCGTGCTCTGTGCAAGAAGTGCAAAAACTCCCCAGAATCCATCCCGAAGCACGGCTAGGTCGTGTCTTGGAACACAGCCGTGCTGCGGGTCCGTGCACACTGTATTTTTTAGGGTTTTAAGTGGCCAAAGTGTTATATATTGAAGGGGTTACGCAGCCAAAGAGGGGAGAACACATTCAGACCTCCTTCTACTCAGTTTTAGGCTTGGAAAACACTATTATATTAGGTTTAGAGTAGGATTAATGTTTAATTCATGTTCTTAGAGTAGATTTGACAGTAATTTCAGTTTGTATTTCATTCTTCATCCAGGTTCTATCTTTCTATCTCTGCACTTATCTCTATTTCTACTCTTTCTCTTGGTTTGTATGGAATATATTTACTTAATGAATTGGATTAAGCTTTTGATTTATCTTTCTATCATGCTTGAGTAGATTTGATCTAGGGTTTTGGTAAACCCACTTATGGTGTGATGATACATTGTGCTGATTGAGTTAATGGAACCCTAATTGTGTTATCCATAGTTAATTAGGATTAGCTATTAAGCATTGGTTATATGAGTTGATGAATGTTTGGCCAATATTTATCACACCTTAGGATATTAATTGAATGACTGAAAGGTGAAGATTGATACCGGAACCTAATAGTTAATTAGGGATATCTTAATCACAAAAGTAGTTTAAGGTTCTCTAGGAATGAATCAATTAGTGGGCACGAAAAAATCGATTAATTGTATTCCATGATTGGCATAGAACTTAATGGACTTAGGTTGAACTAAGAACCACGAAAGTAGGCAATTGGATTAACCTAGGTACGATTAGTAACACTTGAAAGAGGTTGCTAGTTAATTAAGGCTAAACCATCCCTAATAACCTAGATAATTGCAATTAGATGTATAAATTGGATGTTGAATATCATAAGTGTGGTGAACCGTAACCCTAGGTTTGTTTAATTGATTATTTTCATTCGTTTAATTGTGACACTCTCTGATCGAATTACATCGATCTAGATAGCATATTTTGTATCATTCTAGTAGTTGACATTGTTCTCTGTGGGATACGAGCCGTACTCGCCGAACTAGCTACAGCTACGCCATGCACTTGCGGTTAATTAGTGAAATAGACACACAACAGAAGTCAGATAGAAGTAGAGATTGTTATGGTAGGTACATTAAAAAAGAGTTATCAGATCCATTTTATCAAGATATTGTGGCACAATACATAATGCTTGACTCACCATCTCAAAATGATGTAGCTGAAAAAATGAACTAAATTTTGATAAACATTGTGAGGAGTATGATTGGTAATTCTTATCTCTTATTGTCTTTATGGAGTGAAGCCTTAAAAATGACATCATATGTACTAAGTAGCATTCTAACCAAGGTGGTTCAGAAAATTTTATTCAAGTTATGCAAAGGTTGAAAACTTAGTTTAAGGCATGTATATATTTGAGGATGCCCATATAAAGTTATGATCAACAATCCACACGAGACAAAGACTTAAGAATAGTAAGTGAATATTTCATTGGCTATGCAAAAAAAATCTAAGGGATATAGATTTTATTGTCTCTCTCATGCAACGAGAATTTTCGAATATAAGAATCCATAGTGTTTTTTAGAATGAAGAGATTATTAGGAGTAGCTAACCTTGAAACTTAATTTTTTTAGGAGTATAATGAACTTGAATCTATATCTACATCTTCGCATAGATTGATTTTTTTTAATAATAATTATCAAGATTCGATTACTTAGGAGCAACCAATAATTAAAAAATTACTTCATCATAAAGATATTCTTATAGATTCAATTACTTAAAATTCTCAAGCTGAGGATGTTGAGATAATGTTAAGAAGATCTTCAAGATCAAAAAACCTGTAATTTCTTTAGATTATGTTGTGTATCTATAAGAATATGATATGGACATTGGTCTTGAATATGATCTTATCACATTTTCACATGCTGTGAGTGGAAATAAATCCACATTGTGGTATGATGTCATAAAGGATGAGATAAATTAAATGGCTAACAATGGTTGGGATCTTAATAAATTGCCTAAAGAGAGAAAGGCTATTAACTTTAAGTGGATTTGTAAAACTAAAATAGACTCGTTAGGTAATATTGAAATATATAAGATAAGACTTGTAGTCAAATGATTCACTTAATGAGAAGGAATTGATTATCATGATACATTCTCCTTTATTTCTAATAGTAGTTCATTGTGATATAAAGCTACAACAAATAGATGTAAAAATTACATTCTTCAATATGTATCTAGAGAAAAGGGTTTACATGAAATAACTAGAAGGTTTCATTTCAAAGAGTAACAATAACTTAGTTTTCAAATTTAAGCAATCAATATATGGACTAAAACAAGCATTCCATAAGTGGTATTTAAAATTTCATAATGTTATGTATTCATTTGGTTTTATAAAGAATATTATGGATCAATATATGTACCATAAGGTTAATGGGAGTAAAACAATTTTCTTGGTCCTATATGTAGATGATATTGTATTTGCTTTAAGTGTTTTGGGTTTATTTCATGAGGTTAAACAATTTCTTTTAAAGTAATTTGAAATAAAAAATATGGGTGAAGCCTCTTATGTCATAAGCATAAAAACATGCAGAAAAGATCCCGAGGGACATTAGGATTTTCTTAAAGGCCTATATCAATGAAGTTTTAGAGAGATTTCATATAAATGATTTTTCATTAAGTGTTACACTTGTTAAAGTTTAAAAATTCAATTTAGAGTTTAATGTATGCTCATGTTTGCATCTAACTTGACATTACATATATTGAACGTGCTATTGCAAGCACCAAAAAATAATAAAACCATACCCTTAAGAATTACATATAGTAGTAGGGGTAAAAGTTAAACCCATAGAGAGTAATTAACTGAGATTTATACTTTTTGTGAATAAAGAAGGATTTGAGTATAAAAGCATAAAAAACAACTAAAAAGAAATAAAAAATGCAATAAGCAATAGGATGAGAATTGGCTAGAGTCAACTTCCACCATTATACCCTTGGACATCGACCCATATAATTCTATTCACATTTGAATATTTACTATTGGAATTATTTCCATATCCCTCTTTAATTTTAGTTAAGTAGCAACAAGCAATCTAATTAATCCTTACTATTAAACAACCTCAAATAAGCGCTAAGAGTTTAAGGTAACATCAGTAATAAGAATTAGAGGAATCGATAAAGCTAAACAACATAAGCACAAATAGTTGCATTTAATTTAGTTAATTATTCTTCCTAAACTTTAATAATTCTTGACACAACAAATCATTAACCTTAGTTGCTTTTGTAAATTAAAAGGATCAAACAATTTTGAATTTGATATCCAATTTAACAGTAGATTATATCGATTAATTAACTAGTGAATCTTTCTAGCAATAAATTAAAACAATCATGAGAGGAAGAACAAAAGAGCAATTGGTACTTAAATCATGAATTAAATTATTAAAACATAAATCCTAACTTCATAGAGTCGTCAATTCTAAGGTTTCCATCTGCTTAAACCAATTAAAGTAAACTAGCCATATAGGGCCATAAGAAACTAAACAACAAAAATTAAAAACAAAGAATGGAGAAAAATATGGAGATAATTGTTTTAATGAATGCTCTTGTTGCCTCCTTGGCATGTATTTACACTTAGAAAATCCTATTAGACTCACAAGTTTAGTCTAACTAAATTTTGGCCTATAAGATTCTTAATCCAACCCCAATACTTTTGCTTTTGATTTCAAACTTTAGGTTAGCTTTTTTGCATCACCGGCGTGACTCTAGTTTCCATCGTCGTGACTCTAAGGTTACTGCAATTTTAGAATGCAATTATAGGTTTCTAATATCACGACTCTGGCTTTCCATCGTCATAATGCTGGGTATTCTGTTGAAACTAAAAAGATGAAAGTTGTAGAAAATTTTTATTGGATTTCTATAGCATCTCTCAATCAAAACTCGAAAAAGAGAGTTATGCTCAAATTAGTGAAGAACATCAAAGTTGTCCTGAATTTCCATATTTTCAATTCCTTTACTTCAATTTATCTTTGCTTTGCATTTAAGGACCCCAGTTGCTTCCTAAATCAAAATATAAGAGTATTGATTGTATTTAGGCATAAAACACTAAATATTATGGGAGAAAAACATAACATAATATATTCCTATCAAATTTTCCCACACTTAACCATTGTTCATCCTCAGGCAAAACTCAAATTCATTAATCCAGAACCATAAGGTTGCAATGTCATCAACAATAATAATCAAGCTTTTGAAAACTAATAACATATCATGAAAATATTATTTTCAATTACTTAGTAAGAAATTTCACTTGATGAAGATGTTAAACCAAATATGTAGACCCTTACGAGAATAAACACTTAACTTTAATTTGTTTAAGGATAAGTGTTTTACTCAATTTTATTCCAATGGAAATGCTCTACCATAGGCTTACATATTTTCTCATTCTCCATTTGTAGGATCACACACAACATAAATTATAAGGACTTTTTAAGGGTTGTAATGGGGCTTAAGGTAAAAGTAGAAAGTGTTTGGGAATGTTGCTCAAAGGCCATCTAAACTAATTGAGCAAAAATAAATCAACTCAAGCTCAATTGTATAAGACATATAAGACAATTTACTTCATTTAAGGCCTTTTTCACTTTAGCTTCAAAGCATTCAAACTATGTATAAACCTTGCAAAAACATCTTTTCAATTACAACAAAGTATATATATTTTTTTCACAACTACTTCCACCTTTGATATTTATTCTTTTTTTTTTCTTTTTCTTTTTCTTTTTCTCTTCTTTTTTTCTATTTCTTTTTTTATAGCTACACATTAGACACCCCCACACTTATATCTTTTTGCACAACCATTCATTTCATATTAATGAACAATACTCCTTCCAACTCTACAGGTTAGGTAAAGACATTGTTTATTAGGCTTAAGCTTGTAATATGGGTTTACAAAAACAAAGACAATAAAGCTTAAAGGGATTCAACAAGGGTATAATTAATTTTAGGATAAGCTATTTAGCTTATGTAGCTATTAACAAAGAATGCCTTAATCATACTTATTTATGCATGTGCCAATATGATGTTGAAAAGAATCAATGCAAGTTCTAGAGAGTAAATCCATGGAAGAATATCTCACATAGAAGAAAAATGAGACTACTATAGATAATCCAATCTAAAGGCTCAAGATCTTACTAGCTTATATTTACTATATTTAGCCACTACCATTTTTAAGTAAAATCACTAATCAAATTATCGAAAGGATTGCTTATTTAATCATGTTATGAATTTTCAAGCCTGATTTGAACCTTACTTATGGCACATACAACAAAAATGGTTAAAAATCACCAACATACGGGTTTTTGGTGTTGCGAATCTGGTTTTTCACTGTTGTGACACTAGGGATTTTGCTAAAATTTAAAACATGAAAGTTGTAGAACTTTTTTCTTGGCTTTTCATTGCATCTTGAATAATCTCAATCAAAGCTCGGATGAGAGAATTATACCCATATTAGTGAAGCAACATCGAATTTGTCCTAAATTTTCTTATTTTCAGTTCCATTGCTTTGATTTATCTTTGTTTAGAATCTAAGGCCTTCAATTTCTTCCTAAATCAAAATATAAGAGGATTAAGTGTATTTAAGCATCAAATAGATATAAAACACTAAATGTTATGGGACTAAAACATAACATATTATATTCTTATCAATATGCGGTTAGAATGTTGGGCATATATCAAAGTAACTCTAGTATAGATCATTGAAGAGTTACAAAAAACAAGTTATGTGATACTTTCAAGGAACTAAGGACTATAATTTTACATATAGACAATCTAACTTTCTAGAAACGGTTGGATATTTAGACTTTGACTTTGCTAACTACCTTAACTTAAGAAAGTTAACATCAGGATATGTTTTCTTATTAGCTGGAAGGGCAATTTCTTAGAAAAGTTTAGAACAACATTTGATTTCTATTTCTACAATTAAAGTAGTGTTTATATCATGTTTTTGAGTGATATCACATGCTATATGGTTGTGGAGTTTTATTTACAGGCTTACAACTGTTGACACATTTGTCAAGCCATTGAAAATTTACTACGATAATTCTACAACAGTGTTTTAGCCCAAGAATAATAAGAGTGAAATTCATAGTAAGCACATCAACATTAAGTATTTAGATATTAAAGAATATGTTAAAGCAAATAATGTAGTTATAAAACACATCAACACTAGACTAGTGATTGTAGATCCCTTGACAAAAAGTTTACCATATATTACATTTAAGGAATAATTTCAGCATATGAGACACAGTTTTATTATGTAATCATATGTCATTGAGATACACTTATGTTTGGTATCACATTTTTTTGATTTGAAAGAGTCCATTAAATTATATTTGCCTTCAATTGTTTAGTTGTATTCATAAAGTTAAAGAGAATGGAAATGTATGTTTTAGTGCCCTTGGATGAGAATTTAGAAGTTCATTAATAAAGAAATATACCACATACATTCAAGGGAGTTTAGTTGTATTATAATACAAGGAAGGTAATATTTGTTTTAAAGAATTTATCACTATGATTCTTGCAATTTAAACTCTTTTATTTTGATATAGAGATATTAAATCTATGGAAGATTTTAAGGATGTATCAATATTAAATTGGTACATATTAAGTATTCAATGGGCCAATCAGGAGAATGCTAGTTATATATGTGTGTGACCCATTTTTATTTAAATATATGGTGGTTATCTCCTTATATGAAAACTTGACTCTGTGAAAAATGTGACCCAATTTGAAAACACATCCCTATGTAAAAAATGTGAGCCTATATGAAAAGATGTGATACAAGGAGGATATGATAACCACCCATCAATTATAAATACCTCTCATTCTTTTATGAGAAAAGAGGATATATAAAGAAATACACATAAAATACTTTTCTAATACAAGAGTTTCTAGTTTACAAGAGAAAATATGATTTCCATCAAGTATATAGATTAAAATCTTAGATAAATTAGACAAATTTCTCCATATTTTGGTTTATATATAGTGATGGTGTTTATCATAATTCTAATTACTATGGTTAGAGGTATGTATCTTTAGACTTTCATTTTTAGATTATTACAATTTATGCAAAAAATTTGGCTTGCAAAAGACTATTAAGAGATAAGGGAATACCTTTTGTATGAGATTAACAAGGGGAGTAATATTGAGGTAAAGAGGTTTGTTTGAGAAGATAATAGAATGAAGGGGAATTAGTGCTAAGATGGAAGAGAATTATAAGAGAATAAATGAAATGAGAAAGTTAAGATATGGATAAAGGAGTTGAGATAAGATACAATTTGGATGAGGAGGAAGTTTAGGACATTCTTGGAGGATGTTATGGAGATTATGGCATTGAAGGTTGAGATGAAATTAGGGAAATGGTGGTGTGAGATTCCTAGAGGGAAAGAGAGAGTTTGTTGTGTAAAAGCAAGGGGAAAGATGGAGAAAAGAGCTCCATTTACTTTGGGTTCTATTTTGTTCCTCTGTAGATTCTAATTTCTCCTTACTAGAAATAGCCATTTTAGCTAAGGGTGTAAGCAAACCAAGAAATCCGAACAGAACCGCCTAAACTCGTCCAAAACATGCCACATTGGATGAAATATATCGGGTTTTCGGATTATGATGAATTAAAAAAATAAAAAATAATGGGTAAAGTCAACTGGGTCGGTTCTAAGAAAAAAATGTGAAACCCGACCTGACCAACGACATAAAACACTAATATTCTAAAAGCAAAATTAATTAGCACGTATGTTAGCTATCTTCTCCTCTTTCTCCTAACATTTAATATACATCTACCATCATTTTTACTTTTCTTTTCCCCACCTACCTATCATCATTATCATTTGTCTTTTTCTTATAATCTCATCTCTTCACCATCACATGTTCACACTTCACACGGCTTTCCTCCTATTTCCCCTTCACTCTCCACCTTCCTTTTTCTCTTCTTTCACGCCATTATATCTCCTATTTTGTCCATTCACTTACCACCATGGCACCATCTGTCTTATCTCATGGCTTACAATTTCTCACCTTCCCATTGTTGGCTCTTTGTCGGCAACGATCTCATAAGCTAGATTCGAAATCTGGCCGAAGCTCATACCCACAATACACTGAATCAAGCATTCTTTTAGAAGTTTTGGAATTCGCAAGGTGAAGATGAAAACTTCATCAGTATGCTTTGATCTTCGGATATGGAAACCACGCTAGAGAAAATTTGCAACAAATTTTTTTATTTTATTTGTATGGTAGTTCTTTTTTTCAATATTTCAATCTCCACATTTCAGTAGTTAAATTAAGGTTTAGCTTCTTTTGTTCTTCTTATCAATCTTCTCTCTTCATAGTGAAAAATTTTGATATTTGGTTTCTTCTGGTCTTCTCTATCTCTGGATTCGTAACCCGCACATATGACCGACCCAACCTTAAACTGAACGAATCCGATTTTTTTGAATGATTTGAAAAATTGGTTGGGTATGGATGATCATTTCTTCACCCGAACAAGGTTCGATCGGATTGATTTTTAGATCAAATCCGACCGAACCCATTCCATTTACCCTCCTAATTTTAGCCAACAATATTTTTTTCTCTTTGTCTCTATAAATTTTGTGATATTCTTTTTTCTCAGGCTCCATTTCTTCCTCTTCTTTCACACCTACACCCTTTTAATATTTGATCCATTTACCTTGAACTTCTCAAATCGCCATACTTGCGAAAGGCCTTTTATCGTAAGTGCTTCTTTCCATGGCCTTTTCCATAAGAAATCCTTCTAAGATCAACCTTAGAATTTTTTGTCAAACCAATGATGAGTATGCAAGTTTTGCTTTTTTTCTCTTGTCAAAATCACTTTCATGCGGCTTATAATTTCAACTTAAAATATGAAGATCATTCATTTCACACTCGTTGCGAAAAAGAATAATGACACGCACAGGTAACAAAAAAATAAAAACTCATAGACAATTTTCAAAAGTCCTTTTTCAGTAAAGTCACTGCCAAAATTTATTTTAAAGAGAAAAATTAAAAGAGAGGCCTATTAACCAACTAAAGTTTGGGAGTTGATCAAGCGAAAAAGTGTCCAAGATCTAAGAACATCCACGCCAAACCCTAAACGAGTTATGCTAAGCTTTACATATGGCCTAAGTTATATTTCTTTAACCTTGCAAAAAACATGCAAGAAGAAAAAAAATGAAATTTAAAATAAAATATTTATAAAAGGGTGAACTTCACAAGGAAAAAAATCCTAAGGTCTAGTTAAGCTGTGGGATTGAGTTCACATAGTTCAGCAAAAGTGATTGGTGGGCTTGTTTGAAGTTAATTTATTGGGTGAGAAAAAAAAAGAATATAATGGCTAAAGGATGCCATACAATTTTTCTTGGATTTCTTCTGTAGCTCTCTGCTCGTTTTTTTTTTTTTTCACTCTCCCTCTTTGAACCAAATTCTGTTACCCCTTCCTCGTGAAACTTCACGCTTTTCTTCTACCGTCTTGTCTTTTAAGTAGGTATGTGTGTGTGTGTGTGTGTATATATATATATATATATATATATATATATATATATATATTAGTTAAATTCTCTTTTAAATTTGACTTTAAATTCTGAATTTTGAATTTAAGTTTTTCATAGGTTTTTTTTAGAATTTTCTAATTTCTCAATTATACATTTTAAAATTCTGACTATTAAAAAAGAATGATAAAATTTTGTATTTACAAAACATTAGGACAATGGGTTCAAAAAAGATTAAAAGTTATTTTGAATTAGTCCATCGTTTTGATCGAACTCCAATTTGATTAAAGTTCAAATAAATTTTGATATTTTTTTAAATTTTTTTGTAATTATAAAAATAAGACATTTTTGTATTTTTTTTCACTTCTCTTTTTTATTTTTAATTATTTTCAAGCTTAAGAACAAAACAAGACATTTTCATAATGTAAACTTTTTCATTAATTTTTTGTATTTTAAAACAAAGACAAAACTTAAAGTAATCGGATAACGTGTACGGAGGCTTTTATATGAAACTTTTCCATGAGCCACCAAGTTAGATAATTCTGTAGTATTTTATTTTTCTTCTCCTTCTTTGTAGTTATTAATGAATGTTTATTATTAGTAGTTTAATTCTAATTCTATTTTTTAATTAATTTACTATTGTACTCTGGTATGGTACCATACTATAATGTCTAAATTTTCAAAAAAAAAAAAAAGTAAGAATAAAACAGCAATAATCGGAATAGAGAGTGGAGATGAGAGAGGAAGGAAGAAAAAAAAAATTGTAGGCAACCGGAGCTGGTGACGGGATAGGGGCAATGATGTTTCTCCTTAGGACTTTTTTTCTTTTTGATAAATTCTCCTTTGGACTTTTTGATTCTTTTTTAAAAATCCAGAAGAGCTTATGATTAATTATTTGTTTTAGTAATTAAACTTTAATAATCTCTTTACTTATATATTTTATTTATTTTTTAAAATTTTCTATTTCTGATTTATTTCTTTGTATTCCAATTATCTCTTTGAGTTTTTTTTTTTAATGTTTTCTCTGTATTCTATTATCTTTATTGTTAGTATCTTATTTTTTTTATTCTAATTAATTTAATCACTATATTTATAATTATCTATACTTTTTTTCCATATATCGATGATATGAATGAAGCATTCTTCCACTAACAAGAAAAAATTTCTTTGTGCATAATAATTGATTGATTTCTTTATATATGATTTTACTTAATTATAACGTAATAATACCACATTTGTTTATCATTTATAACAATGAATTATGTATTCACTTTTTAGTTTTTTTTGGTGACTTTGTATATTTAAATCTATATTCTTTTGTAGTTTGGAAAATAAATATTTCATAGTTAGTGTTTGTTAATGCACATTTTTATCACATTCTTTAAAAACAGTATTATTATTATTGTTTAATAATAAAATCTGATTTTATAAATTAATAATGTAACAAGTTTTATATATTTAAATTTATAAAAATTAATATTATTTTAGTCAGCTTGTATATGATAACAAAAAAAATCCAATAGACACAAACGTGGCCTAAAAACAAAATTGGGCAGAGATAATAACTGTCTAATAACAAAAGTACTTATTGAGTGAAATAAATTTTAATTAAATTTAAAAGAAAAAAAATAGAAATAGAAACTCATTAATTTATTTTATATATAATAATAATTGATGTAATATAATATTTTATTATTTAATATAAAAATAAATTAAAAGAATTGATATACCTAAAAAGATTAAATTATTCTTAAATTTTAAATTATAATTTTTTTAATGTGAATTAAATTATTATTTTTTAAATAAATATTTTTTTATTTAAATTTATCATTTTATCTATTTTTATAATAAAATATAATAATTTTTTTTATCATAATTATTTATTTTAAAAAATTATACATAATTAAAATATTACAATATAAAGTCTAATAATTTATAACAAAAAAAAATTAACAATCTAAATACAATATTAGAATCTAAATTCTAAAAGTTTACAGAAATTAGCTTTTTTATTGTTTAATAGAATATAACATTGCCTATTTCATTCAACCAACCAAAGAAGGAAATCTCATATTCCATTCGATCTTAATACCCATCGAGAAGAGCAATTCGGCAATTCAGCCTGTTCTGTTGTTCAAGTTTGGGCCACCTCGTGTCAACCTTAGTAGCGCTTCTCTCTCTTTCTCACTTCACTCTGATTGAGTTCTCCTCGGTGTTTCCATGGAGTTAGAGGTGAAGCTGGTGGGCAGCATAAACAACTGCTTCATATCCCTTCCTCTTCCTCTAATCCAAACTCTGCAATCCACACGCTCAGCACCACTCCCTCAAATTCTCGTTCTGGAGCTTCGCTCGCGCAGTGATGATCTCTGGGTCGTTGCTTGGTCTGGAGCCGCTTCTGCTTCTACCGCTATAGAGGTAGCGACTCATTTTTGGTTCACTTTAAGCTATCCCTCTTTAAAGGATAAGTTGTAGACGTAGTCTTGACATCGTTTTAGTTCTGAAATTAGGTTCCACTGGTGATGAAAGTGTTTTAAAATTTTGACTTGTTCCTTGCGACACAAGTGTTTCACCTATAAGTTGAGCTGGTGGGCGCTGCAGTAACTTTAAAGAAAATAAAGAAGAATCCATGAATATCCCTGATGAGTTGTTTGGGAAACTCCGCCACTAGTTAACCTAAGCTGGTGAATAATCTGGTCTGAGAGTTATTTATTCTCAGAAAATCAATGAATTATTACTTCTTCAGCACTCTATATATATAGAGAATTCTGTTGATAAACTAACTACCCGAAAGTTATTTTTGGAGTACGGTCTAACTAACCCCTAACCGGCTTCCAATCACTTAAAATCCCCGAGTGGTATCCTTTCATCCAGTTCGGCGCCTTTCTGGTTCTTGCTTGTTTAGCTGGGAATGGCTTCACCTGATCTCTTTCTTCCATGCCTTCCATGCTTAAGCCTACCCTCATATCCTCATTTGTATCACGAGTTGTATGTAGCATCGCCACTGGTTACAAGCTAGTGAATTTTCAGGGCTGAGCTAAGTTGACTCAATAAAAGTCTATAAAAACATAATCTGATTGTCATTATTTTTGACATCTACATTGACTGCTCACTTATCCCACTTTTTGGTCTGAATGTTAATGACTACACTATGGTTTTTGTTTTCCTTGAATCTTGTATATTTGATTGGATTTATGATCTATTACGTTTATGTGCTTGAATGTTAGTTAAATCTTATTTGTTTTGAATTGCATAGCAATTTGTGAGTTGACTCAAAAACCTATACCTCATAGTAAGGGCTTAAGGAGATCAAAGTGAGAATGAAAAAGAAGTAGCTTATTTAGGAACCTAAGGTTGTCTAAATAAGGGATGCTGAAAGAAGAATAAGTTTTAAATGTTTGAATATCTTTTGCACATTGATTGTTGTTTAATAGGCTCTGGTTTACATAGAACTTAAGACTGTTCAACTTCAACAGAGAATGCCAAGCTGGATTTTGTTACTATTATCCTCCAAAGTGGCATGGCCTGAATTTTTCTTGATACAAAGAAGTTTTGTTTGATTGGTTCCATAAATATTGTTCCTCTAATTCTTAAAACTGAAAATATGTTGAATGACGTGAACTGTGCAATAGTGAGGGTGGTTATCGAGTGATTATCTACAAAGTTCCATGTCGACTAGAATACTAGTTGGGAGGATTTATAAGACCTTAGACACCTTCACCCAAACAGCTTGATTTTTGGAGATGATTACTCCCTAGTATCATTTAATATCAGAGCCTTAGTTTGTTTGGTTGGTGTGGGTTGGCTATATTGCCGATTGAGACAGGTCATAAAAAAAAAGTCAAATCGCCGACTAAGGCAGGTTGTAAAAAAAAATTGTGTTGTGAGATAGCTTATACACCTTGCACGAGGATGTGCAAGCCAAAAAGAGTGGGCGAATGATATGAACTGTGCAATGATGAGGGTGATTATCGAGTGATTATTAGGAAAGTCCCACATCGACTAGAATACCACTAGGTGGGGGGATTTATAAGATTATAGGCACCCTCATCCCAACAGCTTGGCTTTTGAAGATGATTACTTCCTAAGGCGTTTCTCTCGTATCCTTGAAGACAATAATCATGACCAATGAAGCATGGATAGCGACACGAATACATGATACGGACACCATGATACTATAAAATTTGAAGCATCTATATGTAATTTGAAGGCTCTTGTCATGTCTAATATAAGTGTTCAAAAATTGTTAGCCATAGACACGACTCATTTTTTAAAGTTTCTGTGCTTTATAGATTGTGGCCTTTTCTCTATGCTGCATCGCCATAGCTCAAAGTGAATGTATATGTTATCTGCAAGGTTGAATGAAAAATTTTCTGATAATTTAACTGGATGTTGTCTTTGCATCGCTATACTTCTACTTTTTCCAAGAGGTTCTTGACCTTTTTTTTTTCATAGTCATTTGTTGTTAGTGTTCCCTTTTCATATAAATTTTTTCATTTCTAATGTAAAAAATGTAGGTTGCTCAACAATTTGCAGAGTGCATTTCCTTGCCAGATCATGCTAAAGTTCAAGTGAGGGTTGCTTCTAATGTGCCACATGCTTCTCTAATTACAATAGAACCCTATACAGAGGATGACTGGGAAATTTTGGAGCTAAACTCAGAACAAGCTGAGGCATCAATTTTAAACCAGGTGTGCAATTTTAATTCAGTGAAGGTTTGTTATTCAGTTGTCTATTACATCAGCTTGATTAAATATAATGCTGAAATTCCCTTTTTGAAGCGTATACACAATTCTATCTTATAACAAATTGAAAGACAAAGATATGTCCCTGAAGATATGGACGTTTCTCCCCAGTTACACAAACCACAGAATCCCATAAAGCATGCATTGCCACAAAGTTTTGTTTTCCTTGTTGGTACCAAACCTTTAAATTTTATTTGGAGAAATTGATCCAAAGTATTAGGACATACCAACTCTATACGAAAATACCAAAGAGCTTATTCCAAAGGTAACTCTTTGCTGGACAATGGGGAATTGAATGGGAGAAAGTAACTCAGATCCACTCTTTACACGCATGTAGGGAGCAAGGGCTATATGGGGCCATTGGACGTGCAACACATCATTAGTGTTTATCCTTTTGAGCGTTGCTATCCAAACAAAGAATTTGACCTTTGAAGAATAGATTTCCAAATAGGCTTATCAAGAACAACGCTTTCCCTTGTAAGAGAATGAGTGATGAACTGAAAATAAGATTTGCATGAAAAAATACTAGAAGATTTAAGATTCCAAATTCTCATATCATGACCAGCAGAAAAAGGATCAAAATCAATTAAAGAAAAAAGGGACTGGAACTCACTACTTTCTCTATCATTCAAGTTTCTAAAACAATGGAAATCCTAAGATCAATTGGAATTGCGAAAAGTAAAGAAATTTTGTATCAGAGAATTATGCATAGCAAAAAGATGATAGACATGAGGATAAGCTTCCGAAAAAAAATATATTTCCCACCCAAGTATCATCCCAAAATCTAATTTTTGAGCAAGCTAACTTCAAAGGAAAGAGTGAAAATAGCATTGTTTGCATAATTCTCCCATCCATAGTTTCTTTGTTATTGATAACTCCAACCAGTCTTGGATTTTCCCCATTTTTAGAAACTTGAATGACATAGAAAGGAGTGAGCTTCAGTTTCTGTTGTCTTTAATTGAATCTATTCCTTTTTCATCTAGACAAGATATTAGAGTTTGGAACCTTGATTCTTTTGATATTTTTCTCACAAGTCCTACTTTAAAATGCTTTCTCATTCTCCTAATTGGGAAAGCATTTTAAAGTAGGACTTTAAAATGCTTTCTCATTCTGCCTACTTTAAAATGGTTTTTTTTTTCTTGACAAGCCAATTTGGAACTCTAAAGCTCCTTCTAAGGTGAAGTCCTTTGTTTGGACAACAATGCTCAATAGGGTTAACACAAATGACATGTTGCAAGTTCTTTGGCCCTTTTTCCATAAATGTGTGTAATGTGTATCTAGTTCAGAATTGCCCCATTTATTTATCTATTATTTGGGAATAAATTACCTATGGAGCAACCTTTTTCATATTTTTGGTGAGAGCTTGGTGTGTCCTTGCACTTTGGAACAATTTCTACTAATTTAGTTAAAAGGCTTTGGTAACAAGGAGAATGAAATCTTGTGGCAATGTTCAGTTTATGGGATTCTCTGGTTTGTTTGGTTTGGAGAGGAATGCTCCCATCCTCAAGAGCATATCTTCGCCCTTACATTTATTATAGGATAAAATTGTATATATGGGAGTTACCATATCTAATATGCAAAGAGATTGGTTAGCTCTACTACATTTTTAAGTTTTGCAGGGCTTTTGTTACTTTGCTCTGTTTTGAGTTTTTTCTTGTTATTTCTATGTTGAGGATATCTTATCCTACTACAAGTTATACTTTCTTTTTTCTCTTAAATTTTCTTTTATAAAATTAAAAAAATTGCTGAAATAAATAATGCCTTTTCGCTAGTCAAATTTTGTATGTTGACTAGGAGATTATCTTTGTAGTGCTACCATAAAGGACTTAAGTTCTGCTTGTATTGGCCTTTTATGAAGTTTTGATTGGTAAATATCTGCAAAATTCGTTATCTTATATTGCCTAAGCTTATGTTATGTAGCTAAGTATTAAGGATTCACTATATTGCAGAATAGCTGCCCTAAAAAAAAAGAGAGAAGAAATAAACAACTGGAAAGGAAAATTCTATATAATTGAAAGTTTTTGGAGCTTCCAAATGATTCATGAAAGGTGCCACGTCAGTAAAAGAATGCTGTGTATAACCCTTAGGCTTTTCATGCATAGAGGGTAGAACATTATCAAGAATCATTTCAACTCAAAACTTTAAGCTACTAAGTGAAGGGTTATGTGTAGTTTGATTATAATCTCTAACACGCTCTCTCACATGGAAGTCCTTTGGCCTTGAAGTGTAAGTGTGGAGGCTTAGAGAATGTTGTATTTGGAGCGATGGGGTAAAAGGAACTCTTTAAGGAATGAGTTTGAAGAGGTGCTGGTTGGAGAAGAAGCTAGTTGGAGGCAAAAGTCAAGGATTCAATGGGCAAAAGATAGGGATGCGAAGATAAGGTTTTGTTGAAAATATGACCATATTTGGTCCTCCCATATCTCAGCCCACTTATTCCGAGATATTGATTAAGTTTGTTATTGTTTTATTAGTTAGTTGTTATTTAGTTTCCTGTTTTGTTGGGCTTGTTTTCCGGCCTTTATTAGGTTATCATTATCTTTTATTTTGTAATATTCTTAATCCCAAAATTATTGGGATTTCTATCAACTAAGATGTCTATAAATCCTGATTGGCCCCTTGTATCTCTCGAATGTTAATTAGAGTAGTATTCATCTTCAAGTTTTCTCTCTGGTGCTCTTTTCCACATGGTATTAGAGCATAGGCATCATTGAGAGAAGACAATAGTCAACTTCAAGCAGACTCTCACCGGGTTAAGCAAGGATGGGTAGGAAGAATCTTCTTCTGCACCAAGCCTTACAATTAACCCTAATGCTCCAAGTCTTGCTACTGCCTCCTTCGATAACTTACTCCACCAAATCACCTTATAGAAACTCAATGGAAGGAATTTTAATCATATCTCTTCTGGTGTGTCCACACATTCAGGGCAACATTCTCATCTCTGCAACGTTGAGTTTATTTTCATATTGTCTTTTAACCGCTCAACATTCAGTACCATATAATATAGCAAGTCTTATAGCCGTATGGTAGAATTTTCTTTTAACTTTGAGCGGCACTTTTTTATCACAAATGACACTTGAAACTTTCCTCCATTTCATCCATCCAGATTGAATCCTATGATTTACCTCTTCCTTTACTTCGCCGTCATTTTGTATAATAGACCCCAGGTATTTAAAACTTGTAACTTGTTTTAATATATAGTCTCCAAGTTTCACGTCTACATTCGTATTTATTCGTCTCTTACTAAAAATACATTCCATATATTCTGTTTTATTTCTACTCATCCAAAAACCATGTGTTTCTAAAGTTTGTCTCCATGACTCTAACTTCATATTTATTTCCTCTTTCGATTCACCAACTAAGACTATATCATCTGCAAAAATCGTGCATCTGGACCGAGTGTGGAGAAGACCTGCAGAAGCCCTAGTGAGAAGAGTAGATCGGATGGAGAATAGCCCAATAATTAGAGGTAGAGGGAGGTCAAAGAAAACAATTAGTGAAACTATTAAAAATGATTTAATAGTTAATAACTTATCTATTGATCTCATCCATGATAGGCTACTATGGCGCCGTTTGATCCATGTAGCCGACCCCACCTAGTGGGAAAATGCTTAGTTGTTGTTGTTGTTGTCTAGGTCGGTCCAGATGATCATCTGAGGAAGGGGAAAAATTGGATTTTTTGAAGGCACCATAGCAAAATCAGTGCCCACAGATCTAGCGTATACTGCTTGGGACACTCAAAACGCCCTTGTAATGTCATGCCTTATTAATTTTATGGAAGAACACATTGGGGCCTTATGTTTCATCTATCCTACAGTCAAAGATATTTGGAATAAGGTAAGAATTGCTTATTTTAACCTAGAGAACCCAGTCTAATTGTGTGAGTTGAGAGATAAGGCAAGGGACCTCAAACAAGGAAACTTAAGTATAATCGATTGCTTCACTACCCTCACCAAAATATGGTAGGTGCTAGATCTCATTGAACCCAATGATTGATATGATAGATGTCAAGATAAATATATAAAATTGGTAGAAAAATCTTGCACCTATGATTTTCTTACATTTTTAAATAAAGACTTAGATGAAGTATGGGGTAGAATAGCAGGAATTTGCCCATTACCATGAATTGAAGAGGTGTTTGCAGCTATCCAGAGGGAGGAAAGTAGAAGAAAATTAATACTTGGTAACTATTAAGGGACTGATCAAACAGAAGCCTCTACCTTGATCTCCTGGAACTGTGATCAGAACTAAAGAGGTGAAGGATCAATTGAAAACAGGCGTGGAAGAAGGGGAATCTTTGGGGTGATTTTGCCAAAAAATTAATCACATGTGAGAAACATGTTGGAAGCTGCATGAGAAGCCACCGAATAATCCTAACCGTCCGAAGCAACCTAGCAACAACCAAGAGATAGTAGAGCCTACCAGTCTAGTGCTGCACACAGTAAATTGAAGGGTGGTGAAAGCCTGAGAGGTCTCAACTTCAACAAAGAACAACTTGACCGCCTTTATAAGCTCCTTACTCCAAAAAAGAAATTGGTACCTCTCTTATAGCCAACAAGGTAAATTTTTCACTGATCTACACTGTATTAATGAAAGAAAAGAGCCTTGGATTATTGATTCTGGTGTCTTAGACCATATGACAGGTAGTGTTTAGTTATTTTCCACTTATACTCCTTGTTCTAGCCCTACAACAGTAAGGATAGTTGATGGATCTTTATCCCTAATTGCTGGAATGGGGCCTAACCAAATCAGTCAACTCTCACCCTTAAATATGTCCTACATGTCTTGAAACTGTCTTGTAACCTCTTACCAGTCAGCAAAATCTCAAAAGACCATGATTGTAAAATAGTCTTCTCATAGAATAATTGTGTTTTTTAGGACCAGAGTTCGGAGAGAAGGATTGACAATGTTAGGGAGCATGAAGGGCTATATTATTTCAACTCATATGTGGATAAACAAGTTTTAACTGCTAATTGAGAAACTTATTCAAGGCGAAATCAAGTTATGTTGTGGCATCTTAGGTTAAGACATCTTAATTTCGCATATTTAAGGCATTTGTTTATTTTGTTATTCAATAAAAGTGACAATTTTCAATGTGAAACGTGTCAATAGGTCAAACATCAAATATTTGTGTATAAACCCAAGCTGTATAAAGCCACCAACCCTTTTCTATAATTCATAGTAATCTTTGGGGTCCATCTCACAACATTTATTCAAAACAATGGGTTATAACTTTCATTGATGACCATACACGTATATGTTGGCTATACTTTTTTAAGGATAAAATCAGATGTTAAACAATCTTTCATAAACTTTCACAATATAGTTAAAACTCAATTCTTCACAAACATTCAAATTTTACACTGATAATGGGAGGGAATATTTTAACCAAACCTTAGGTAACTACCTCAATGAGAATGGCATCATTCATTAAAGTATATGAATTTATACACCCCAACAAAATGGAATTGCACCCCAACAAAATAGAATTGCAAAAAAAAAAAAAAACAAACATCTTTTGGAAGTAGCCTGGTCAATCATGCTCACCACTAACACACCAAAATCTTTTTGGAGAGATGCCATTCTCACATTATGTTGCCTAATAAATAGTGCCCACTAGTGTCCTCCAATTTCAAACGCCTTTGGATATCTCTCCAAATGTTTTCCAGAAAAAAAAACATTCAACACTCTTCCCTTAAAAGTCTTTGGATGTATTGCCTTTGCTCATAACCATGAATCCAATCATAACAAACTTGACCCCAAAGCCCAAAAATGCATATTCATAGGGTACGTGGCCAACCAAAAAAAGTACAAATGTTATATTCCTGAAAAGAAAAAAATTCTAGTCACTATGGACCTCACGTTCTTTGAAAATGTCCTTTACTTTACTAAAAATTCCCTTTAGGGGGAGAAAATTAATGAAGAAAATTTTCTGCAATTGTCCTCTCCAATCTTGGACACCTCTAGTAGTACACCTACACCTATCTTGGATAACCTTGAACAAGTAGGAAATCTAAAATTTTTTGTTGAAACCCAAGAAACCAACCCTGCCAACATTGAAATCGATATTGACAACCCTAAAATCGGTAGTGCAGACTTAGATCATGATGTTTAGTCACAAAAAACTCAACTCAAACCTGAACTCTGTCTTTATACTCGTCAAAGACATCAATTAACTCCTCTTGCTCCTGAAAGTTGTCATGAATCCAAATCAAACTCAGGTAATACTACTTATTTTGGTTTTTTAGAAGATTCTTATTATTTAGCTATTGTCTTGAGAAAGTGAACTCACACATGCACTCAACACCCTTAGCCAAGTTTGTATAGCTTGACTATTTATTCACCTCTATGGAGGAATTTGTATCCAAACTAGAGGAGACCGAGATTCCCAAGACTATTAAAGAAGTCCTTAACAAACCTGAATGTAGGAAATCTGTGAGGAAGAAATGCAAGCTCTTGAGAAAAATAGGACATAGGAGGTGATCAAGAAACCTAGAGATGTTACACCCGTGGGCTGTAAGTGGGTATTTACAATTAAATATAGGTCCAATAGAAAAATTGAGAGGTACAAAGCTCGCTTTGTTGCAAAAGAATTTAACTAAACTTATGTGATAGACTATCATGAGACATTTGCTTCAGTTGTCAAACTCAATACTATTCGGGTCTTTCTCTCACTTGCAGCTAATCTTGATTGGCCCATTCACCAGCTTGATATAAAGAATGCTTTTCTTAATGAGGACTTAACTGAAGAAGTTTATATAGAGTTACCTCCTAGTTTTAAGAGTCCAATGCAAACAGGGAAAGTTTGTAAGTTAAGAAAATTCCCTTATGGACTGAAACAATCACCAAGAGTATAGTTTGAGAGATTCATCAAAACCATGGATACAAGCAAGCCCATACTAATCACACTCTTTTTCAGGCATGAAGGAGACAAGTCAACTATACTTATTTTATATGTTGATGATATTATACTAATAGATGATGATATCTTAGAGATAAAATCTCTAAAAGAGAAGTTAGATAAGGAATTCAAAGTCAAGGATCTCGGTATGCAGAGATATTTTTTGAGAATGGAGATTGCTAGGGATAGATTTAGAATTTTTATTTCTCAAAGAAAATACACTATTGATTTGTTGAAGGAGATCGGATTACTTGGGTGCAAACTGGTTGACACTCCTGTGGATCCAAGCATAAAACTGCGTTCCTGTGGATAAGGGTAGATATTAGAGGCTAGTTGGAAAGCTTATTTATCTAGCTCACACTAAACTTGATATAGCTATGTTAATAGTATAATGAGTCAGTTTATGCATGACTCTAATGAGGAACACCTAGAGGTTGTCATCCAAATCCTAAAATACATTAAAGGATGCCTGGGGAAAGGGTTGTTTTTTTAAAAAAGGGGAACAAGTGAAATTGAAGCTTATTCTTGGGTAGGTTCAATAATTGATTGAAGGTTTACATCTGGCTATTGTTCATATGTTTTGGGGAATCTTGTAACATGGAGGAGTAAGAGGCAAAATATAGTGGTAAGAAGTAGTGCTGAGATTGAGTTTTAATCTCTAGCTAATAGAGTTAGTAAGTTAATTTGGTTAAAATAACTCTTAGAAGAACTTAAAATTTAAAGTAAAAGTCCTATGAAGCTGTATTGTGACAACAAAGTAGCCATCGGTATTGCTCACAATCTAGTACATCATAATAGAACTAAATATATAGAGTTTGATCGTCACTTCATCAAAGAAAAGGTTGAAAATAGAACCATCTGCATTCCTTATGTGACTTCAATAGAAAAGACAACAGATGTCCTCACAAAGGGACTATCAAGACCCTTTTTTGAGAAAATGATTTGTAAGTTGGGTTTGTTTGCTATATACAATCTTGCTTGAGGGGGAGTGTTGCAATTATGACCATATTTGGTTCTCCCAATATCTCTACCCACTTATTCTGAGATATTGATTGAGTTTGTTATTATTTTATTAGTTGTTATTTAGTTTCTAGTTTTATTGGGCTTGTTTTCTGGCCTTTATTAGGTTATAATTATTTTTTATCTTGGAATGATCTTAATCCCAAAATTATCTAGAGTTCTCCCAACTAGGATGCCTATAAATCTTGATTGGGCCCTTGTATCTCTTGAATGTTAATTAGAGTAGTATTCCTCTTCAAGTTTTCTCTTTGGTGCTCTCCTCCACAAGTTTTTCATATAGTGGCTTCAGGTTGAAGGAGAAAGAATATCATCAAAGAGATGGAGCTTTAGGATAGGAGTTTTGTTGGGGATATTGAGGTTATTGTTGAGGAAGTAACATGGTTTTACACTACATATTTTGAAGAGAATTCATGTAGACCTTTCATGGTAGGTTGACTTGGAGTCCCATTTAGCTGAAAAGTTTTGTTGGTTGGGGAGGTCTTTCGAAGGCGAAGAGATTTGGATCGCTATTTTGGGACTTGTCTAAGGATAAACTCTAGGTCTAGATGGTTTTACTTAGGCTTTTTTTAAAGTTATTGGGATATTGTTAAAGGTATTTGATGAATTTTTTTATGGTAAGAAAAGTTGTAGAGAGTATGAATTTAATTTTTGTGACTTTGATGCTTAGGTAAGATGTCCCCTTTTATTTTTATAGATAGGGATTAAAGTACTTTTCCTCCATTCATCCGACATTTTCTTAGATTTTATTATCACATTAAACAACTTAGTGAGTCAACTTATACCTAAACTTCTTAAACTTCTCCACACCTCAATAAATATAATATTGGGTTCTACTGTTTTGCCATTTTTCATTCTCTTCAAAGTCTTCTCTACTTCAAGCTCTTGAATAGTCTGATAGTTAGAGATAGAGGGAGGTCAAAGAAAATAATAGGTGAAACTATTAAAAATGATTTAATAATTAATAATCTATTTATTGATCTCATCCTTAATAGGCCATTGTAGCGCCGTTTGATCCATATAGTCGACCCTACTTAGTGAGAAAAAACTTAGTTATTGTTGTTGTTGTTGTTGTTGTTGATGTTTAGGTAGGATAGTTCTATCAAGGTGAGAGATTATAGACTTATGAGTTTGGTCGCTAGCATGTACAGGATCATCACTAAGGTTCTCTCTAGCTTTGCAAAGTGTTATCAGAGACAATCTCAGAAAATCAAAGTGCTTTTATCCCAACTAGGAAAATTTTGGGTGTGTCTTAGTGGTTTTGGTCATTTGATGTCCGAAAACATTGCCCTGTCAACTAAATGATTATGGTGTTTTATTTTGGAGGTTATTGCTTTATGCCATAAGGTTATTTGAAGTATAGCTTAAATCTGAATGGTTGGGATGCCAATGCAGTGATGACTGTCACTTATACAATTCTTTGGCAATTTATTCACAAGGATATTTTTATCTCGTGCCTCTAATTCTGTAAAATTAAGTGATGCCTCAAAAATTAGATTTTGGAAATATATTTGGGTGTGAATTTTTCCTTTTTTTGAAGCTTATCCTCATCTTTATCTACTGAGCATATTTTTCCATCTAAATTTTTTTTACTATACATAATTCCAATAGATCTTGCAATTTCCTTTTTTTAGAAATTTGAATGATAGAAAAAGAAGTGAGCTTCAGTCTCTTTTGACTTTAATTGATTTTGCTCTTTTTTCTTCTAGCCATCATATGAGAGTTTGGAATCTTGATTCTTTTGGTTTCTTTTTTCATGCAACTCTTATTTTCAATTCCTCGCTCATTCTCCTACAAGGAAAAGGTTTGTTCTTGATAAGTCAATTTGGGAATCTAAAGCTTGTTGGAAGGTCAAATTTATTGTTTGGACAACAATACTTAAAAGGATTGTTAGAATATAGTGTAACTAGTAGACTATGTTAGTCCCCCATTGTTTGCTTCTTATGCAGTAAAGTTTTTACTTATAAATAAAGTACCTTGCGAGCCTTATTACTAATGCTTTTCAAACCAATTTCTCTCTTTTGTTTTAACATGGTATCAGAGCCAAGTAGAGAGAAAACTAAGTATTTGTTGTAGTGGGATTTTTTAGTGGCTGAGTAGCTCATCGAGCACTTTTTCATTTTTAAGAGAATGCTGTTCTCAGTACTTGCTTCGTTTATCCATGTTCATGCGGTTACGACAAAGTATTCAAATAGATTTTTTCTTAGTAAGGAAATCAGATAGAAAGTTCTGCACAAATTGTAAAGTCATACCCGGTGAGAGCTTGGCTACCCAACACAGAGTTTTAGTTTTGGACGTACGAGTTATGAGAAGAGTAGAAAGAAAGAGTAAGAAAACAATTCCTAGAATTAGGTGGTGGTCTTTGAAGAATGAGCAACAAAGGAATTTTCAAAGAAGAGTGGAGGAAGAAAGGCTTTGGAAAGTCTAAGGAAATGCTAATGATATGTGGGACGAGATGGTCAAAGGGATTAGGAATATAGCAAGAGTTGACCTACAACTCTAACACACCAGAAGAGATATGATTAGAAATGAGTGCATTAGAGAGAAAGTTGGGATAACACCTATTGTGGAGAAGATGATTGAATCTCGCTTAAGGTGGTTTGGCCATGTGTGGAGAAGACCTGCAGAAGCCCTAGTGAGAAGAGTTGATCGGATGGAGAATAGTCCAATAATTAGAGGTAGAGGGAGGTCAAAGAAAACAATAAGTGAAACTATTAAAAATGATTTAATAGTTAATAACTTATCTATTGATCTCATCCATGATAGGCCACTATGACGCCGTTTGATCCATATAGCCGACCCCACCTAGTGGAAAAAGGCTTAGTTGTTGTTGTTGTTGTTGTTGTTGCTGTTCTCAGTACTTGATATCTCATCAATTGTATGCCT
Organism: Gleditsia sinensis; assembly: GCA_037074535.1. Classification (NCBI taxonomy): domain Eukaryota; kingdom Viridiplantae; phylum Streptophyta; class Magnoliopsida; order Fabales; family Fabaceae; genus Gleditsia; species Gleditsia sinensis. The sequence goes on from CM073473.1 coordinate 41,545,717, forward strand.
TCTATTTTACAACATGAGGTACCTCATTCGATTTTGTTTCTTATTAATCCATGTTCTTTCTCCCTTTTCGTGTCTTTGGCTACATTTGCTTTATTCATGTTGACTATCTTGGAACTACGAGTTTGGGTGTGCTTCTTTTCAAACTACTTTTTTCTAATTGGAGTTTAAAAATAAGCAATGTAACAAGGAAACCAATAGTGTTTGGCCAAATCATCTCATAAGCTCATTTACTAATGTCATTAGTATTGAGTCAATCTCTTAAAAAAGTATGTTTTACTGTCAAATTATTAAAAGGGACATGTTTAGAAATGATTTTGTAAGCTCTTTTACTAATATCTATTTATATTAACTCTCATACTCTCTTGAGCAAGAGCATATAGGTCACATGCACTAAACTTATTACAAATATAAGTTATGCGTGGACTTCTTAGGGACTTTGTAAAAATATTAGCTAGTTAATCATTGGAGTTGACAAAGCTAATAGTAAGAGCCTTTGACAAAATCTTCTCTCTATTGAAATTATAGTCAACTTCTATATGCATGGCCCTTCCATGGAATATAGGCTTAGAGGCAATATTTAGTGCAACCTAATTGTCACAAATGAGAGTAATCTTGTCAAATTCTCCAAACTACAACTCTTGAATCAATTGCTTTATCCATACTAAGTCTCATGTAGATAGGGCCATAGCATGATATTCAACCTCTGTACTGGATTTACTCACCACTTCATACATCGTTTTTATAAGAAACAAGGTTTCCTTCAATAAGTACATTATTCCGAATTGTTGAACAACACTGCTAAACAGGTTGAACCAAGCTTGGGGTGACTGTTTTAATCTATAGATAGACTGTCGTAACCTATATCCTAGTCCAAATTTTGCTTGGATAGCAAAGCCAAATTGTTACTCCATATGCACTTCTTCCTCAAGATTACTTGAAAAAAGGTATTTTTTATGTCCATTTGAAAAGAAGGTATTGCCATAGTCTTACATGAAAATCTATGTCTAATCGTCGACAACTAGTCAAGCTTTAAGATGATCAATAGTACTATCCTGGCCAATTTTAATTGTATAGACCCAACAACATCCAACAATAGACTTGTCAGGAGACAAACATGCCTGTTCCACTGCCACTTGACCATTTGATCAACCATTGCTTGTTGCACATAGGGTGAGAGGGCTTCTTGTGTTGTTTGAGGAATAGAGGTAGAAGTCAAAAAATAGACAAAGGCATAATAGGTTGATGATAACTCACAAAATTATAGACATGACGAGGATTATGAGAAAATGAATGCCTTTTTGAACAGTAATAGAATAATCATCAGCAGGAGATAGGCTTAAAGTAGGTTTACAAGTTCAGGTGTGAATCAATAGGAACATCTATAGAATCTGCAGAATGAGTGTTGGAGGAACGGTGATGATATATTTGAAAAGGTGGAACTAAGTGTGAAGTAGAATCAACTAATGTGTTGGGCAAAGGAATAATGGAAGGGTTGAGACAAGGAAGCATTAGTGACAGTGTAATGATTTAAAAGATTTAGCTAAAGGCTTGTCACGACTTGTAGTAAAATTATGAATAAAACAAACATACCTAAGATTAAGTGGCGGGTTGTAATTTAGTCATGTTAATTTGTTGTGGTTTGTGAACACATGATGATTAATGCATTCAAAAGATTGAGCTGAAAGCTTGTCATGAATTGGAGTAAGATTATATATAAACAAACATACCTAAGATTAAGTGGCGGGTTTTATGTTTAGCTATGCTATGTTGTTGTGGTGTGTGAACACACAAAGATTGATGAAGTATATCTTGTACAATCATAAAATTTTGAAAAAGAATAAAAAATATTCACGTGTATAATCAACAACAACAAATCATTTTCTACTGAGTGGGATCGACTATATGAATCAAACAACGCTAAAATGACTTATAAATGAGATCAATAAAAAGATTATTAATTGTTAAATTCTTTCTAATAGTTTTAACTATTGTTTTCTTTGGTCTCTCTTTTTTTCTAACTATCGGGCTACTCTCCATATGATATATTATTCTTATTGGGGCTTCCACAAATCTCCTCTACGCATGGCCAAACTACCTTAAGCAAGATTCTACCATTTGTTTCATTACAGGTGTTACTCCAATTTTTTTACTAATGCATGTATTCTTAATAATATCACGTCTAGTGTGTCCATGTCAATAATAAGTTAAAAACTGCTGTATGAATAGCCGAATTATTGACCTTGTGATTTCTCTCTATTATATAATCTGTACAAAAAAATTCTATACATGGAAAAAAAGTTAAATATCTGCTAATATTATCCTTATACAATCTGTCAAGTATTAAGCTAATTATTCAGAAGAGTAAATTAAGGAAATAAATAGAAATAAATATGGAGAGCACCATTGACAGCCCCTTCAAATTGATGCGGGTTGATTAACAAACATCAATTTGCTACTTAGGAAGCAATGTCGATGACGAGTGAGAGCTTTGGTGAAGATATCAGCAATTTGTAGTTCTATAGAAATGTGTGGAAGAGTGATAACACGAGTTTCAAAGGTTTCACGGATAGAATGACAGTCGACTTCAATATGCTTTGTGTACTCATGATAGACAGGATTGGCCATGATTTGAATAGCGCTTGTATTATTGGCATGTAAAGGTGTAGGATCGTTCTCAGATAAGTTTAACTCACCAAGCAAACTACGAAGCCAAATAATTTCGGAACAAGCAAGAGACATTGCTTGGTACTCAGATTCTATAGATGACTTAAAAACTTTGTCTTGCTTCTTACTCTTTCAGAAGATCAATGCATCACCTAAGAACACACACCAACCAATGATGAAGTGACGTGTATAAGCACAACTAGCCCAATCAGCATCGCATAAGCAACAAGACGAGGAGAATTGTTTGCAGGAAAGAATAAGCCCCGTGCAAAAGTGCCCTGAACATAGCGTATGATTCTACGGACAACAGCCAAATGAAGATGACAAGGAGTCTAAAGAAATTGGCTGACTTGCTGTATAGCAAAAGAAATATCTGGTTTAGTGATGGTGAGATAGACAAGGCTACCCACCAATTTCCTATATAAGTTGGGATCAGCAAGTAAGTCACCCTCTTCTTTGTGAAGCTTGACATTTAATTTCATGGAAGTATCGACAGAGGTAGCTTCCTGTAGTCCAGCTGTAGCCACCAAATCATTAGCATATTTATGTTAATTGAGTGAAATATCAGAGGGACTACAATGCACTTTAAGACCAAGAAAATACGTGAGTGACTCAAGATCTTTCATATGAAAGGATTTTGAGAGATGAGTCTTGAGCTGGACAAGTAAAACAGAATCAGAACCAGTTATCACAATATCATCAACATAAACCAAAAGGATAACAATACCCATGTCTAATTTATGAAGAAACAATGAAGTGTTATACTTGCTCTGGTTTGAAAGAAAATTGTAATAAAGTGGTTCAAAATTTATCAAACCAGACTCGCAAAGCTTGTTTGAGACCATAAAGAGAGTGACAAAGTTTACACACATTAGAGGTCGGAGAGGGAACAAGAAATATGTTTAGCAGAGAGGAGCAAACCGATTCATATTTCGGGCATAGTTTCATAAGAAACTGATCACGCTGGCTAGTATTGTAAAGATTCTGAATAGTCGAAAGAGTGGTAACAGGAACATCTGCTATAATCAAATTAGTATATTCATACTAGAGAGTCAAAATGCTAAGTAATAGTTTTGGATGAAAAGACTATCATGTTGAAACATGGCAATTGCATGTTCCAACTGAAAGCGACGAGCATCATTATCTTGATGATAAACCTTCTTCAAATAATTCTATATGGATTGAGTGGAGTGGTAAGCCCGCAAGTTGGTGACAATATGTGGCTCCACCGAATCAAGAAGCCAAGACATGATTCGAGCATTAAGCATAACCCAAGAAGGAGAAGACACAATATCTTTGGATTTGTCAGTGTTGGATGTTGGTGCAACATTCGTGCCATCAATATGGCCCTAAATGTCTTTTCTCTTGAGAAAAAATTCAAATTGAAAAGCCTAAATAGAGTAATTTTTGCCTGTAAACTTGACACACACTGGTGTAGAGTCCATTGGAAATAAATAGAACTCGAGACAACGCAAAAAAAAAATATCCAAAAAAATAAAGGAACCGAGAGAAGGACCTTAAATAGAGGTTGCCGAAGGACACCACTTCAAGAGAAAACGCTCAGATAAAAAAAAAACTGAGGCAGAAGCTGCCAACGGAAACAAAATGCCAAAAAACACGAAGTGGTGACGTCGGTTCTTGATACACTAGAAATAGAAGGTGCCGAGATGTGCTGCCGAGACTCAGAAGACGTCGACACACGAAATCGAAAAAAAAATGATTCATGCTGATGACAATGAAACCAAGAGAAGAAAAAAAAATTCAACCTGCTCTGATACCATGTTAATAGTAAGTTAAAAAATGCTGTATGAATGGTCGAATTACTGGCCTTGTGATTTTTCTCTATTATATAATCTGTACAAAAGAATTCTATCCATGAAAAAAAAGCTAAGTATTTGTTAATATTATCCTTATACAATCTGTCAAGTATTAAGCTAATTATTCAGAGGAGTAAATCAAGGAAATAAATATGGACAACAAAGCTGTCCGTTGATAGAAATAAATATGGAGAGCAAAGCTGTCTATTGACAGTCCACACATCCAAGTGAATTTATTCTCATGTTGTCTTTTAATTGCTAAACATTTAATACAATCAATTGCAACAAGAGTAATCATTAATACAAGTAAAAGTATACTTAAAACTAAGAATATAACAAGTACGACTAGGTTCCTAAACATTAGTATGATTCAAAGAAAGGAGAGACTTAGCTTTATTTTGATTTCTTTTAGGGAAAGACACTGTTTACACAACTAAGATGACTCACAATCTAAAGACCAAGACTTGGCACTATTTTTTTTTTAAAGTTTAGCAAGGTTGAGATATCCCAAATATGGTGAAGCAAAGCTAGAGAGTTAGAGGTAGTGTAGACAATTGGAGATGTGGGCATAGTGAAACGATATAGTCTATGCAATTCATACTTGATTCCAATTGTCTGACCAGTACTTCCATCTGTATAAGCATAGAAGTATCAACAAAGTTCAATGAGCAATTAAGAGTTTGAATGTGTTTACTAATAGAGATGAGATTAAGAGGACAACTAGGAATTTGAAGAATAGAATCAAGTGGTAGAGAAGGAAAGGGTTGTGCTTGACAAATACCTTCGATAATAGTTTAGAACCATTAGCAAGAGTAACAACACAGAGAGAAAAAGATGAAATATCAAATTTATAGAAAAGATGAGGATTACTATAGATATGATCCGAAGTACCAAAGTCTAATATTCAATGTTGAAGAGATGAATACTGTGTAAGGCAGGTGACATGATTTACTAGTTTGAGCAACGGAAGCAATAGAGCTAAGCAACATATTGAGTGGCTTATTACCTTTTTTTTTAAGTTTAGCAAGGTTGAGATATCCAAAATATGGTGAAGAAAAGCTAGAGCTAGAGGTAGTGTAAACAACTGGAGATATAAGCACAGTGAGATGATATAGTCTATGCAATTCATACCTGATTCCAATTGTCTAATTAGTGCTTCGATCTGTATAAGCATAAAAGTATCAACAAAGTTCAATGAGCAATTAAGAGTTTGAATATGTTTACTAATAGAGATGAGATTAAAAGGACAACTAGAAATTTGAAGAACAGAATCAAAGTGATAGAGAAGGAAAGGGTTGTGTTTGATCAATACTTTTGATAACAATTTTAGAACTATTAGCAAGAGTAACAAGATAGGGAAAAAGATGGAATATCAAATTTATATAAAAGATGAGGATCACTAGATATGTGATCTGAAGCACCAGAGTCTAAAATTCAAGATTGAAGAGAGGAAGATTGTGTGAGGTAGGTGATATGATTACTAGTTTGAGCAATGGAAGCAATAGTGCTAGTGACATATTTAGTGACTTGATATCAAAGGAATTTTTGATAGTCTCAACTCCTGATGCAGAAACTACCATGGGTGGTTGGACAGTTTTAGCATTTTTTGTCTAAACAACATATGCGGGAATCACACTTGTTTTGTATAGGTGAAATTCCTATTGGTCTTTGAAAAGGTACTTATTCCACTCGTAATCTCCATTCCGAATATAATTTTTCAAGCTGCCACCATTTATCTTCACCCTATTATGTATTTGCATCTTCCTTGTCTTTTGTTGCTATTCCTCAAACAACTATATATATTCCTTGTCCATATAACCGACCCCACTTAGTGGGAAAAGACTTAGTTGTTGTTGGGTGAAGGCAACCGATGATTGATGAAATGCCTGCCAGGCACACCACTAATACTTGGCAGCTTGTTACCTTGCGTAATTGGAGATCTTCAATTGGTTGCCATTAGGTTTATACTATCAAAATGGGTCCTAATGGTCAAATTAATCCTCTAAGGGGATGCCTTGTTGGCAAAGGCTATAGTAAGAGAGATGGTTTGGACCATGGTGATACATTCTCTCTGGTGGATAAAATTGCTTTTATTTGCCTCTTGCTATCATTTGCTGCTATTGGTCATTGGCATCTCTAGTAGTTGGATATAAAAAAAAACCTTTCTCCATGGTGAACTCAAAGAAGAGGTATATATGGAGCAATCACTTGGCTCTGTTGCTCAAGGGAGGCAAGACTGGTTTATTGGTTACATCGATTTATTTATGGACTAAAGCAGTATCTTTGAGCCTAGTTTACACAATTCAATATTGTTGCATAGCAGTTTGGTATGACTTGAAGTGAAACTGATCATTCAGTCTTCTATAACCACAATTCCTTGAATTTATGCATTTACCTAATAATCTAGGTGGATGACTTTGTTATCACAGGAATGGTCAAGATGCCATTTGTAGTTGAAACATCATCTTTTCAGCCACTTTTAGACACGATACTTGGGTAGACTTAAAATGTTTCTTAGGTATTGAAGTAGCTTAGTTAAATGTAGACGTGACAATATTTCAAAAGGAAGTATGCTCTAGACATACTTGATGAGATGGGCATGCTAGATTGCAATTTTGTAGACTCACCCATCAACCCAAATGTCAAACTTCTTTTGAGATTGGGGAGCCTCATTCAGTTTTTGATATAGCAGGACTGCTCTATGAGGATCGAATACGTGCTCAAGTAGTTGGCTATTTAGATATAGATTGGGAAGATTCTTCTATAGATAGGAATTTATTTCTCTTCAGACCCAACATTTGGATAGTTGTACCTTTATTTTAACTCTAAATTTCAATGTCAACACCCTACAATTTTTTTTGGATAGAAAACAAAATTTCCTTAAAGAATGAATAGAAGTACAATACAAGGATAATAAGTTATCCTCCTCCGGAAAATTAAGAAAAGAAAATATTACAAAGCAATGAAAGAAACAAGCAGCTCAAAGCTAAACAAGCAAAATAGTAGTCCAATCTCTGCTAGTCTGAAATGGTGAGCCCTTGAAGAGACATGAGCAGAACACCATAGTGACGGAAAATATTCAAAAAAGAATCGATCTAATTCAATTCATAATCTATATGGGATTTTCAAAGTTATTAATAGAAGGTAAACCTCGAAGAATTACAGATGAATGTGCAAAAAAAATCTTAATTATATGAACGGAAAAGTCAACATTGCTATTACAAGAATTGCAAACCGTTATGGACACCCTAATATTCTTGCAGAATTTATAGCCGGACAATTAAAGAATAGAGTTTCATTTCATAAAGCAATGAAAAATGCTATGGAATTAACAGAATAGGCGGGTACAAAAGGAGTTCAAGTACAAATTGCGGTCATAAACCTTATCCTTTCCCATAACATGTCCAAAGACATCGAAGTACTTTGAAAAATTCTTGCATTCCTTTCCAACCAAATACACCACAAAACAGCAAAAACAACACAATTCCACAATGTCTTAACTTCTTTTCTCCTTTCAAACCCTTTAAATCTTTTTGGCAAAAAATCTTCCAAAGAGTTTGGACAAACCCAACTTTCTCCACATACTCCAAACAACTTACTCCACAGCAGACCAGCAACTTGACAATGTAAAACGAGATGAGCAGCTGATTCTGAACTGTTCATACAAATAACTAATGCTTATTTTACTTCTATTTTTTTTGATATTAGTATTCTTATTTTAATGAAATTATACTAATGTATCATGGCAATTTTGTACCCTATATTTCTAAGAATTTTCCTATTCCCATATATAGTGTTGTACTTGTATATGGCTTCATATGTGTGCTTCAATGGCATTTAAATTAAGTTGTCTATTACTTTATGCAGGTGAGGATTGTCCATGAACAGATGAGATTTCCTTTGTGGTTGCATGGCCACACTGTTATTACATTCCATGTGGCTTCTGTTTTTCCCAAGAAAGTGGTGGGTAAGATGATGTCTAGTGATCTCCACACACTTCTTTGATATATTGTTAGAAACTTGGTTGAAGCTTTAAAGATAACTGTTGATACTTTTTTATTGTCCTTTTTCTTTTTAAATGTGTTATCTAATCCTACTTGAAGTGTCATGGCCAGTGTGATAGAGATGTATTATTGGTATAGAAGCTGTAGTAAAAAGGTAATCTTGATTTTTTGATTCATGGTAATTTAGTGAGATACTTATGAAATCTTAAATGCGTCATATTTTCTGGTCATTTGATTAATTTGCTTTTTGATTTAAGATAGTCAACTCTGGCCTTTTATAGATTGTGACTGATGTTACTGCTTGAAGCAAGCCTTTGGATGACTGGTTACCGAAGTTTCTTGTGTCATTTATTGAATGATTTGTTATTTATTTATTGATGAACTTTGTCTTCAGGAGTTTGCAATTTCTTTTTTAAAGTTTTCTTAATGCCTGGCTGATTTTTCACCTTTTATATTGAGATGTGTGGACATCTTGTGTAAATAAAACTAAAAAAAAAAATACGATTATTAAATTTTAAATGGGTGTTATTTAAGTTAGTCGTGTGTACTATTAATTTGGTAGAAAAACATATTAAATATATTTCAAAAGGATATTTTTCTTTTATGACACTAGATTCTTTGAAATTGAGTGATGGCTCAAAAATAAGATTTTGATAATATACTTGAGCGGGGAATGTTCCTTTTTGTAAAGCCTATAGTCATCTTTATAGCCTTTCTACTCTGCATAATTGTCCCATCCATAATTTCTTTAGGGCTTGTTTGGCACATTGTAAAAGACTTGACTGTATAGGCTTATACAATATAATTTACCTTGATTAGTTGTTTGGTGCAAACATTGTATCGTATAAGTATATACAATTAACCCCTCTTAATATGATTATCAATTTATAATTTAAACAGGATATTCTTGGCTTGATTAGACCTGATTGTATAAGGAATGGATTAAAAAAAATCTCAAGATAATCCTTACTAATAGAATACCTCTGCCCTTTCATGCTCCTCCTTCCTTCTATTCCACTTGCATATTTTTTTTTCATCCAATAACTTCATTCACGTCCTCTTCCTCCCTCACCTCTGGCATCTCTTAGTTCTTGATTGATTTCATTATATTCCTTCACCGACGGCCTCTCCAAGTTGTGTCATTTGGCAGCATTGTCTTCCCTAACCAAGGGATCCACGACCACTGCACATAGAAAGAGAAAGAGGGAGAACATAAATCTTGATATTTAAATGTGAGAACATAAATAGAGAAGTAAAAAAAAATTAGATGTGAAACTCAAAATCTTGGTTATTGATAGAGTAGTGTGATGGCTGGGTTAAAGGATGTGTGTCAAACGACGCGTGGGCTGGGTTTACACTAGTTGTGCTATCCTTGTACTTAACCTAATGTTTTGATTATAAATAGATAGATGGGGATCGAACCTGACAGTGTTAAGTAAGTAATCCCATTCACCTTTTTTCCTTGTCATTCCCTCTCTTTTCCTTCTCTGTTTACATGGTATCAGAACAAGGTTCTTCCAAAACCAATTTTGATCTCAAAGTGGTAGTTGAGGGCTGTCGAAGTGATTTACTTCGGAAACAATAGGCCTATTGTTCCTCCTTCAAGCAAGTTGCTATACATAGCTTTTCAGGGGGAGTCTCTTGACGGGTCTGGGTAAGAGAGGTGTGTTTTGAGCTTCTAAGACAGGCCCAGAAGGGTTTGTGGCATCTTTTTGGTAAGGTTTGAGGCATTTTAGGAGGTTGTTGAATGTGAACCTGAGAGGAACCTTCGAATTTTCTGAAATGTTTGGTTCCTTTGATGATGTTTAGGTCATGTGGACTATAGTTTGATGTTAGGTTACTAATTTGTGTTGAGTTATGATTTGGGATGGTTTTTGAAGAAATTTACACAGAAATAAAAATCTGTGCATAGCCCATGTAGGCTGGAAGGTGGAGGAGAATTCTAATATCTGATTTCTGATTTCTTGATACCCTAATTTGTGTTGAGTTATGGTTTGGGATGGTTTTTGAAGAAATTTACACAGAAATAAAATTCTGTGCATAGCCCATGTAGGCTGGAAGGTGGAGGAGAATTATAATATCTGATTTCTGATTTCTTGATACAATCATAAGCAAAATGTGTGTATATATATATATATATATATATATATATATATATATATATATGTACATAGATATATGTACATACATGTACATACATGTATATATGTATGTACATATATCTATATCTATATATATATATGTACATATGTATAGGGGCTATGGCAGAATTGGGAAATCATGAAATTTATTCCTTGATTTTTGATATTGTCTCATAAAAATGGAAAAAACAGCTAGCTAATAATTACGATAACTATATAGTAATAACTCAAGGCTATGGGGATTAAAATCTGGAAGGCAGGCTATCCTGTGGTGTGAGCATTTTTTTCAGTTGACCAAGAAAGTGTGGGGAAGATTTGAATTTTGGAATTTAAAATTATAGGTGAGAATTAGATTTCAACACTCCACTGCAAGCTGGGGAGTAAATGTTAATTAAACCTAGCTTGGACAATAGAACCTTAAACTAGTTTCTTGGAATAGCTTTGGTGAGGACGTCTATCGTTTGCTGTCAAGTGGGAATATATTTCAACTCAATGACTGCTTGTTCAATCTTTTCTTTAATGAAATGGTGATCAATTTCTATGCATTTGATCCTATCTTGTTGGACAGGATCCCTTTCTATGCTCATTGTTGTCTGATTATTGCATAATAATTTCAAAGATGTGGTGGTTGGGAATTGTAATTCTTCTAGAAGCGTTTTCATCCGTATTCCCCCACATATTCCATGAACCATAGCTCTAAAATTTGCTTCTGCACTGTTGCGTGCAATGATTGCTTCTTTCTTCTCCAGGTGACAAGATTGCCTCAAAAAAAAGAATAATATCTAGAAGTTGATTTTTTGTCGGACAAGGATCTAGCCTAGTCAACATTAGAAAAAACTTCTACATTTCTGCTTGTTCCCTTTTTGAAGTACAAGCCATTTTTGGGTGTCATTTTTAGATATCTCAAAATTCTATAAACAACTTCTAGTTGTTCTTTAGTAGCATTGTTCATGAATTGACTGACCATATTGACTGCAAAGTTGATATTTGGTCTTGTGTGTAACAAGTAAATTAACTTGCCTACCTTTCTTTGATGCCTTCCTTTGTCCATGGGAGCAGAATTTCCTTTGATCCCTATTTTGTTAAATGAGTCCATAGGGGTGTCAGCTAGCTTACACTTGAGCATCCTAGTTTCTTTCAGTAAGTCTAAGGTATATTTTCTTTGAGACGGAAATGCCTAGACTTTTCCTTGCAACTTCCATACTAAGGAAATATCTTTGGGGTCCAAGATCCTTAATTTCAAATTCTCTCCTAAGAGTCTCGTTTAGTTGAGCTATTTCCTCTTCATGGTTCTCTATCACAATTATGTCATCTATATAAATTGTAAGAATGATAAATTTATCACAAGGGAGAGGGAGTTTCTTGATGAAGACTGTGTGCTTAGATTGCCTTTGAGAATATCCTCCTTTTTTATGAACTTGGTACTCCTGTCAAACCAGGCCTCGAGGGATTGTTTAAGTCCGTGGAGAGATTTTTTGAGTTTGCACACAAGATTGGCTATGTTTAGATTGTGCAGGCTAGGAAGAATTTTCATATAAACTTTTTCTTCAAGATCACTATTTAGAAAGGCGTTCTTAACATCTAAGATTCCAATCTGAATTTAATGTTGAAGACAACAGAATTCAAAAAGTGTTTAGTTTTGCAACTAGGGAAAATATTTTGTGGTAGTCAACACTGTAAGTTTGGGTGAAGCCTTTTACTACCAATCTTGTCTTATATTTGTCATTGTTATCGTTTTCTTCATATTTGATATTAAACACTCAGTTGCACCCCATGAGTTTTTTCCCTTGAGGCAGTGAGTGAGCTCCCAGGTGCCATTCTTTTGTAGAGCCCATACTTCCTCATTCATAGCGTCCCTCCATTTAGGTTGTTCTAGAGCCTCTTTAATGCTATTGGGAATCTCTATGATATTGAGATTGGTAGTAAAAGCTCAAAATGAAGGAGACAACTTTTCATAGTTGGAGTGTTGAGTACATGATCCGACATCTTCCCTAAGAGCTATGGGAAGATCAAGGTCATTTAAACAACATGAATCACTAGTCTTAATATTGCACGTGATATCAGGTATTGGATTTGAGGCATCTAGTTGGCAATGCTCAGGGAAAGTTCTTTACTCTATAGGTTGAGTACTTTTTTTCTGCCTTCTATAGACATTCAGCTCCTTGTTTTCTTTTGAGGAATAGGCATGGATGTAAAAGGATCAGCCATCAACATTTGAGGACTAATATTAGGAGTGATGACATTGTCTTGGATAGAAGTAGGAAGATACCAAAATTCAGACTCTTGTTGTTGACTTATTTCCTCCCCCTAAATGTTAGTTTTGGGATAGTATGGAACCTGTTCAACAAAGGTAACATCCCTGGTGTTAAAATTTTGAGTGGTTGGAGAATAACATTTGTATCCTTTTTTATGAGTAGAGTACCCAAGAAAGACATGTTTGACGGATAGATACGTTTGATTGATTTAGCATCAGTTTTACTCCTTTGATGAGAGAGTATATGAACATAGGCTGAGCACCCAAAAATTTTAGAACGAATCTCAATTACCATTCGAATGTTTGGGAAGCATGTTGATAGGTTTTATAAAATGTAAGACTCTTGAAAGCATTTTATTGGTAAGGTAAGTAGCTGCCAAGATTGTTTCCTCCCAAAAATGTTTAGGAACATGACTAGAGAACATCATAGATTGAGCTATTTCAAGAAGATGCTTATTTTTTCTCTTCCTCTTGATTTACCATCATTATCTTCCCCACCACACTTAAACTCCCTACCATCCTCCGCTTCACTCAATCTTAAGTTCCCTTGAAAACCCATATCCCTTTATGCTAAAAAACTATCTAGAAAAGTCAAGCTCTGAGGATGTAAGACATGGCAAAGTGTTTTCAAGAAGGAATAACGTTGTTTCGAAAATTGTACAAGTTCAAAAGTCCAATCCAAATCTTGGAAATGAGGTAACAACTTCTAAACCCACATTGCAAAACGAGACTAAAACCCACGTGGATAATAGTGACTAAAATCTTCCTACCTTTGTACCCTCTCTCAAATTTCATGTCTTTTTTAAGAAATTTTCACCATCTTACATGACATTTCTTATTAGCCTAAACACCATTTCTATTTCTACCACTTTGTCTGAGGCATTATCTAACTGGAGATGGAAAAAGCCATGAATGAAGATATGAATGTATTGGAGAAAAGCATGACCTGGGAGATGGTAAAATTGCTTGAAGGAAAGAAGTCCATGGGAATGTAAGTGGGTTTACACCATAGTAGTCGAAAATGCATGATTCACATTGTGAAGCGTCTGCAATGTTTCGATTCACATGGCCACTTATACAAATTGTTAGAGCTCCTCATTCGTTGTCGAAATTGCATAGATTCGTGTGATTTTAGCAAAATTGAAGAATCGGATGATTCTGCGATTCTGATGTTAAGCTTCGACATTGTTCAGCCATGGTGTTGTGCAACGTTCTGTTCATCTCCTCTCCAAAATCCTCTTGGAACCTTTAATTTTTTTTTTTTACTTTAAGGCCAAAACGTTGCATTTTGGCTAAAACCCATTCCCCTTCTACCAAAACGTAGTGTTTTATTTGAGTTTGAATGAATGAAACTTCCCTTCCCTATTATGTATTGTCTGGACTATGGAAGGCTTTTAATTTATTAAATAATATTTAAAAAAAAAAATTAAAATACGTTTTCTTCAAGCAATTTTAATCTTATTTAAACACAAATAAGCAACTTTTAAATAACCCTTTCTCTTCACAATTCTAAACCTATTCAAACTTAAAAGACACCTTTTTCTCTCTATAATTCTAAACTTATTCTAAACTCAAAAGGTGAGTTTAACAAGACATAAAGGGACTATCTTTATTGTCAATCTTTTTTATTTGGATAATATATTATTTTAAGTATTTTATTTATATTATCTATTTATTTATATTATTTTGAGCATTTTGTTTATATTATCTATTTATTTATATTTTATATTATAATTTTTAAACTATTTGTCAATGTATTCGTGAATCTTGTGATTTGATACGATTTAGGATTTAAAAATAAGTTTTTCAATTCCCAATTTGAATCCCGATTTCACTACTATAGTTTACACAATAAAATGTAGAGTCGATGGATCTACTGAGAGATATAAGGTGAGATTGGTGGCTAAGAGTTATACACAAACTTACAAGATTGATTATTTGGGAACCTTTGCCTTGGTAGCAAAAATAAATACTCTTAGGATCTTCTTGTTATTACCAGCCAATTTTAATTGGCATTTGCAACAGTTTGAGGTCAAAAATGCATTCTTGCATTGGGAGCTAGAAGAGAAAATTTATATGAAAGTTCTACTAGGCTATGAGAATAACTTAGTTGCTTGTATGGTGTGTAAGTTAAAGAAGGCATTGTACAGACTCAAATAGTCCTCTCAAGCATGGTTTGGAAGATTTTCAAGACTTATGAAAACCATGGGGTATAGACAGACAAAGGGAATCATACATTGTTTATCAAACATTCTTCTTCACAGAAGTCACAGCCCTATTAGTGTATGTTGATGATATAATAGTAATAAGAAATGATGATAAAGAGAAATTGGTTCTAAGCCAATGCTTGTGTAAGGAGTTTGAGATTGAGGCACTGAAAATACTAAAATACTTTCTTGAGATTGAAGTGGCTTACTCTAGGAAATGTATATTCATCTCTCATAAAAAATATGTCACAGATCTCTTCAAGGAAATAGACAAGATAGCATGCAAGCTTGCAAATCAATCCTAATCACAAACAGGAACAAGCAAAGGGGACATTATAGTGAACAGAGAGATGTGTCAATGTTTAGTGGGAAGACTTAGTTATTTATCACACACACAATCATATATAGCCTACGTAGTTAGTGTGATTATTTAGTTTATACACAATCTGAAAGAAGTTCATCTACAAGTAACTTATCGAGCATTACAATATCTTAAAGTAACACCTAGAAAAGATATATTGTTTAAAAGAAATGAAAGTCTTTTACTTGAGGTATATACATATGCAAACTGTGTCGAGTCCATTGTTGACAGGAGGTCAACTACAAGATATTATATTTTTCTTAGTGGGAATCTTGTGACATGGCGGAGTAAGAAGCGAAGTGTAGTAGCACGGTCTAGTGCTAAAGTAGAACTTTGAGCAATGACTCAAGGTTTGTGTGAGTTGTTTTGGCTGAGAATCATCTTAGAAGATTAGAAGATTAAGTGAGATAGACCAATGAAACTTTATTGTGATAACAAGTTAGCAATCAACATAGAATATAACTCGGTACAGAATGATCAAGCAAAACACATTGAAATGGATAGACATTTCATTAAAGAAAAGTTGGAAAGTGAATTGATTTGCACACTATATGTATCTACACATGGCTAGCTTATAGATGTACTTATCAAGGGCTTAAATAGTACAACCTTTCATAGTATTACTTCTAAGCTGGGAATAGAAGATGCCTATTTACTAGCTTGAGGGAGAGTGTGAAAAATATCTCATCCATAAATTGTGGTAGTAATTTAGGAGTAAATATTTTGATTAGGTAGTTTAGATTATTTTTCTAAGATTAGGCTAATTAGTTCTTAATATCCATTAATTTTTGTGATTTAACCGTAATATAAAGTCTTGTTTTGTACAATTTCAGATATGAAATACAACAACAACTACGTCTTTTTCCATTAGGTGGGGTCGGCTATATGGATCAAACACCGCTACAGTGGCCTATTATGAATGAAGTTAATAGATAAATTATTAATTGTTAATTTCGGATATGAAATACAAGTATAAAATTTCTCAAGGTTCAAGGGGTTTGGTAGAAGAAAAGTGGTACAGATTATGTGGAATTGTGCTGCATTTGCAATTTGGTGGTGTGTTTGGTTGGAGAGAAATGCATGAATTTTTCAAGGTGTTTTAACGTTGTTGGATATGTTGTGGGAAAGGATAAGATTTTTGGCATATCTTTGGTGTATAGCTCATGGTCTTTTTGAGGGGGCTGCCATTTCAGATCTACATAGAGATTGGTCTGCTATTGTGCATGTTTACCTTCAAATTTTGTTTCTTTTTCCTTTGTTTTCTTCTCTTTCTGTAGTTTTCTTTTGGAGGATATCTTACCCACCTGTGTTTGTACTTCTTTCTTATAAATTTCTTTTTCAATTAAAAAAAAAGGTGCTGTTTCTGTGGTATGTGTTGTTGGAACGGAATGCTAGAAATTTTCATGGTAGTTCAATGTCTTCAGATAAGTTATGAGAAAGGATAAGGTTGATGGCTTCACTCTGGTGTTTTTTCTCATGGCCTCTTCAAGGGGGTAGCCATTTCAGACTTGCAATGAGATCAAGTTGCTATTTTGCAGGGTTAGCTTTGATTTTTTGTTACTTTTACTGTCATGTAATTTTCTCCTCCTTTATATTTTTTTGGAGGTTATCTTTTTCTCCTTTTATTTGTACTTCTCTTCTTTCTTAATGAAATTTATTTTTCTGAAAAAGAAAAATTTAAATATAAGGCTGAGCATGAATATGTCAATATGACAGATTTTTGTATTAAACTGTTGCAAACTTTTATTAATGAATTTTAGCTGTAACAAATTTTTTTAAAAGGTTTATATGATAGTTTAAGTTTATATCAAAACCTTTGAAAGCATTTCATTTAACTTATAATTAAATTATATTCCAAGTTGGTATATAAACTTGAGCCCTGGCACAGTGGTCGAAGCTGCTCCAATGTTCCTCAATGTGCAAGCTCGAATCCTAGCTGTGACACTTTTGCCTTATAAAACAGTGGGCAGTGGAGATGCTCAATTCAAAGTTTCAACTGGACAGGTTCATGAAATGAAATCTTGTCTAGTTTATCTGATAAACCTGCCGGTTTAGGGCAGTTCAACCCAGTTTTTGACCATGACTGGTTCTTGGACACTCTAATTTTACATGTATACCCAGACTGGATTGCAAGCTGATTCGTCTGTTTTCCATTTGAGCTACCCAGTTTGTTTTGGTTTTTCAAACCATGGTACCAAGCATGTGGGGATTGTTTTAGTCTATTCATTGAGTCTGGAAACTTGCCCAATATCCTCCACAGCAATAGAGCCAAATAATTGCTTCATATATACTTCTTCCTGTAAATACCCATGCAAAAAGACATTCTTGACATCAAGTTGATGGATGGATCAGTCATAGGTAGCTGCAAGGGAGATGAAGGGTCTAACGTAGGCTAGTTTAGCAACTGGGAAAAATGTATCAGAATATTCAACATCATAGGTTTAGGCATAACCCTTGGAAACCAAAGGAGCTTTCAAACGAGCGACAGAACCATCTAAGTGAACTGTATCCCTATTTTCAACCAATAGCCTTCTTACCACTAGGAAGGGGGACTAAATCTCATGTTTGATTTTGGTTAAGTGCCTTCATTTCCTCTATCATAGCTGCTTGCCAGCCACCATGAGTTAAGGCCTTGGTAACATTAGTGGGGATGTTGATAGAGCCCAAGGAAGCTACAAAAGATAGGGCAAAAGAAGATATGCTAGCGTAAGAAACATATGAAGAAGTAGGATAAATACAGGTATGTTACCTTTCTGAAGAGCAATGGGAACATTAGTGGGTGCTGAAGTTGTTTGAATTGAACAAGTATAGAATTGAGGGATTGGAATGATAGAAGTAGGTTGGGAGCCAGTAGAAACATGTTAAGTGATACCTGCCAACGAAGAGGGAGTGGTGGAAGACTGTATTTGATAAACCAAAAAAACATCACCATGATTTGCAATGGAATGGAGAGAATTGAAAGTAAATGGAGTAGTCTTAAAAACTGTAACATATGCAATTATAAGATACCTGTCCAAGTCTCGTGAATAACAAGGGCATCCCTTTTGATGGTGGGAATACCCCTGAAAGATACATTGAGGGAGCAGGGGTCCCACTTAGAAAAGTTAAAAAGTTAACTTTTCTAAGTGGGACCCCTGCTCCCTCAAATGTATCTTTCAGTAGTGACTCAAAAGGGAATTTGAAACTCACTCAAATTCTAGGAGTGAGGGGGAAGAGAGACCTGGAGGGAAATTGAATAGAAAAGGGAATTTGTATTTAACCTAGCCGTCATACTATTCTAACAGGATAGAAGTGTGTTTATGGCTTCTCTTAAGTGCTCTGTGAACGGGTTTCTTAAGGGAATAGCTAGTTTTGATATGCAAAGAGATTGGAAAGCTATCTTACACTAATTAGTGACATTGGATAGCTCTCCATCACGTTGTTCATTCTTCTTCTACTAAAATTTCTTCTTTTATCAAACAAATAAATGCTTGCTTCTTATTCTTTTACTGGATGAATTCTGACACTGCATAAATAATTTTGTTGCTGTCTCATGTTGTATCAAATACTAATTCAGGTGTATTATTGAATTGTGGAACTTCACCAGTGCAACTAATGCCGGGAACTGAAGTTGCAGTTGCCCCAAAGACACGTAAAAGAGATTTGAATTCACTTGAAGATCCAAGTCTGGACTCCTATGGTAAAAAACACACTACAAAGTTGCTACTCCGTATACAAGATCCCGACAGATTATGTTGCACCAGTATTTCTGTCAAAGGTGTTGAACTTCATATGGAGCTTACTTCTGTTGCCTTCGTTCACCCAGAAACAACCAAACAGTTCTCATTAAATAAGCTTCAGTTGGTCTCCATAATGCCAAGAGTACCTACTGAGAATGCTGATAGCCCCAGAACCAATATGATGAAAACAAAAGGCAGTTCAACTTCTGGGGAAGTTGGCAACGGAAATTTAACTGACAAGAAAGAATATCCACAAGCAATTGTTCATCTGTTGACCTCAGAGTCGGTGACTAAAGGACATGTGATGGTTGCTAAGTCTCTTCGACTTTCTTTAAGAGCTGGTCTGCATTCATGTACGTCAAATTGTCCTAGCATCCATCTTGCCCTACCTACAAGCCTGTGAAATCCAATTATTTGTTCACATTCGTGAATTATATTGTGTAGTTTAGAATGTTGCAATCGAAAAATTGTTATTAAATGCATTTGAAGTTTGCATTTGTGTAATCTATCTTGCTAGTTTGGAGACTAGAGTTTACCATTTCTTATATTTTGATGTTGTATTATTTATTGCAATAATAGAACAAGCTTTTTGTTATTTTGATGTGCAGCGTGCTTGCTGTGATACTTAAAGTTATTTTTTGTCCATGAATTTAAATGGCTTTGACAGATGAAAAGAGTGTAAGGCTTTATTGAGGTGGCTCTCCTTGCAGGGGTTTGGTGTATTTGGTTAGGGTGCAATACTAGAGTTTTTAAATATATTGTTTAGCTTTTTACTCCTGAGCTAGGATTGTTTTCATTCCTTTTGGGGTGTCGTTTGGTCTTTCTCGTTTTGTTTCTTTGTTGGATATGCAAAAGATTTGGGGTCATTGGACAGCCCTTTGAGCAAACTTTGTTACTTCTCTCTTTCCTTTTTTTTTTCTTTTAAAAAAATAGGAAAAGCTCATACTTGGTACTCAGAGGTTCTTGATTGTCTTGTGTGAAATAGTAACTTATTGCATTCTTCTTTTGATAATTTATTTCAGCAAAATTCGTTGACATTTAAATGCTTCTAGTTTTTCTATTTGTGGAATTTAGTGATAATATTTCATTTATCTGTTTTTCTTAGGCTATGCTATATATTCCTCACCAAGTTAAATTTAAAATGTTGCTATGCTGCTGTAGCTTCTATGTTGCTTTCATCTTTAAACTGGGGAACACTATGCTATACCTGCTTTTTTGTTTTTGTTTTATATATTCTGAGGTTAACAAACTTTGTAATTGTCCTCTGATTTTGCGTATCTAATTTTCAAAGACAATGTTTTCATGCTTGCAGGGGTTTATTTGAATGCATGTGATGTTAATTTGGAAAAAAGTATTCCCTCCATCTCTCTTCATCCTTGCCACTTCAGAATGTCACGGCAGGATAATGATTATGAGAAAAATGGTTTCAAAGTTCTTCATGGCCATGAGAACCACATAGATAATATAAAGCTCGTGAGGACTGGGTCAGGTGTCTTCATGGAATCTATAGATTGGTCGATCCATAATGAAGTTATTACACTTCTTTTTGATGCATCCCATTACAAAGCAGATGAAGATGTTGCAAATCAGTCTGAGAATAAAAAAGGATTACAGCATCTTGTAAGGTTATGGTATATTGCACAAATTGAAGCAATTACTTCCCTTACTGGTATGGAGGTTAATTCAATGGTAATGGGTAGTAAAACCTTGCTTCATTTTGAAGTAAGCTATTTCAAGTTAGGGACTGATGGAAAGGTTCAGGTAGCTTCTAATTCATCCCAAAACAAAATCAGGAAAGCTGAAATATTATTTTTATTGGCAATTGGTGAGGAATCTCTTCATCATGGAAAACTTAATGCATATGAAGTTGCTATTGGTGAAAGAAACAAGATGAACAATAATAAGGCAAATCTGCAGCTGTTTGAAAGGCTGAAATTGAGTGATCCTGTCTCTTTTCAGTTTAAAGAAGATAGATCCTTTGAAGAACACATTATTTCAGAAGCATCTTCTCTTGGTTGGATGGAGGCAATTGCATCTGATGTAATCAATAGTAAGTATTTTCTATGAGAAGTTTCTATTTGTGCTTCAATTGATTCATTGTTCTCATCACTCAGATTGAGTAAAAACTATGATTTTTCTTTGTTTGTGTTGATTCTGTTATATTTATTTATAGATGGACAAGCCAAAATGAAAAAGAATTCAGATGATATGTTTGTAGACGAATGCACACACAGTATTAAGGATATGGGAATTGCTTTAATGATGAAACATGTCCTTAACTATGTAGATGCATGTTAGAGAACTTGAGCTAGTTGTACAATCTTTGTACTTATAACAATAACTAAATCTTTTCTCATTAGGTGAAATCAGTTACATGATCAACCGACGCTACAATAACTTATTATAAATAAAATTAATAGGGAGATTATTAATTATTAAATTCTTTTTAATTATTTCACTTATTATTTTTTTTAACATTTCTTTATCTCTAACTATTGGATTGCACTCTGTCTGATCTACTCTTTGCACTAAGATTTTTACAGGTCTTTTCCACATATGATTAAATCACCTTAAGCGAAATTCTACTATTTTCTCCACAATAGGTGCTACCCCAATTTTTTCTCTAATATACTCATTTTTAATCGTATTTCTTCTAGTGTATCTATACTTCCAATACAACATTTTCATCTCTGAGACATTGAGCTTATCTTCATGTTGTTTTTTGAGCTACTCTCCATTTTATCTACTCTTTGCACTAGGGCTTCTATAGGTTTTCTCCACATATGGCCAACCACCTTAAGCGAGATCCCACTATATTCTTCACAATAGGTGCTACCCCAACTTTTTTTTAATACACTCATTCTTAATCATATTACTTCTTGTGTGTCCATACATCCAATGCAATATTCTCATCTTTGCGATATTGAGTTTATCTTAATGTTGTTTTTCGGGCTGCTCTCTATCTTATCTACTCTTCGCACTAGGGCTTTTACAGGTTTTCTCCACATATGGTCAAATCACTTTAAACGAGATTCTACCATATTCTCCACAATAAGTGCTACCCACTCATTCTTAATCATATTTTTTTTAATGTATCCATACATCCAATGCAACATTCTCATCTCTGCGACATTGAGTTTATTTTCATGTTATTTTTCGGGCTACTCTCTATTTTTTCTACTCTTCGCACTAGAACTTCTACAAGTCTTTTCCACATATTAACAAACCACCTTAAGTGAGATTCTATCATCTTTTCTAAAATAGGTTCTACTTCAACTTTCTCTCTAATACACTCATACTTAATTGTATATTTTCTAGTGTGTCCACACATTCAATGCACCATTCTTGTATCTGTGACATTAAGTTTATCTTTGTGTTGTTCTTAACTGTCCAATATTCAGTACCATACAATATTGTCGGTCTTATAGTTATACGATAGAATTTTTCTTTAACCTCGAGTGGCACTTTTCTATTACAAATGACACTCAAAGCCTTCTTCCATTTCATTCATCCAGCTTGAATTCTATGATTTACATCATTCTTTATCTCATCGTCATTTTGTATAACAGATTCAAGATATTTAAAGTTTTTGACTTGTTTTATAAGATAATCTTCAAGTTTTACTTTTAAAATCGTATTTGTTCGTCTTTTACTAAAATTATATTTTATATATTCAATTTTATTTATACTTATACGAAAATAATATGTTTTCAAAGATTTTTTCCATGATTCTAACTTCATATTTATTTCTTCTTTCAATTTACCAACTAGTATTATATCATATGCAAAAATCATAGGAGGTCCCAAATTTTGGATATATTCAGTTACTGCATTCAAAATCACGTTAAAAAGATATAGACTTAGAGATGAACCTTGACGTAGTCCTATAGTTGTGAAAAAATCTTTTGTGTCCCCGTTATGTGTTATCATAGAAGTCATGATCTTATCATACATATCTTTGGTTGCTCGAATATAAGCAATATGTATTTTTTTTCTTTTTCAAAGCCATCTATAAAATCTCTCTCAACACTTTATCATACGTTTTTTTCAAATTGATGAAAATCATATGTAAATCTTTTTGATTTCTTTGATATCTCTCCATCAATCTCCACAGTAAGTAAATTGCTTCTATGGTAGACCTTTCTGGCATAAAACTAAATTAATTCTCTATGGCTTGAGTCTCTTGTTTTAATCTCTGCTCAATTACCTTCTCTCATAATTTCACAGTATGACTTATGAGTTTAATCTCCTTGTAGTTGGCACAATTTTGAATTTCTTTTTTTTATAGATAGAGATTAAAATATTTCTTATCCATTCATTCGGCATTTTCTTATATGTCATTATTTCATTCAACATCTTAATGAGTCAACTTATATCTTTCCTGCCTAGTCCTTTCTACACCTCAATAGGTATATTATCAAGCCTACTGCTTTGTCGTTATCCATTCGTTTCAAAACTTTTTATACTTAAAACTCCTGAATTTTATGATAAAAGGATATAATTTTGGTTCTCTTCTTCAGTATTTAATCTATATAGGAAAACTCATGTTTTTCGTTAAAAAGCCCTTGAAAATAACTCTTTCATCGCACTTGGATATTTTGCTCCCTTATTACAACCTTACCCTTTTCATCTTTAATACATTTCACTTGATCTAAGTCTTTTGTCGTTCTTTTTCTACCTTTTGCAAGCCTAAAAAATTTTCTTTCACCATCTTTAGTTTTAAAGATTGTTATAGTTCAAAAATTTTAGATCTCGCTTCATTCACAACCTTCTTAGCCTCTTTCTTAACAACTTTATATTTTTTTCAATTTTCATTATCTTTACGTAAGTGCTACGTAACCTTAATCTTATCTTATATCTGTACATCCTACCACGAAGATTCTTTATCTTTCGATCCAACAGCACTTGATTCTGCAAGTGTTTTAATCCCTTTGGCCACCTCGATTCACATACTTTCTTGTACTTCTCAAAACCCCTCTCCTCCCACCCTTCTTTAAAACCTCCTTTGTTGTTCATATTTTAAAAACCACTATCTAATTCTCATAATTTTTTTTGATTCTTTTTTTCTACTCTTCTCTTAACTTGTACATCCATAAACTAAACTCTGTGTTGAGTAGTCATACTCTATCCAGATATGACTTTGCAATCTATGCAATGTTTTCTATCTGATTTCCTTACTAAGGAGAAATCTATTTGAGACCTTGCTCCTCCACTCTTGTACATGATAAGTTGTTTTATCCACCTTTTAAAATAAGTGTTTGCTATTGTAAAATTAAATGTTAAAGAAAAATTTAAGATATTTTAACCCTCTTCGTATGCTTCCTTAGACCCGAAACTTCCATGTATACTCTTGTATCTTTTGGTTTCACTCTGTAAATGCCCATTTCGATCTCTTCCTAGGAAATTCTTTTCTTTCAAAGATATTTCTTGAACCAAACCTTCTAGATTCTCTAAAAAATTTATCTTGTGATACTCCTCTAATCTTACTTGTGGTGCATAAACACTAATCACATTAAAAGTGTCCTGCTCTTATACAAATTTTAAAACTATGATCCTATCTACTACGTTGTTTCTCCACTCCTTATCGAGTAATATGCCTACTCCATTACAGTTCTTTTCTTACCAAAATACCAAAGTTTAAAACTTGAAGAATCTAATTTCCTTGCTTTTTTTCCTACACACTTAGTTTTTTGTAGGAATATGATGCTGATCCTTCTCCTAATCATGATATTAACTATTTCCATTGATTTACCTGTATGTGTGCCTACATTCCAAGTTTCAAAACGAATTCTACCCTCGTGAACTAACTTCTTTACCCACACCCATTATGCTTACCCTATTAATAGTTCTTGTCTTACCAGAATACCAAAGTTTGAAACCTGAAGAATCTAATTTCCTTACCTTTTTTTCTACCCACTTAGTTTTTTATAGGAACATGATGCTGATCTTTCTTCTAATCATAGTATCAACTATTTTTATTGATTTACTTGTACGTGTGTCTACATTCTAAGTTCCAAAACGGATCTTACTCTCATGAACTAACTTCTTTACCTACACCCGTTCACTAAAGTGTGGGTACCTTTGCATATTTTTCACTGCATCCGAGCGTCGATGCAGTGGCTCTTGCTTTTTTGACATTGTACTCGAGATATAGAGCGTGACAACTCTTTTTTTTTTTACATATATACATACATATATACTATATATATATATATATATATATATATATATATATATATATATATATATATATATATATATTTGTAAAATCCAATGAAGTCATTACCTCTTTACTTCTAACTATTTAACTCATAATAACATTCAATTAAATTAACCAAGCATAATTAAAATTTATGGTATACTATTAACATTGATATAATTCTGAGTTCACATACACATCATTAATTCAAAACGTCTGTACAAAAATCAAACACATATGTCTACATTTTATTCATCTATGTTGACCAGTTTCGGAGATATGGGTGCGGATGGTTACACTTTCTTCGAGATCTTAGTTAACACGACTCAAGGTATACTAAAAACTGGTCATAGAGAAAATCTGCATATTTAATATTTTGAACATGATATGAAAATATAGTAAAAATTAAATCTCAGTCAATAATAAATTATAATTATAATCAATATAACTCATCATGTCATATTTATTTGTATAAACTACAAGAAATGTCTTAGGTTACATGAATACATTTTATTTATGCACATGAAAATCGTATAGTAATGACATGTATGACATGAATAACTATTTTTTAGAATATTATATGATAGCTGTCAACTTATTTTCATATCAAGTTACCCCGGTCAAAGTGAATACTTTCTACTCTTCAGTACAGATTTTTTTTTGTTTTGTTCGACATGACACACTTTCTCTTTCTTTTCTCATTATCATAGTCATAGCCGTAAGTAGGGTGTTCTTTACTGGTGCATCACATGGATTGCCATGTGACCATATTCGTCTTTTTTTTTCTTTTCACATTAATAGTCAAAAATATAATTTTAATAATAAATATGTTCATTATATTCCCATATCATAATTTATCATCAAAATATAATCATTACCAAAAATCATTGGTAAAATGCAATCATGCCATGAACATAATCATTTTTAAATATCACTTTATAAAATACTTTCATATCAAAATTATGTCCTTAAGATAATAAGGAGTTTATGCAATGGCAATGTCTAGGGCATACATTAGTCATTCATTATTTCATTTATAAGATTCTTCTTCTTTTTTAAATATTATTTTCATTTCTCACTAATTAGAGTATAGCTTCCTCATTTTAACTCCGATTGAGGTGATCTTGGTGTCCATTTAAAGTTAAAACAATCTTCTAAAACTCTTATGTTGAACATTCTAGTGAAATCGTAAGGACTCTTGGTGTTATTATTCTCTCAAATTTAATGTTATTTCTTTTTAGGTAGGTTTTGATCTTTACTTACTAATCTGACTATATCTCCCTCCTTTGGACTCTAAATTGAGTGATTTCAGTAGTTAAAATTTCATGAGTCATATATTTATATTTTTTATGTTGACTATTTCTTTTAATTTCCTACAAATTTTTCTTAGAAATTCAAACATAGAAGCTTACCTAACATATTATTCCTTAGTTAACTAGTTTTTGACTACTGCTTATTAATTTAACTATATCTCCCTCATATGGATTATAAATTGAATGATTCCAGTGGGTAAAAATTCGTGAGACATACATATATATATATATATATTATGTTAACAATTTCTTTTAATTCTCTACAGATTTGTTTTAGAAATTCAAACACAGAAGGTTAATTTTTCCCTGGTTAACTAGTTTTTGCCCCTGTTTACTAATCGGATCATATCTCTCTTATTTGAACTTCAAATTAGGTGATTCTAGTGGTTAAAAATCTGTGAGACATATATCTACATTTTTAATATTAATCATTTCTTTTAATTCTTAAGCGATTCTTTCTAGAATTTAAAAAAAACAGAAACTTCCTTGATTACTTCGAAATCCAATTTTCTAACTAAATCCTTCTTAAGGTTTTAGTTCATCTTTTTATGACGTCCTCTTCCATTTTCTTCCTAATTTATATCTAACCATAAGATTTCTCATTTCAATATTTTAATTAGATTCTTTACACTTAATTTAATATATTTCATCATCTACTTCTCAAGAAAACAGAAATTAAATCTTGTATTATTAAGAGTGTTTTTCAACAGAAATTTCTTATAGTCTTTTTCTAAGTGTTTAAGACCATGCTCATTTTATCAATTTAATCATATTTCATCAAATTTTTTCCACATTCAGATATACATAACAATAGCATAAAGGCTTACAATTTTGTCACCTATAGCTATATCTATACAGAACTTTACACACCAATCAAAGTATTCAAAACATCCATCATATGAAAGATCAATATGTAACATAATATAGCAACAATCATGGCCAATCATTAAAGTAGCAAATATTGTAAATTTTTATTAAAGATTTAAGATCAAAATTCCATATAAATATTACAAATTTTAAAACTTGTTTTCAAAAAGAGATATTATTAAACTTATCTAAATATCTCTCTAACTCACTTAGTGAATTCTTTTTTTTTTTGTTTACTCTTGAAGAAAGTGGTAAGATTTCTCCCTTCGCTTAACTTTTCCACCAACTTGAATAAAAGAGGGAGGGTGAATTTTGAACCTCAAGGATAAAGAGAAAGGATGGATTCAAGTGGAGATTAAGTTAACTTAATTTGAGTAATTAGTCATCTAGATTTTTCCTTCTTCTTCCTTTCTCTCTTTCTCTCCTTTCCTCACTCTACCTTGCTTCTGTTTTTTCTCTCCCTCACTTGGATGAAATTATAATGTTTTAAGGGTGATTTTTGCTTAAATAAATTATCAAGTGGTTCATCTTTCATAATCATGAGTCTACCTTATCACAATTAGGATACACTTGATTGCTTTCTAGGGGAAGACAACTCATGTTCTTGTCTTCCTCTCCCTTAGTCAAAATATACATAGCAAACGGAGATTTGTATTTGAAAATTATAATAAAATGTTCTTAAGACAAGTGACAAGATCCCCTTAATTTAGGAATTCATTTTCATTTTTTTTGTCTTACTCATGTATGATAGATTTACTTTTCTAAGTGGAAAATTTTTAACTCTTGAATCTCTCTTGCTTGGCTGAAATTATTTGTGTAGGATAGGGATGCTTTGTCCTAATGCCATGCATTATTACTTATTATATTATCATATGGCTTGCTGAAATTATAAGTGTACGATATAGATGTTTTGTCCTAATGCCATGTATTATTACTTACTATTTTATCACATGACTTGCTGAAATTATGAGTGTAGGATATAGATATTTTGTCCTAATGCCATGTGATCTAATCTTGATTATTATTATACTACTATTTCATCACATGGTTCTTATTTTCTCCTTTTGGATTTGGGCTCATTATTGCTCATTTCCTTTGCTTTGGCTGACATTCTACCTCTCATGGAGAGTTTGATCACATTTTTATGATTTTTGGGTTATCGGTCCAACTTCTATATTCTAGTTCAAGTCTATGTTATATATCTTGTTTGGACTATCCAATTGGCTTGCTAAAAACTCATGTGAAGTGGAAAAACTCTATATGAAGTGTCCATAGGTGAATGTCTAAATATATGGGTAGATATGTTAAACTTAGGAGCTCTAACTCTTGAATTAGGAAAAATTACTCTAATCCAATTTTCTTAAATTTTCAAGACTTTTACTTATAAAAATTTATCTTCGTTACTCAAGAATTTTACCTTTATTTAGGATGCTATTTCTAATTTTTTCTATTAGGTTTTCTCTTTTTATCTATTCCTTAAATGTTAGAAATATTTTTTATGCATACACATAAGGTAAAGAATTTCTAAAGTTTATATTTTTTTAGATATTTAAAAATTCTTTAATAAATTTTATTTTTTTAATTAAATATTTATGTACTTTTATTAATAAAAAAAAATGAAATTAGGGATGTTATATAGAGCGCGTTGCTTCCCGGTAACCACCTAGTCATAACACTATAGCTTCGATGATCTATGCTCATATAAATACGACAAAATTTTATGTTGGTTGTTGCAAATTTAATTCAGTCTTCCTTTTTTATCTGGGCTAGACCTAGTTAATAGAAACATACATCTTGTTTCTCTCCTTTTCTTTCACTTGTTGACAAATTTCTAGAAAGTATCGAAGTCTTTATAACTAGGTGGTCTAGAGTTTGATGGTAATTACCCTCCATTCTCTTAACTAAAATTATGTTTCAGCTCAAGGTATAGTAGGCTTGTCTTTGTCCACTCTTCAAGTCTAATGGGATTTTGTGTGTGTGTGTGTGTGTGTTGGGGGGGGGGGGTGGTGTTAGAAATTATAATAAAACTATTCGTGGGATTTCACTTAATAGTTTGAATTTTTGGAAGAAGTAGCCTCAGACAATGCTCGGACTGATTTTCTGGCTCACAAAATATTATAAGATTCTGGAGTTTTATTTTAATTACCCGATAATACTAATTGGAAGTAATAATCAAATTATAGTATATATTATCTCTGTCAAGAAAGGTGCAGCAGAGAAGGGAGCTATTGACTTGAAGGTATTAGTAACACTGAGGTCTACACCTGTACTTATGTTGATACTGTCATTGTACATTGCTTTGTAAGAATTTGGTCAATGGTAGACTTCATATAATGGGTTTTGAATTTTTTTTTTAATAGAAAATGAAATTTTATTTTGGAGAAGGGGAATTACAAGAAAGGAGGATAAGACGCCTCCTTGATAGAAGACGACAAAGAAACCAAAAAGATGAAAGCAAAACTTATGTTACATAAATAACAAAGCAACCTAAAAAAAATCCCTTAATATAACCATAAACAGAACAAAGGGAAGTGAGAGAAATGACCCTTTTCCATAAATCATTTTGAGTCATCGACACTTCTTTAAAAATCCCAGCATTCCTCTCCAGCCAGACATCCCAATTCACAACAAAAACAGCAGATTGCCACTAAACTTTGCCATCTTTGTTACTTTCCAATTGTTTAGACAAAATCATTGAAAATTGCTCCAAATTCTCCGGGTAAACCCAGCACTGACTAAATGTGCTAAATAACTTATTCCAAAGAGAAGTTGGTATGCTACAATGTAGGAAGAAATGCTTATTTGTTTCTGAGTTAGCCCTTTGTATAAAACAAACGCTAGGGTAAATTGCCATATGTGGCCCTTGAAACTGAAACATGTCAATAGTACTAATTCTTTTTTGTATTGTTGTCCACACAAAAGACTTCACCTTTAAGGGAGTTTTAGGTTTCCAAATTGGCTTCTTAAGAAGAATAAGAGTCCTATTAGGAGGAGAAGTAAGAAATTCAATAGAGGACATACCAAAGAAAAAAAAAAGAAAAAGAAAAACACCAGAAGAACCCAGGTTTCAATGTTTTTGGTAAATTGTTTTTTGTGGATGTCAGTATGTCACTACAAGTTGAGGTTTATTGACCTCATCAAGTTGTCATTCAGTCTAGTTAGTCATTTGTTGATTTGGCTACAACCTGTATTTTGAGGGAGTTGTAGGTTGCTGCTTGTCCTTCTTCGATTTGAACCAGACAGAACTATCTATTTTTTTTTCAAAGGTTCTTACTCTGGAGTTTTTTTAGTGAGATCAACTATTAATGACTTGCCACTAACTTCAACCTTTGAAAACAAGTAGGCTAGTTTCTATACAATTGGAAATTAGGAAAGAGGTATTCATTCTTTTAAGTTTTCTACTGAGTAAGAAAGAAAGAGAATTACAAAAAAGGAGGATAAGACAGCCTCATAAAAGAGAAGAAAGAAGAAAAAGAGACATGAAAAAAGAGATGTTACAAGAACTTAAGTAAAATAACAATATATTTCTATGATTTGCTCACTCATATCATTGATTTGATGATAAAAGCATAATAGCCTGGTTATCATGCCATAACTGTGTAAGGGAAAGATCTTTAATCCCAACCTCACTAATTGGTTGAGTCAATGTTAGTTCACGCATCATTTCATAATGGCTTGATGCTCAAACTCAGCACTTGGCCTTTCTACCACGTTAGGCTTCTATCTGGTCCAATATACCAAGTTGGGGCATCATAATCACATCATCAATAAGGAGCAGTCTTCTAGGTACTTTGTTTTGGTGCTTGCATGTGTAGCCTAGCCTTGTTGACCTTGTTCCTTTCTACTCACTTTAGATTCAATGAATTGTTGTTTGTAAACTTTTCTGGCCTTTAGTTGACAGTGTATTGTACAATATTTATCTTCAGCTGATATTTTTCTTGTTCATTCTTTTACTTACTGTTAAAGAAAGAAGAAATTTATTGAGGCATGCAAGATTTATTTGCTTTGGGCTTTGCATATGGATCTCACAAATTTCCACTCTCCAAGTTTCTTAAATTGAGAAACTTCAAATAGTGCATTTCAACAGTTTTCCTCCTCAGCATTAAATTTGATTCCTACTTCTATATTTTATTCCCTAGTGATATAACTTGTTTCTTGCTGAATGCAGGGATGTTGGTATTGTTATCTTCTACTTCTGGTTCGTGGTTTGATTTGTACAACTTACCACTCCCTGGGCATATTCTTATATATGGACCTCCAGTGAGTACAACGTTGTTTTTACTATTCTAGTAAGTTTAGCCCATATTTTATGTGGATAAGGCTTGACAATAGAAGTAGCACTAGAAACTGTGTTGGCTTTACATCATATAAGCCTTTATACTATGTGTCCCCAGGGGGGGGAGAGAAGAATAACTACCTCATAACTATCTAATTAGCTATACAATTAAGTTACACTAAATTAGGAAACAAATATGTAGCTGGAATTAAGAGCCTGTTTGTTTTTACTTTTTAAAAACTGTTCTCTGTTTTCAAAATAAAAAAACTCGTTTGGTAACTGTTTTATTTTATTATTTCAGAAACAAGTTATGAAAATAAGTTGTTTTTAAAATAGAAAAACAGAAACAGAAAAAAATTGTTTTTATTTTATGTTTTTGTTTTTAAAACACAAAAAAAAAGCAACATATTTTTAAAACAATTTATCAAATGGATTTTTTTTTATTTTTGTTCCGCAGAACAATTTTTAAACATAATTTTTAGAAATAGTTTTTAAAAACAAAAAAACAAAAAAAGAATCAAACAAGCCCTAAATCTCTATATATTCAACACCTCCCTCAACTTGGTGCATTGATGTTAATCATTTCCAATTCATTTTGTCTGAAATGACCTTCAGTTGACACATAAGGTGTTTTTTGTTGTGAGATAACAAAAGACATACATTGGATGAAGTGCCTGTCAATTTCTTTACGTTTGGCACATTCGTTCTAGACTAGATTATTTGCAATGCTTATGTCTCATTTTTTATCATAAGACAACCTCACTCTTCGGCAACTCTCTGAATCCATAACACCTCACATACTCCATTTGTCATATCTTTAAATTCCACTATAGTATTGCTTCGTACAACCACATTATGTTTTTTCCTTCTCTAAGTGACCAAATTTTCTCAAAAGAATGTACAATAACTAGATGTTGATCTCGATCAGAAATTGACCATGTCCTTTTTGCATTTGTGTAGACTTCTACACCTCTTTGATCACCCTTTTTAAATAGTATCGGGTGAACTCTTTAAGTACCAAGATCTTGTACATTGCCTCCAGATGCTCTTTATATGGTGAGTGCATGATTGACTCACAATAGTAACAGTAAAGGCGATATTGACTAACAACATTGACAACAAAGGCGATGTTGGCCTTGTATAAGAAAGATAAACGAGTTTCCCTATAAGAGGTTCATATCAGCCTTTATCCACTAGAACTCTATTTGAGACTTCACCCAACTTTTGATTAAGGTCTCTGGACGTATACTAGGTCAATAGTCACTTATTTCTATTTCTTCTATTACGTTAAGAACATGCTTTTTATGGGACAAAGAGATTCTTTCTTAGATCTGGCAACCTCCATGCCTAGGAAATAATGAAGGGGGACCTAAATCCTTAATTTCAAATTTGGATGCAAGACACTTATTTAACCTGCTTATCTCATTACCATCACTTCCTATGAGTATTATATCATCCACATGTACGATTAGGATTGCCATATTTCCACCACCTATATGTTTTATAAACATTGTAAATTTGATTGCCCTTGACTATATCCTTGTCTTTTAACAAATTTGGTGAATGTTTCAAACTAAGCACAGAGACTGTTTTAGGCCATAAAGAGAACTTTTCAATTTATACACCTTTCTTTCAATTTTTTCTTCAAAACCAGTTGAATATAGGAAGATTTAGTTACTAATTTATCTATTGACTTTAAGTTAATTTATTTTCTATTTTATTGTAACAAATTTTACAACTAATTAGGGAGTTATTATTTTCTAAAATTAAGAAGATAATATCTCCTAGAGTTACGAAAATTAATTCTAAAATCTAGCATATAGGTTGTATATATATTTTGACCTCTTGTACAAAAAATACAAGAATAATATTTAGAAACACTTTTTCCCTTCTTTGTTTTCCAGTACTGTCCTGTTTTTATGATATTAGAGCCTCGGTTCCTTTGAGCCAAGGCCGTCATGACACAATATAACCTAATTGTTTGGGTGGAAGTGACACACCAAGACGCAATGTGATGGGGTTGAGTTTGCTTAAGTAGAAGAGACACGACGAGATGACAGTGATTGATAGGCACTTTATCAAGGAGAAGCTGAAAAATGTAGTCATCTGTATGCCTTTGTTATCTCAAAACAACAAATAGTTGATGTGCTAACAAAAGGCTATTTCAAACCAAAGTTTGAAGGTTTTACTGACAAGTTGAGCATGATTAACATCTGTGACCAACTTTAGGGGGGGGGGGTTTCGAATATAGGAAGATATAGTTACTGTTTTATTATTGATTTGTTTCCTATTTTATTTTTTTCTACTTTATTGTAATAGATTGTACAATTAGAGTGTTATTATTTGCTAAGATTAAGGAGATAACATTTTCTAGAATTAGGGAAATTAATTTTAGAATTTGTCCTTGTATATGTATTTTGACCTCTTGTATAGAAAATACAAGATCTATGTTCATGTAGATATGACAAAGTTTTACATTGACTGTCGCAAGTTTAACACAACCCTTCTCTTTTATCCGGACTTGGAATTGGCTATTCGAATAATATTCAAAAACACTTCCTCCCATCTTTGTCTTTGGGTACTGTCTTGTTTTAAGCATCCTTATAAACTTTCTCTTCTAGTTCTCCATTGAGAAATGCATTTTTAACATCTAGTTGATGTAAGTGCCAATGCAAATTCATAACAAGTGAGAGTAGCACTCGAATAGTGTTCAGTTTTGCTATTGGAACAAAGTTCTGCTGATAGGTTTGTGTATAACCCTTTGTTGCTCATTGTGCTTTATACCGTTCTAAGAATTTGTCTAAATTGAACATCACAATAAACACTCATTTACATCCAACTATTAACATTCCCTTTGGTAGTTGTACTATCTCCTATGTTCCATTTTTCTCCACTCCTCCATTTCTTCAAGGACAATCTTCTTTCATTCAGGAACTGTTAGTGCTTCTTGTATAGACTTAAGTGTATTCACATTTGATAAATGTGAGATAAAAGGAGAATAAGACGGTGACAATTTATGATATGACACAAAATTTGAAAGGGGATGTTGGGTGCACAATCTAATACTTTTACTAAGTGCAATGACAATTTCTGGAGATTTAGAAGGTATATCTTTAGGTAAAGGTAATTCAAGCTCAGAAAGTTTACTTGAATTTCTTAGACCCTGATTTTGGATTAGATGCTTGACATTGTGAGAGTATAGCTACATTCCTCTTACTGTGAGACTGTCTATTCTTTGTGTAGACTTTCTCAAATAGACTCTCATCATGGAAGCATGCCTCATCTACTGTTTTAGTTTTGATATTATGTTCAGGCATCACAATAGGCTATTGTTCTCTAGTATTTAGAGCATTGAAATGGAAAATAACCTCAGAGTTTGTCTTAGTCATGTCATTAGTTTCAATTTGAAAAGCGAGTTTTCACACTCAATTTCAAAAAGCAAGTCTTTGCACTCGATCCCTCTGGAAGAGGACTTTTAAGGAAAATTTGAGACTCAAGGAATGTAGCATCCATTGTGACAAATTTTTTTTGTTTTTGGATCAAAGCATCATACCCTTTTTGAGTAGAAGAATACCTAAGAAACATAGACTTCAATGCTCATGGGTTGTTAGAAATATTGAAAATTCTCTGGATATTAGTTATAAAATATTTGATCTTATTTCCCTATGTATCTTTCTTATTTTTGAGGGAAATCTTGATTATAGGCTATAAATCTCCCTTTATTTTTTCCCATTTCTCCTCCTAATTTATAGGAAGATAACAGGCTGTACATCTTGTATATATATTAATATTCTTTTTTTGAACCTTTTCTGTTCATGGTACCAAAGCCTGGTTCCTTTTTTCCAGATCTTATGCGATTCTAACCCTAGGCCTTCTCCGAAGTGCTGGCCTTCATAGCCATCATTCCAGTTAGGTCTATCCTTTAGCCTCTGTTGTTGTTTACTGTGGGAGTATAAAGCCCAACATAGGGCCCTATATCATTTAGTAGCATATCGGTTTCAATTCCTGATCTTTCTCTCTTTGTTTTTTCCTGTTACAATAGTTTAGGAGATTCTCTATCTCATTGCTTTATTTGCTCCTTAATTATCGGAGTTGATGATGTATATATTCTTGCTTTGCTATGAATAAAATTATCCTGACTTAAACTCACATGGTATCAAAGCGTGGAGATGGGGTAAAGACCCGTTCATGTTCTCTGTGCGTTCTCTACTTCTCTCCGTTATCACAGAGGACTCATCCAAGCCAGACGCAAACCATCCAGGCCAAACCCAGAAACACCATCCAAACCAGTCGCGCATCCCAACTTGCATAACCAAGGTAGACGGACACCCAGACTCGATAAGCCAGAACGCAAACTGCGACCCACGTAACCAAGGCAGACACACACTCAGACCCCGATAAACCCAGCCCAGTCTGAAAACGTACGCTTAAAGGCCGGAAGTCAGCACCTGATGGCAAGCCGCAACACCTGGAAGATTGCCTTAATGGGAACGACCAGCCAGGCTTCACCCGTGCATGATGGAACAGGCCGGGAATCAACTATACTAGGAGAAAGTAATGTATTGCCCGCAGGAAGAGGTGCTGCAGATGTCCAATACAACTGGGCCAGTGTTTGTCTAGTAAACCAGGGGAGCAGCAATGGGATGGACTCATCTATGACCTCCCTCCAGGTAAGTATCCACAGACTCAATGGCAGGAATTATGTAGAGTGGGCTCAAACTGTGAAATTGATTCTGGTTGGTAAAGGAAAACTTGGGTATATAACTGGAGAAATTTCTAAACTAGTTGTAGAAGGAAATCATCAACAATGGAAGATTTGGAAATCAGAAAACTCTTTAATTATTGCTTGGTTGATCAATGCAATGGAACCAATAATTAGAAAACCTTTTATGTTTTTACCCACTGCTAGAGATGTGTGGGAGGTTGTCAAAGAAACATACTCGAATCTTGAAAATTCTTCTCAAATATTTGAGTTAAAATCAAAACTGTGGAATGCAAAGCAGGGAAATCGAAATGTCACTTCTTATTATAATGAGTTAATGACTCTTTGGCAAGAGTTAGATTTATGTTATGATGATG
The DNA here is from genome assembly GCA_037074535.1 of Gleditsia sinensis. Taxonomy (NCBI): domain Eukaryota; kingdom Viridiplantae; phylum Streptophyta; class Magnoliopsida; order Fabales; family Fabaceae; genus Gleditsia; species Gleditsia sinensis. Next base: position 41,582,618 of record CM073473.1, read on the forward strand.
ATTGGAAATGTTCTGAAGACAGTATCCGATTTATGAAATGTCAAGAAAATGATCGGGTACTTATGTTTTTAGCCGAATTGAACAAAGAGTTAGATGAAGTACGGGGTCGTATTTTGGAAAAAAATCCTTTGCCCACTATTAGAGAAGCATTCTCTAAAATTCGTTGAGAAGAAGCCTGATAGAGTGTTATGATGAAGAAACACTCTCATGACTCAGAGGTGGAGAACTCTGCTCTTTTTACACAAAGTGCTCATGAGACTGCTAAGAGAGATGGTAAAAGACCATGGTGTGATTATTGCAAATGTCTTGGACACTCCCGAGATACTTACTGAAAAATTCATGGTAAGCCGCCGAATCAGAAGAAGAAACCTGGGGGAGATGGACGCGCATTTCAGACTAGTGTATCTGATCACGAGCAGCAGTCATTTTCAGGTTCATTTCCTTTCACAAAAGAACAAATAGACCAACTGTGCAAATTATTAGAATCTCAAAGGACTCCCTCCTGTTCTTTCGCTCGAAAAGGTACCTATTCTAAAATAGCCTTTCTGAGTGTTAACTTTGATCACACTTGGATCATAGATTCAGGTGCAACTTACCACATGACAGGTATATCTAGTCTTTTTTCGTCTTATAGTCCATGTAAAGGAAATCAGAAAATAAAAATTGCCGATGGCTCTCTATCAGCTATTGCTGAAAGAGGTTCTATCATAGTTTCTCCTTCTCTTACCCTGCATAATGTCCTTCATGTTCCTAACTTGTCTTGTAATCTGTTGTCTGTTAGTAAACTTATCAGTGATCTAAATTGCCAAACTAATTTCTTTCTTACCCATTGTGTTTTTCAGGAGTTGACCTCGGGGAGGATGATTGGCAGTGCTAGAAAACATGGTGGCCTATATCTCATTAATTCTGAATCAAAACTGAGTCAACCATTGCCAAGTATAAGTTCTAGTTCTTGTTTCAAATCTATTTCTGTTTTTGAAAATAATGACATTATGTTATGGCATTTTAGGCTAGGGCACCCTAGTTTTTCTTATCTTAAACATTTGTTTCCTCATTTATTTTGTAATAAAAATGCATCTTCTTTTCAGTGCGAAATTTGTGAATTAGCACAACATCAAAGGACGCCATTTCCATCACAACCATATAAATTTTCCAAACCATTTACAATTATACATAGTGATGTGTGGGGTCTTAATAAGATAAGTACACCTACTAGTAAGAGATGGTTAATCACTTTTATAGATGACCATACTCGCCTATGTTGGGTATACTTATTAAAAGAGAAATCTGAAGCAGAACAAATTTTCAAAAACTTTTATTATATAGTGCAGACTCAGTTTCAAAAAAATATACAAATTTTTCGAAGTGATAATGGAAAGGAGTATTTCAATAGAATTTTGGGAACCTTTTTCTTAGAAAAAGGAATTGTTCATCAAAGTACTTGCATCGAAACACCCCAACAAAATGGCATTGCCGAACGGAAAAATAAACATTTGTTGGAGGTGGCTCGAGCTCTTCTTTTTTCTACTCATGTTCCCAAGTATCTTTGGGGGGATGCAGTTCTAACAGCTGCATATCTAATAAACAGAATGCCCTCCAAAGTTTTACAATTTCAAACTCCTTTTCATACGTTCATGCATTACTTTCCATCAGCAAGATTTTCAGCTGATTTGCTTCTAAAAAATATTTGGGTGTACTGTTTTTACTCATGACCACAAAAACGGTGGAAAACTCGAATCACGAGCTATCAAGTGTGTCTTCATAGGGTACTCCCCGAGCCAAAAAGGGTACAAATGTTTTGATTCTATTTCAAAGAGAACTTATATTTCTATGGATGTCACCTTCTTTGAACATCAACCGTATTTTAAAGACATTCATCTTCAGGGGGAGAACTTGAAGGAAGATTCACTTGATTCCTCTAATCTCTTTGAAGTTGTCCTTTTGCCAGAATACTCAGATTCATCTGCACCTACAGCAAAAGACCGGGACTCATCCTCTAGACATCCTCCTTCCATGGGCGAATGTGAAAATGAGCCTCGGCCTACATCTACTAAAATTTTTGAAAATCAATTTTTTGAACATGAGAAACAAAGTGAGGAACAACCTACTATGCCACAACATAAGAAGGACATGGAAAATGGAACTTGGAAATGGCTCGTTTACTCAAAAAGGAAAAATAGAGATGAGACTGAATTTCAGCATTGTCATGACTCCAACTCGGGGGCAAACAAAGGTAACTATAACTCGTTGTCTGATAATCTATCTCTTGAATGTGATAAGCCTATTGCTCTTCGAAAAGGAGTTCGATCTTGCACTAAACATCTTTTGTCTAACTTTGTTTCATACTCAAATCTGTCACCTTCATTTGTTGCTTTCACATCTCACTTGTCTAGTATAGAGATTCCTAAAACTGTACAGGAAGCTCTTAAATGTCCAAAGTGGAAGGAAGCTGTACTTGAGGAGATGAGAGCTCTTGAGAAGAACAATACCTGGAATGTCGAAGCCTTACCAACAGGAAAGAAGACAATGGGTTGTAAATGGGTCTTTAATGTGAAGTACAATTCATATGGTTCCATAGAAATATATAAAGCTAGACTAGTGGCTAAAGGATTCACTCAGACATATGGAGTGGACTACTCTGAAACTTTTGCACCTATTACAGAATTGAATACAGTTAGAGTGCTACTATCTGTTGCTGTTAATTTAGACTGGTCATTACAGCAACTGGATGTAAAAAATGCTTTCTTGAATGGTGACTTAGAGGAAGAGGTATTTATGGAGTGTCCCCATGGTTTTGAGGAAAATTTTCATCACGGAGTATGCAGATTAAAGAAATCCTTATATCGCCTCAAACAGTCCCCAAGGGCTTGGTTTGAAAAATTTACTTAGTCAGTCAAAAGACAAGGATATACTCAAGGCCAGACTGATCACACGTTGTTCTTTAAATTTTCTCTAGAAAGAAAAATTGCTGTATTAATTGTTTATGTTGATGATATCATTCTTACAGGAGATGATATGGATGAAATGGAACGGTTAAAAAGAAATTTTGCATCAGAATTTGAAATCAAGGACCTTGGAGCTTTTAAATATTTTCTTGGCATGGAAGTTGCTCGCTCTAGAAATAGAATAGTAATTTCTCAACGAAAATATATCCTTGATCTTCTGAAGGAAACAGGGATGAGTGGATGCAAACCAGCTGAGACTCCTATTGACCCAAATATAAAATTATGGGAAAATGGGAATACACTTATTGACACCGGAAGATATCAAAGGTTGGTTAGAAAGCTAATCTATCTATCTCATACTAGACCAGATATTGCCTATTCTGTTAGTTTGGTTAGTCAATTCATGCACGCTCTATATGAAGAACACCTTAAAGCTGTTTACAGGATTTTGAGATATCTAAAATCATCTCCTGGAAAGGGTCTATTCTTCAAAAAGACCAATCACAGGAACATTGAAGTCTTCACAGATGCAGACTGGGCTGGATTAGTCATGGATAGAAAATCTACATCAGGATATTGTACCTTTGTTTGGGGCAATCTAGTCACTTGGCGGAGCAAGAAACAAAATGTTGTGGCCAGAAGCAGTGCATAAGCTGAATTTAGAGCTATGACTCAGGGAGTATATGAGGAATTATGGGTTTATAGAATTCTTTGTGAACTTAAACAGACTATAGACCTTCCTTTGAAACTATACTGTGATAACAAAGCTGCTATCAGCATTGCACACAATCCTGTTCAACATGACAGGACCAAGCATATTGAAGTTGACAGACACTTTATTAAAGAAAAATTGGAAGCTAGAACCATTTGCATATCTTTTGTGCCCTCAAATCAACAAACAACGGACATCCTTACCAAAGGGCTTTTACGATCACAATTTGACTACTTAATTACCAAGTTGGACATGTTTGATATCTATGCTTCAATTTGAGGGGGAGTGTGGGAGTATAAAGCCCAACATAGGGCCTTATATCATTAAGTAGCATATCAGTTTCAATTCCTGATCTTTCTCTCTTTGTTTTTTCCCGTTACAATAGTTTAAGAGATTCTCTATCTCATTTGCTTTATTTGCTCCTTAATTATCGGAGCTGCTGATGTATATATTCTTGCTTTGCTATGAATAAAATTATCCTAGCTTAAACTCACATTTACCTTCAAAGCCTTTGTCGCCCTTTTCTGTCAAGAAAAAAACACGTTTGAATCTCCCAAGAAAATCCCTACATTCGAGTCGCAAGCTGCCCTTTTGGAACCATCCAAAACCAATCCTCCTTCAAATGCTGAACTATAGAGTTTAGGTGTTGTGGCCCGCCTAAATGGTAAGAACTATCTATAGTGGGCAAGGTTGGTGACATTGGCTCTTAGAGGGAAACAAAAAATTCATCATCTTACCAAAGACCCACCAAGTCAAATGGATGAGAAGTTTAAAATATGGGAGGTTGAAGACACAATCATCATGACTTGGTTGTTGAACTCAATGAAGTGTGAATTTTGCCATAATTTCATGTTCCTAGAAACTTCAAAACCGATCTGGGAGATGGTAAAAAGGACCTATTCTAAGGCATAAGATGAAGCTGTTGTCTGAGTTAGAAACTTAAATTGCTCATACCAAACAAGGCAATATGTCTGTTACAGAATACTATAATATGATGACTAGTTTATGGTAGAAAATGGACTTGTACTGAAAGCTGAAGCTAAATTCAAGTGAAGATACTCAAACTCTTCTTCAGGAAAGGGAATGAGATCTGGTGTTTGATTTCTTGGCTGGTTTGAATGAACAGTATGATCAAGTTCAGGTTCACATTCTTGGGAAAGAATCTCTATCAAACCTAAATGAGACATTCTATATCATCCGAGGAGAAGAAAGACGTTGTGCTATGACGTTGGACAGTGCCATTGATTCAAATGCTGATTCAACCCTCATGCCACAAAATAGGGAAACGAAAGATGGGATTTAGGTCAGAATTCAATAAGGTTCCAAACCGTGACAATTTGGTGTACTCATTGTAAGAAATCTCGGCACACAAGGGATAATTGTTTCAAATTGCATGGCAAGGAGCATGTCTTAAACTGAATTAAATAGCACCGTACTGAAGCCAACCTCACAACCAAAGAAATAGAAGAGCAATCTGAAACTTTTGAGAAAATACAGTCCCTTAAAGAAGAAGAGATTGGGAAGTGCAAGCATTACTTGAAACATTGACATCTAGCTCATGTTCTCTTGCTCAATAGGTAAGTGTCTAAATTTTGCTACTTTTAAGGCTTCTAAATCTGTCCCATAGATCATAGATTTAGGTTCAATTGATCACATGACCCATTCTTCATGCTCCTTTTAAGATTTGTAAACCTTGTTCCAATATCAAATCCATCAGTGTGGCCAATGGTAAGACCATTCAATAACAAAAGGTAATATTGATCTATCTTCTAAAATCTCTTAAAAAATGTCCTCCATGTGCCCAAAATCTCTTCCAACCTCCTCTGTCCATCAACTTACAAAGAACCTTGACTGCCTTGCTATTTTTAATCCTTCTTACTATGTTTTTTCAAGAAAAGAGGATTGGGAAGATGATTTGATATGCTAAGGAAAGGGATGGGTTATATTATCTCGAGGGGACCAACAGTGGCCTGGCTTGTTGCTCATCTCAAAAGGTTTTCACTTTGTCTCAAGCTCTATTACCCCTCGCTTATTTTATCTATGGTGTCTCCAACAGTAGTATTGATAAAATTTGGTTAGAGCATTGTAGACTTGATCATCCCCTTTTTTCCCTAACGCGTTCTATGTTTCCTGCCTTGTTTAAGAGTGTTATTTTTAGTACTTTGCATTATGAGTCTTGTGGATTTGCAAAGCACCATAGAGTGCCTTTCCCTGTGATATGTTTCAAGTACTCCTTTTCCTTTGATCCATACAGATATTTGGGGGCCTTCCAAAATTCCAAATGTTAATGGGGCTAAATGGTTTATATCCTTTATTGATGATTGTACTAGCTAACTTAGCTATATCTTCTAAAAAAAAAATTTGACATTAGCCTTGTCATCCCAAAATTATATAAAATCAACTCTAATCAATTTAGAGTTTCCATTAAAAAATTCAAGTCAGATAATGCAAAAGACTATTTCAACCACACTCTTAACAGGTTTTTTGATTAAGAGGGAATTGTTCATGAATCATCATGTGTCAATACCCCACAACAAAATGGGATTGTCGAAAGAAAGAACCGCCACTTGCTTAATGCCACACCATCCTTACTCTTCCAAATGCATGTTCCTAAATATTTTTGGGGGGAAACCGTCCTCACTGCAGCTTTTCTCATTAATTGCCATTGCCTGCCCTCTAAAACCCTTTTAAACAAAGTCCTCTTGATATTTTGCTAAATTATCTTCCTAATTCCATGTCCCTAAATACACCAAGCCCTAGAGTCTTTGGTTGCCTAGCTTTTGTTCACAATCATAAGCAAAACTGTGGCAAGCATGATCCGAGAGCTCTTAAATGTATTTTTTGGGGTATTCTGTTGTTCAAAAGGGATATAAATGTTTTCCTCCTCCATCCAGAAAATTCTATGTTTTTATGGATATCACCTTTTGGGAGTCCATCCCTTACTACTCTTCTCACCACCAAGGGGATTGATCTTATGTTGGTGAGCATGAACCTGCTTCTCCAACCTTGTTTCCCAGTTTTCTATCACAAATTGACTCCATTTCAGCATCACCAGGGAAAAAACCAGAATATGTTCCAAAGCCCAAAGAACCTCTCAATGTTTACTTAAGGAGATGTGGGCCTCAGTCTACCCAGCAGCATGTCCAATAATTGGATCCTACTCCTCTTGATGAACTTCATAGACACTTCAGGTGTGGAATCTAAAACTTTCACTGATCCTATTTTAGTTGAAAATGATTCTCTCTTGACTGTTGAAAATAACTTAGAACTGGATTTACCTATTGCTATAAGAAAAGGAAATAGAAGTTGCACCCAACATCATATATCTCATTATATGTCGTACAATAAGCTTTCCATCCCCATATAAAGCCTTCCCATGAGCCTTGTATGCCATTGACACCCCTCGAACATTTCAAGAAGCCTTAAAAGATAAAAATTGGTCACAAGCCATGGAAGAGGACATGAGAGCACTTGATAAAAATAAGATGTGGGACATTGTAGTTAATCCTCTAGGAGTTATTCCAGTAGAGTGTAGATGGATGTTCACATTAACGTATGTTCACGTTGAAGTACAAGGAAGATGGGAGTTTGAAATGATATAAGGCAAGATTGATAGCAAAAGGGTATACTCAAAAATTTGGGATGGATTATGGAGAAACATTTGTTCCTGTGACAAAAATTCGAGTATGATTAGTTCTTGAAGTACATTTTTAGTGGACCTTACAGCAATTTGATGTAAAAAACGCCTTCTTGCATGGAGACTTAGAGCAAGTAGTGTGCGTGGAGCCACCACTAGTGTTCGACAAAAACTTTGGTGACAATAAAGTATGCAAACTTAAAAAGGCTCTTTATGGGCTAAAACAGTTCCCTAGAGCATGGCTTGAGCGTTTTACAAAGGCAATGAAGAAGATAAAATATGTACAAAGTAGAGAGGATCATACACTTTTTATAAAACATTCACCTAAGGGGGAATTTATAGCTTTGTTGGTGTATGTGGATGATATTATAGTGATCGAAAATGATATGGTTGAAAGAGAAAGGTTGAAGGTAGAATTGTCTGGAGAATTTGAAATAAAAGACTTGGGACAATTGAGGTATTTCTTGGGTATAGAAGTTGTTTACTCTAAGGAAGGAATTTTCCAAAGAAAATATATCATTGATTCATTGAAAGAAACAAGGACAATGGGAAGCAAACCAGGAAGCATTATTAATTGTTATTGTAAAGACTCGTTCAATTCCCTATTCAGAAAGACATTTCTCTATTGTTTGACCAATTACTTTTCTTTTATGACTAGCAATTGGACAAAAGTCAAAATTCTTTTATGCAACTTCCATTCAGTATCAATAAAATACATAGTAAGACAAAGATAACTCCAATTTTGCACAGAAGTCCATCAATCAATAGTTAAACAAACACTTCGAGATTTCAAGGATAGAACACTTTCCAATTTTCTTTTCTCATCCAAGAAAAGCTTATAGCAATCCCTAGTCATCGTAATACGAAATGGAATAAGAAATAATGACTGAATAATACCCATAAAATATCGAAACCCTTCACCCTCGGCAAACTTAAAAGATAATTCATCAACAATAATCATCCTAGTTAGAGCTTACCTACATACATGAACATCAAAATTAATAGTTGATAAATTGTTCCCATTCCCTTCCCCTTGCTCTTTTCTTTTTGGCTGGAAAGAAAGAATGGCTTGTTTGGGGTCTAATAATTTTATGAAAAAAAATTTTACATTGATTTTTTAAGTGATGGACCGTTTTAGATGTTTCATTTCTTTTTCTATGGGTAGCATAGTCAACCCCACACCAATTACATGAAACCCTAGGCCAATTTGGATCGCAACCCTTAATATTGGTAAAATGTTGCCATACCCAAGATTCAGGTCTAACAGGTTTTCTCTTACCTTCTCGGACATCATCCTCTTCATTATTTGTCTGCTCTTGTACTTTTTTATTCTTTGAAGTTGACGCATTAATCTCTTTATTCCTTTTAGAAGGCGCTGAAGTTGCTTCATGCACATTTGGAGTTGGAGATCTTGATCATTCAGTAACCTGTGCATCTTCAAGAATTCTTTGTTGTATTTCATTTGATTCAGTCATCTTTTTTAACTTTTTGCCAAAAAAACAGATAACTAATGTAATATCAAAAGAGTAGAAATTCAAAGTATAATGCATTCAATGGAAGTCCCCATAAATCTTATAAGTAACTACCGAAGAAAATGCACCTGTGATGGATATATCAACAAGTGAAATTATTACTAAACCCTACCTCTGTGTGTGTGGATTTAACCTCAGACAAGGGTATAGAATACTGTCATATGTACTAGTTTCTAGTTTCCTAACTCTAGAACCAGGGACCACTATTTCGATGCTTTACATGTGCATAATTAACCGTGAAAATCGAATCATATCTCAAGCATGCTTAGCTTTTACCAAATATATTTGAATTCATTATTAGGTCAATCTTCCCATTAGGGCTGATAGCAAGGCCCTAGCTATTTAATTTGAATTAACTTCTTTTAGAATTATCTAGGGCTCATCATGCATAAGGTAAATTCATAAGCTCTTGCCTCTTTGGGACCACTTCTCAACTATTACTTCATTCTCTCTCTGTTTGTCTGTATGTTTGACACACACACAAATGCACATCTAATTAATTTGCAGAGATGATAACTCTCTGAGGTCTGGTAGAATTAACCTCATCGTGACATTATTTAAAACTCATTAAAAAAACCTAGATTTAACAATTAATACGAGGGTTCAGAAACCGCAAACTTTCGAGCCAAGCCTACCAATGCAATGGAAGTCCCCAAAAATATGTAAAGAGATGAAGATTAAGCAAACCCAAACCCCTCGTTCATATTCTAGACACAAGGTGCAAATAAAAGACACTTGTCTTATAAATCTTATCAGTAATGAAACATGTACAATGAGATGTAAAAGCAGCACATTCCCACATCGAAATCCATCCATATTGAAATATTGATTGGCTTGATTTTACCTTGTCGAGCAATGACCAGAAGGGAGAAAAATGCACCTTGTCCTCTTCAAATCTTCTCCCTCGCCGGCAAAAAAATGCATCGTAGTAGAGCAGATCGGGTCATGGCACGGGTTGGTTAGATGGTGAGTTTCTGGCAGTGAACGGTGGAGAGCAGGCTGAGTGGTGGTGGCTCTAGGGCACGATGTCGGACAAATGGACCAAGAGCAGTTCGGCTTTAGGAATCTTTGGGGGGCTATGAAAATTGAAATGCATTATAGAATTAGTAACAGGGAGTTGGGGCAGACTATTAGAGGTAGATCGGGTAAACTCACAGGTTGGGGACTGGACTCTGGGCTGAAGGGCACTAAACCGAATAAACTGGTGGTCGGTTCGGTCCGGTTTGGTTGAGAATTTTTTCCAACCGAAAACCAAACCAAACCGCTCGGTTCACTCAAAAAAAAAAAACTAAACTGCCCAAAATAAGTTTTCTTTGATTTTTTAATGGTTCGGTTGATTTTGTTCGGTTTTGTACACCCTTACCGAATATGGTTGCCATCCAAACATACTATGATAACTCTTCTTTACGACACACTTCTCATAAACTAACCGAAAAAAATTATCTCTCTTGGTTGCGATCCGTAGAGATGGTCATATGCGGAAAGGGATGATATGGTTACTTGGATGGGTTTGCAACGAAACCACTAGAAACCGATCCCGCATTTGTTACCTGGGATGCGTAAAACTCCATGATCATGGCTTGGCTGATCAACTCGATGGAGGAGAGGATCAGCGAGAGTTTTATGTGCTATAAAACTACCAAGGATATGTGGGAAGCCGCTAAAAGACAATATTTCAACCTAAAAAATTCCTCTTAGCTGTTTGAATTGAGGAACCGAGCCAAGAATCTAACCTAATTAGACTCGGATGTCACAACTTACTTCAATACTCTGTCTTTACTATGGCAGGAAGTCATCTCTTTAACATTGGCCATTGGTTCTGTGCAAGTTGCGCATAAAACTATCAAAAATTAATTAACAAGGAAATATTTTATTATTTCCTTTCAGGATTGAATAAGGACCTCGATGAGGTTCGAAGGCACCTCCTGGGTCAAAAACCTCTACCAAATATAGAAGAAATTTTTGCAGAGGTACACAGAGAGGAGACACAAGGGTAATACTGGGAACAATGAAAACAACTTCAGAGATAGTCTTTGTAACCTGTGTAGCTGAGAATCCAAGAAATCCAACAAGGGATAAATGGTGTGATCACTGCCAAAAATCTAAGCATACAAGGGATAGATGCTAGAAACTACATGGAAAACCGAATAATTGGAAGAATGGTAAGAGAGATGGAAGGAGTTTTCAAGCAACTGTTGACTCATCTTCAAACTGGGTGAGTCTAATCTTTCATTGAGCGGAGAATAGATGGAACAGTTGCAGCATATTCTAAATTCACAACTTATTAATATGAATGGTTCTACGGGCCAAAACCAACCTTCATCTTTACCCTCAGGTTCTTCACTCAAAAAGGTAACTTTATAACTGCCCTCAATTGTAACTCTAGAATGATAGAATCATGGGTCATTGATTCTAGGGCAACAGACCATATTATAGGGTTTGCCAATTTGTTTATCTCCTATAAACCTAGCCCTGAAAATTTAAAAGTAAAAATAGCCGATGAATCTTTTATAACAGTTGTTGGAACTGGCAATATCCGCATTGAGCCTAAAATTGTGCTTAGAGATGCTCTTCATGTCCCAAAACTTTCTTGCAATTTGTTATCAGTAAATAAGATTACTAAATATTTGAATTGTATTGCTCAATTCTCATATTCTACTTGCACTTTTTAAGATGTGAACTTGTGCATGAGGATTGGCAGTACTAGAGAATTCAAGAGACTCTACTACTTTGAGGAAGATGCACACTGGATGTGACTTACCTTTTTCAAGAGGGCAACAAATTATGTTATGGCATTTTAGGTTATGCCATCTTAATTTCTCCTTTCTCCTATTTGAGACATATGTTTCCTAATGTTTTAAGAAATAAAGATGAATTTTAGTATGATACTTGTCAACTTGCCAAACAACATAGATCCAATTTTCTATTATAACCTTACAAACTAATCAAACTATTCACTTTAATTTATAGTGATATATGGGGACTCTCACGTATACCTAGTTCTACTGGAAAAAAATAGTTTATTACATTTATTGATGATCACACATGGATTACTTGAATTTACCTTCTAAAAGGAAAAAAGCGAAGCAGCGCATACCTTTAAACACTTTCACTCTATTATTCAAAATTAATACAATATAAAAATATCAATTTTTCGTACTGACATTGGTAGGGAATACTTTAATTCTATCCTTGGAACATATCTCTTAAATCATGGAATTATCCATCAAAGTTCTTGTGTGGATACCCCCAACAAAATAGGGTAGCTAAAAGAAAAAATAAACATCTTCTTGAAGTAGTCCGGTCTATTATGATTGCTAATAATGTTCCTAAATTTTTTGGGAAGATGCTATTCTAACAACTTGTCATTTTATAAACAGAATGCCTACTCGTGTTCTCAATTATAAAACCCCTGTCCAAACTCTTCTATAATCCTATCCTGAAACTAGACTCAAACTCTATGCCTCTGAAGGTTTTTTGTTGTAAAGTCTTTGTGCACATGCATAACCATAATAAATTAGAGTCTCGGGCCATCACCTGCATTTTTCTTGGATACTCTACTACCCAAAGAGGCTATAAATGCTATTCCCCATAAAAACACAAATATTTTATCGTTACAAATTTCACTTTATTTGAAAAACAGGTCTACTATCAGAAAAACTTGATTCAGGGGTAGACTAATTAGGAAGCTCCATGGCAAATCAATCAGGAACCAAATCCTAGACCAATATCTGAGACACCGGAATCTTACTATGAAAGAACCCTTGACATATCATCACCCAAAATCACAACAAACCCAAGAACAGAACCAAAACACTTACCAGAACTAGGAATACATGAAACTGAGCAACCCTAACTTCTTGAAACTGAACAACCCTTACCTAAACCAAAACATCCTATCCCCATAACTGATCCTGTTGAAGAAATAGAACCTAAAACTGAAGCCATCACACAAGAGAAAACGGATAAACCTGAATTGCTTGCTTACACTCGGAGAAGAATTCCCAAATTAGTAGGAGAAGCTGGTGAACTTACGACCTGTCATTCTCATGATCCTGAGGCGTCATCTTTAGAAGTAAGTGATCTTAATTGGCCTATTGCACTAAAAAAGAAACCTCGGTCTTGCACTCAACGTCCCATCTCAAATTATGTTTCATATGATCACTTTTCTTCTAATCTCCGTGCCCTTGCTACAATTTTTTTGGAAGAAAAATTCCACGGTACATCCAAGAAGCCGAGTATTCCAAGTTGGAGAAAGGCTGTTATAGAAGAAATACAAACTTTGAAAAAAAAAACAAACATGGACCCTTGTTCAGAAACCACAGGATAAAATGCCTGTTGGATGCAAATGGATTTTTACTATTAAATATAGATCCGATGGGATTATAGAAAGATATAAGGCAAGGCTAGTTGCTAAAGGGGTACACTGAATCCTAGTGATTGTCTATAATGAGACTTTTACACCTGTTGCTAAGTTAAATACAGTAAGGGTTCTCTTATCAATTATTGCCAACCTTAATTGAGAATTATAGCAACTTTATGTCAAGAATGCATTCCTTAACGGTGATTTAGAAGAGGAAGTTGAAATGGACCTCCCACCTGGATTTGATCAAAACTAGAAAAATGGGACACTCTGCAAGTTAAAAAAGGCCCTTTATGGGATAAAACAGTCTCGAAGAGCTTAGTTTGGAAGATTCACAAAAGCAATTCTAAATTAAGAGTATAAACAGGCGCACACTGATCATACTATGTTTTATGGACATAAAATGGTAAGAGAACAATTCTCATTATATATTTAGATGATATAATTTTCACTGAGGATGATGTTCTTGAAATTTTTAGACTTAAAAGTTAAATTGGCATATGAATTTGAAATAAAATATCTTGGTTCTTTGCATTATTTTCTAGAAATGGAAGTTGCTAGAAATAAGAAGGGGATCTCAGTAACTCAAAAGAAGTATATATTGAATTTATTAAAAGAAACTATTAAAGGAAACTGGGATGCTTGGCTGTAGGCCAATTGATATACCCATGGATTCCACTATTATAATTAGTAGTAGCAAGGGAGGAACAACTGCATAAGAAGATATCAACAGCTAGTAGGGAAGCTTATTTATCTCTCTCACACTAGGCCAGATATTGAATTCGCTGTGAGTATAGTGAGCCAATTTATGCACTCTCGTTGTGAAGAACATATGGAGGCAATTCTTCGGATATTGAAATACCTTAATGGATCCTAGACAAAGGATTGTTCTTTAGAAGAAATCAGTCTAGGAATATTGAATGATTTATAAATGCTGACTAGGCATGATGAGCTAAAGATAGGAGGTTGCTGGCTAGGCATGATGAGCTAAAGATAGGAGGTCTACTTTGAGATATTGTGCTTATGTTTGAGGTAACTTAGTTACTTGGAGAAGTAAGAAACAACCAGTAGTGGCTAGAAGCAGTGTTGAAGCAGAGTTAATGGCTATAGCCCATGGAATATGTGAAATGTTGTGGCTAAAATTATTACCTGAAGAACTTGAGATGAAGTTAATTTTACCTATCAAACTCTACTGTGATAATAAAGTTGTCATTAGTATTTTACATAATCCTATCCAGCATGATAGAACAAATCATGTTGAGGTGGATAGACATTTTATTAAAGAAAAGATTGAAGGGACTCTTTGTATTACTTATACTTCAACTAGAGAGCAGAATGCAAATATTTTAACAAATGCACTGCCAAGAAGAACTTTTGAGCATCTGGAAAACAAGTTGGGCTTGTTCAATCTTGGAAGTCCAACTTGAGGGGGGGGTGTCACAGATTATGGTTATAATTTATGGTTATTCTATCCTTGATTTTGTGGCATTATCTTATTATTATTGCATATCTTTATTTCTTTTGTATTATTGGGATTTGGGTGGATTTTATTTTCTGGATATTTGTTGTTTTCTGTTGTTCTATTAGGTAAAGATATCCCGTGATATTTTTCCTCTTGTATTGGGATTTTTACTGATTGTTTTGCAATCAACCCTCTCCTATTTATTCCCCTTGTATTTTCGAGATTATTGAATTGAAGAGTTTTCTTTCATTCTGTCTACAATCTTAATTTTTTGATTTCTTACAAAAGGACTATGGGAAGAAAACAATTTATAACAACACATCATATGATATGTCACTCCTAAATCTATTATCCAAAGAGTTTAGGGAATAATGGGCACATTAAAATAGTGGATTGAAAGTTGTTACCTAATTTGGCCAAGGAACAAGAGGGGGACAGATTGTTTGAAAATTATGATTATGTGGACTAGAGTCGTTGAGCACGCATGATTCGTGTGTTTGACTCATACGACTTGTATAGGTGGCCAAATCGTTGACATGCCTGAATTGTTGTCGGAATTGCACATTCCAATGTGATTCTGAGAAGAATCCTAGAATCGGCTGATTCTACGATTCCAACCTTGAGCTTTGACGTCGTGCAACCATGATTGCTACACGACGTCCTGTTCATCGCCTCCTAGTTCTGCAACCATTTTTTTTTTAACTGTAAGGCCAAAATGTTGCATTTTGGATTACTTCCTCCAAAATGCAGCGTTTTATTCAAGAGAGAAACAATTCCTTCTCTGTTAGCCATGAGTGGAAGTCATCTGATTTATTTAAATAATTGTTTTAAAATTATAAAAGCAAGAAATAATTCCTTGATAGTGCACTATGAGGGGAAGTCTTTTGATTTATTTAAATAATATATTTTTAAATTACAAAAATAACTTTTTTCACAAGTAATTTTAATCCTATTCAAACAAAAATGGATAATCATTAAATAACCTTATCTCTTCACAATTTTAAACTTATTTAAACACAAAAGGCATCCTTTTCTCCACAATTCTAAATTTATTTGTAACTCAAAGGTGAGTTTAGCAAGCCATCAAGGAATTTCTTTACTGTCAATCTTCTTCTTCTTTTGATTAGTAAAGGTGAGTGTTTTTCAACTCATCAGTTTCAACCGTCATCTTTTTTAGTTTTTAAAATTGCTAATAAACTTCATATTTTACATTTAAATTTACTTTTGTTGTGTTGCTATCATCTCTCCTAAAAAGAGAGTTAAGAAGTATATTGCTTGGAATTATTATACATCTTTATAAACTTGATTACAACTGTAGTTATTTCCCAAAAACAATGTGGTGAGGTGCATTTATATTGAAGCATCATTTGTCAGGAATACACAAAAAAGTTGCTTCATGCGAACAAGTTCTTGAAAATGTTAAAAAATTATTTATAAAAATTGTAAATGGTATGCAAAAAAAAAAAAAAGATGAAGTAGTTATTGAGTACTTTGAAGAGAAAAAATATCAAGAGAAAAATATTCAAAGAAAAAGAAACATGGATGTTTTTGTTATAAAAGGAAAGAGGGGTCTACCATGATAGGACAACAAACTTTAAATGAGATGGTAAAAGACAAGTAATTAGTTGTTAAAGATGAATGTAGATGTATATGTGGCAATGCATTACCATTTACTCTAGTGAAGAGTCCCTTGTTTATGAATATATTGAAATCTATAAGTGAATATGGTAGAGGTTTGAAGCCACCAACTTATCATGAAGTTAGAGTTTCATATTTAAGAAAAGAGGTTGATCTTGTGCATCAAAATTTAAAAAATTATAGGAGTGAATGGAACAAGACTGATTGCACATTAATGTCAGATGGGTGGACTGATGGAAAATATAGGTCCCTTACTAATTTTCTTGTCAATAGTCCAGAAGGGACTTTTTTTTATTAAATCTGTTGATACTAATAGTTTTGTTAAATATGCTGAAAAATGTTTGAATTACTTGATGATATGGTGGAAGGGGAAGAGAATATGGTTCAAGCAGTGACTAATAGTGCTTTAGCCCTTGTATCTACCGAAAGCAAGTTAATGAAAAAAAAAAGCAACTCTTTTGGTCTCCTTGGTTATCCCATTTTCTTGACTTGATTCTTGAAGACTTTGATGCTATTCTGAATTTTTATAATACAATTGGAAAGGCAATAACAACAACAACTAAGTCTTTTCCCACTAGGTAGGGTCGGCTACATAGATCAAACGGCGCTATAGTAGTCTATCATGAATGAGATCAATAGATAAATTATTAACTATTAAATCATTCTTATTAGTTTCACTTATTGTTTTCTTTGGCCTCCCTCTACCCTAACTATTGGACTATTCTCCATCTGATCTACTCCTCACTAGAGTTTCTGCAGGTCTTCTCCACACATGACCAAACTACCTTAAGCGAGATTCAACAATCTTCTCCACAATAGGTGTTATCCCAATATTCTCTCTAATGCACTCATTTCTATTCATATCTCTTATAGTGTGTCTACACATCCAGCGTAATATTCTCATCTCTGCAACGTTGAGTTTATCTTCATGTTGTCTTTTGACTGTCCAACATTCAGTACTATACAATATAGCAGGTTTTATAGCCGTACGGTATTATTTTCCTTTAACTTTGAGTGGTACTTTTTTATCACAAATGACACTCGAAATTTTTCTCCATTTCATCCATCCAGCTTGAATCATATGATTTACGTCCTCCTTTACTTCGCCATCATTTTGTATAATGGACCCAAGATATTGAAAACTTGTAACTTGTTTTAACAATTGGAAAGGCAAAAAAAAAAATTACAACTTTGATTTATAGGCATACATGGTTTCTCAATTTGTATAGGAGTTATTCTAAAGCTAAAAAGTTAGCAAGGCTAGCAATTACAAGATTTGCAACCTCCTACCTAACAATAAAATCTATTTTGGACCAAAAGACATCTCTTGTATCTATGTTTGCATCGAAAGAATGGATTACAAGTTTTGATGCCCCTAGAATTGAAGCTAAAGTCGTAGAAAATATTGTTTTAAGTGATCAAAGCTTTTGGGAATCTATAAAATATTGCTTGAATTGTGTGGGTCCTCTTGTAAAAGTGTTGAGACTTGTGGATGGAGATTCAAAGTTAGCCATGGGTGACACATATGAGGCTATGGATAGAGCAAAAGAACAAATAGTAAAGAATTTTAATAATGTAGAAAGCATCTAGAAGAAGATATGGGAGCTTATCGACAAGCATTAGGATTATCAACTCCATAGGTCTCTTTGTGCAGTGGGATACTATTTTAATCCTAAGTATTTTTCCTTCATATAATTTTTATAATAATTGTATTGCTTACTAATTATAATTATTTTATTTATATTTAAAGTTTACTTTATTAATTTTATCAGTTCCATTATGATCGAAATTTTAACCCTCATTATGAAGTAAAAATAGGGTGGTACAAGACAATGGGCAAGATGTGTTCAGATATAGAAACAAGAATCAAAATTGATGCACAACTTGAGAAGTTCAAGAAAGCAGAAGGACTATTTGGATATACCTTGACAATTGCAACTAGGGATAAGAAAAAACCTAGTAAATTAATTTATTTATAGTTTTAACTTTAAGTAATATTTTAATATTAACTTTACTATTATATATCTCTGGTTTATAGCTTTATGGTGGGATAGTTATAGAGATAAGTTCAAAGAACTACAATCACTAGCTATTTGTATTTTAAGCCTAACTTGTAGTGCTAAGGGATGTGAGAGAAATTAGAGTGTCTTTGATCACGTGTATTCTAAGAGAAGAAATTAGTTGGAGCAACAAATGTTGAATGCTCTTGTATTTGTTAAATATAATCTTCAATTTGAAATAAGACAAAAGCATAGAGTGGAGAAAGGAGATACATATGACCCTATTTACTTATCAAATGTGGAATCTGATGATGAATAGATTGTTGAAAAGGAAGATCTTTGCCTGGGGGGAGAGAACTTTTGGATGGATGTTCAAGAGTCCTTTGACATTGACGAAGGAGCTCCAATAAAAAGGAGAAAAAGAGGTATTCCAAAGACCAAATTTTCTGAATTAATCCATTCTTATTTCTTACGCCTCTATATTCGTAATTATACTTCCTCACTTATATATGTTTAGGTCCAAGAAATCTTAACGCTATTGCTAATGCAAACAAGAAAAGGAAAGGAAAAGCAATTGAGACACACATTCTTATTTCTTACGCCTCTATATTCGTAATTATACTTCCTCACTTATATATGTTTAGGTCCAAGAAATATTAACGCTATTGCTAATGCAAACAAGAAAAGCAAAGGAAAAGCAATTGAGACACAAGAAGAAGTTGAAGAAACTAGAGATGATGGTGTTAGTGACAATGAAGAGGAAGAGAATAAAGAGTTATTCATGTTAAATGACAATCATGATAGCGACAGTGACATCAATCTTGAAGAATGGAAAAAATTATTAGAGTTCATTAGTTTATTTTAGTAATTTTAAGGCTAAGAATCTATGATTTTCGAGCTAATTATATCATTTTAAGACTTATAGCTAATTATGATTAAAATTATTAAGATAAATATAGTATTTTAAGTATTTTTTTATGTTATCTACTTATTTATATTTTATATTGTATTTTTTAAATTATTCTTGAATATATTTGTTAATCATACGATTCTATACAATTCACAATTCAAAAATAAGTAATCTGAGTTAAGATTTGAATCGCGATTTGACTACTATGATATGCACTGAAAAAGTTTATATATTTGTTCTAACTTATTGAAAGTCGGTGTTGCAATTGGAATTTCAGCAATTTTAGCATTTGACTATTATGATATTAACTATTAAATCTTTTTTAATAGTTTTATTTATTATTTTCTTTGACCTCCTTCTACTTCTAATTAGACTGCTCTACATCTATTCTACTATTCTCAGTAAGGTTTTTGTAGTTCTTTTCCACACATGGCCAAGCAACCTTAAATGAAATTTTACCATTTTTTCCATAATAGGTGCTACCCTAACTTTCTCTCTAATACACTTATTTTTAATTATATCTCTTTTAGTGTATCTACATGTCCAGTGCAACATTCTCATATCTGCGACATTGAGATTATTTTTACGTTGTCTTTTAACCACCCAATATTTAGTACCATACAATATAGCAGGTCTTATAGCTGTACAATAGAATTTTTCTTTAATTTTGAGTTACACATTTCTATCACAAATAACACTTGAAGTCTTCCTCCATTTCATCCATCCCGCTTAAATACTATGATTTACGTTCTCATTTACTTCGCCGTCATTTTGTATAATGAATCTAAGATATTTAAACTTTTGACTTGTTTTGGTATATGTTCTACAATTTTTAATTCTAAATTCGTATTTGTTCGCCTTTTATTAAAATTGCATTCCATATACTCTATTTTATTTTTATCGTACAAAAATCAAGTATTTTCAAAGTTTGACTCTATAACTCTAACTTTATATTTATTTCCTCTTTCAATTCACCAACTAAGACTATATCATCTGCAAAAATCATATATCGAGGCCCCAAATCTTGTATATGTTCTGTAATTACGTCAAAATAAGTTAAGAGAATATGGACTCAAAAATATTCCTTGATGTAGTCTAATAATTGTGGAAAATCGTTTGTGTTCTCCATTTTGTGTTCTCATGTAAGTCGTGATCTTATCGTACATATCTTCAATTACTTGAATATACGCAATATGTATTTTTTTCTTCTCTGAAATCTTCCATAAATCCTCTCTTAATACTCTATCATGTCTTTTCCATATCAATAAAAACCATATGTAGATCTTTTTGCTTCCTTTGATATCTTTTCATCAATCTCCATAATAAGTAAATTGCTTTCATGGTTGATTTTCTTGGCATGAAATCAAATTGATTTTCTATGACTTAAGTCTCCTGTCTTAATCTCTGCTCAATTATATTTTTTCATAACTTCATAGTATGGCTTATGAGCTTAATCTCCCTATAGTTGAAACAGTTTTGTATGTCACTCTTATTTTGATAGATAAGGATTAAAATATTTCTCTTCTATTCATCCAACTTTTTTTTAAATATCATTATCACATTAAACAACTTAGTGAGCCAATTTATACCTTTCCTTCCTAGCCCTTTCCACACCTCAATAGGTATATTATCAGATCCTACTGTTTTATAATTTTCTATTCTCTTCAAAATCTTTTCTACTTCAAACTCCCGAATTCTACGTTAAAGATATAATTGCGGTCCTCGTTTGCAATATTTAATTTATTAGAATAACAGGTCAATTCATGTCTTTCGTTAAAAAGTCCTTGAAAGTAACTCTTTCATTATTCTTGAATATCTCGCTCTTTTATCAAAATATTACCTTTTTCATCTTTAATACATTTCACTTTATTTAAATCTCATCTTTCTTTTCTTACCTTTCGCAAGTTTAGAAAATTTTCTTTCCCCACCCTTAATTCTTAGAGATTGATAGTCTTTCACTCATAGGAATCTTACCATTGAGGAAAAATTCACTAAAATTCTTCATCAAATCATTCTTTACAATTGGCCAACAAGTTTTAAGAAAGGCCATGTTGAAGTTGTCCAAACCAAGCGTAACTCATGTTCGATTCCATCTCCTTTACCTCCTTTGAGCTTGTCTCTTGCTTATGGATTTCTTATTGCTTTTTGAAAAAATACTTGTTCCACTCATAACCCCCATGTCATTTACAAGTTTCTTAGTTACCCTCATTTGTTTTCACCCTATTTTGCATTGTTACTCTCTAAATACATAATAGGGTTAAAACAAACAATAATAGCTCAACAGTTACTGTTGAAATTTCCATTTAAAGCAAAGTTTTGATTAGAAGAACTTGGGGCTTGAAGAAAAACACACTAGCCATTTGTACCTTTCCTTTACTTAGAGTATTCCGTAAACAAAGTTTAACTACAAAATAAACTCCTAGAGATAAACAAAGCGGTTTGTGGCTGGAAAATATGACCATTACCATTTTTGGAGATGAAAGTAGCCCAGGAAGACACATGCAATGGATATATTTATTTTTCTAGGGGTTAGATGTTTAACAAAACAAGTGTAATAAAAAACACAAGGTGGAAGAGGATAAATAAACTAATGAGGAATTAAACTTGAATGCAGTAATAGTTTGAGAGGATTGATCGTTAGATGAGTCTGGCGAGAAATCAAAACTTTTGTAGAGGTTGTGTGAACGACATTGATTGGATGGGGTGATCGACCATGAAAGTGTAGCAGCAGTCTCTAGTTTAACGAAACTTATTGTATTAGTACATTGATAATGTTGACCTTGATTGTGATTACCATCTTCTCCTCTAGCTCTCTTAGTAGCCTATGAAGCTGAAACACAAGATTCTTTTGAAGTATTAGTGACCAATAGAGAAGAGATCTGCAACAAGGAGCAAAAACATTTTCTAGTGATGGGATAGTCGGGCTGACCAAGATTTGGTTTCGAAATTTTTCAACTGTTCAACATCAAATGGGATGGCAGTTTGTCATAATACCATGAAGTATCTTTTTCTCTGGGTCTCTTGTTCTTTAGTACTAATAGTAATGGGTAGAAATGACTTAAACTCTTCTTTAAATGACTCAATGCTGCCGATAAGCTGCCACATCCATGTCTTGTTTCAGGCTAACCAAAACAGGAATGTTATAATTACTCTGAACTTCAATTGTATGTAAACTCGTACCCCTACTCCACTATTTAAAAAATGTCTTTCAAGCCAAAAACTAACAAGCTGTTATAGGGTGAATTGACTGCCAAAGTAAGCTACACAATTGGCATAAGTTTCCTCCATTATAGTCTATCGGCAGCTGGAATATCATCTCTCTTTTTTTCCCAAATGAATGATCATTTTGACCAGGACAAATGGTTGGCTCAACGAACAGTTTTTTAAGTGGTACTGATAGGCAAAGCAGATATGACAAAATAAATACCAGGTTTTGTGTT
Organism: Gleditsia sinensis; assembly: GCA_037074535.1. Classification (NCBI taxonomy): domain Eukaryota; kingdom Viridiplantae; phylum Streptophyta; class Magnoliopsida; order Fabales; family Fabaceae; genus Gleditsia; species Gleditsia sinensis. Next base: position 41,605,257 of record CM073473.1, read on the forward strand.
AGAGGTGCCATAAATGCTAAAAATGATGAACTTTGGATGGAAGACGCCCTATAGATATCTGTGCAATGGGTGTACATGGCATGGACATAGAGAAGAATATTCTGACAGAGGACCAAGACCAAAGGCATACACAGTGGGGGCTGATATCCTGAGATATGAGCCTGGGTCAGGTCCATAAGTATTGGCTGGCCAGTTATACGTCAGGAATGGAGAAGAATGGCAACTCCTGTGCTAGCAAATGGGCAAAAGGGCTAAGACATTATGCTGGTGCTGAGACATGTTAGATGTCAGAGGTTGGCCAATCAAAGGTTTGTTCTGATCGGAGGGTTGCCGAATCAGAATATTTCAGAGATGTTGCAATAAAGACGAAAAACCATGAAAAAACAGTGCCACTAGTATGACACAGCGGGTAGCTTTGTTTTGCATGAAGTGCAGTTAAATACAACTATAGTACAAGGAGTAAATAAAGGACAGCCTAATATACAGCTCATAAGATAAGACAACTAATGTTTAGACTATCCTAACATGGATTAACAGTACCATATCTTGTATTGATGTGGTGCATTTCTTCCGCAAGCCGTTGTAGTTATTCAAACATGAAATTTTTAATAACTTAATTCTATGAGCCGCTCAAGAGTAAGTTACATTGACATTAATGCAGAGTTTTGAAAAACAATATGTATGATACCTGTGATTAACTCTAAACCATTACAAAAATTATCAAAGGCAGCTAAAAAATGCATCTAGCATGTCTTGAAACAGTATATCATTCTTTGTCTATATTCCTTAAGAGCCAAAAAGTGTGCTTTTGCTCAATGCTGAATTATGAGTTTTCCAAAAGAAAATCTCTTATTTGTTGTAATGTTAGGTTGCCTTTTTGTTTTTTCATATTTACATGTTTTTGTTTGGCTGAGATCATAATATAAATGTGTTTGTGAACTTTAATCCTTAGGATTTGATCCTGGATTCGGCTCTTCATGTTATTATTACATATCATGCTTAGTGGTGCTTTGTTAAGTTTGTTAGATTCCTTACCTGGAATAAGTAAATAATAATTTCATTTGAAAAATTTTAAATCCTATTTTTCCAGGGCTCTGGCAAAACCTCATTAGCAAGGACTGTTGCAAAATCCCTCAAGAAGCATGAGGACATCTTAGCACACATGTATTAATTTAATTCTAATTTATTCATTCTTTCTGATCTTTTTTAACCATTCTCGTTTGTAATGCTTTGTTTGAATTTTGTGAATTAATTTCAGCATATATTACTGTGCAGAATTTTTGTTTCTTGTTCAACACTTGCTTTGGAGAAGGTCCCAATAATCCGCAAGGAACTTGCTAACAGTGTAACAGAAGCTTTATATCATGCCCCTTCTATCATCATCTTTGATGATCTTGATAGCGTAATTTCTACTTCTGACTCTGAAGGATCTCAACCTCCAATGTCTGCTGCTGGACTCACAGGTTTTCTGGTTGACATTATAGATGAATATGGGGTAAGAAAATTTGTGGGGTATTCTTTACTTTGGATTCCATAAATCTTATATATGGTGTCATTTTATGGCCTTGTGCCATAATTTTGTAGATTGATGATGTTCAAAAAAAAAAAAGGAAGGAAAAGAGTATGTTTCAATCCAGGTTTGGCATAGCGATAAGTGATAATAGAAGTTTTTGCTTTTATTTAGAAATGTCAATATGGTAATATGATAAGAATAATATTTAGAAGGGTACATTTTATGTGAATATTAAAATCAACAGATTACACGTTTAAGAATGTCAAGGTCACAGAAATTGTCCTATTATTCAGCTCTTTTCTTAAGCACCTTTGGAAAAAGAAAACTCCCTCTTATATGTAGGCATGTGCTTTCCTTATTGCAACAAGGTCAAATTAAATGTCATAATACTTCTACATGTATTAGAAGTCTAGTTGTAATATGCTTTCTTTTTTACAATAAGAATAATTTCTTAAGAGAAAGAGGATGACTTTAGGTTCCGTTTGGTTGGTGGAATTAGAGTGATGGAATGGAAATCCTCATTCCATTCCCTTGTTTGATTGGTGGAGTTAATGAAAATTTGAATCTCATCGAATGCTAATTATTTCTTGTGAGGGAGTTGCCGTTACCTCAAAAAATGGGTGAAAAGTATAAAGCAAAATTGAAAGAAAAACAAAAAGACTAAAATACTATTCACCATTTTATTTATTTATAAACTTTTTTATAACTAAAAAATATATATTTGAATTAAAATTTTCAATATTGCGTAACAAAATTTAATTCAAATTTTTATATTACTAATATTTTATTTTATTTTTTATTTAAAATATTTAAAATAATTTTTTTAGTTAAAAAATATTATTTTGATATTTTTATTCTATAATGATATTTTTATATTTTTGTCAGTTTTTATTCTATTTATTTTCATGTTGTACCAAATATACTTTTAATAAATGCATTCCATTTCATTCTATTTCATTCCCAATTCTCATTCACATTACTTCCTAAATTATTAACAAAATGGAACCTTATAGAGTTTTGATATCTGCAATAGTTTGGTATGATGTGGAACAAAACTGCTAAAGGGTTTTGGACTGCAGGGGCTGAATGAGTTGGCTGGTTAAAGGATGGGGGAAGGATCTAGAGGGGTGAAGGACACGTGGGAGCTGTTAATTATATAGAAGAAATTGGTTAGGTTAGAGTATAAATTGGGGGTGAGGGTCAAGGGAATGTAGGCAGAAATTTGGGAATAATCGTGTGGGAAGTCTAGCCCTCAGAGTGATAGGGTTCTATTTGATATTTTCCTTTCAAATTTGTCCATTGTTCTTTTTGTACTCACAGGTGGAGATTGAGGTCTCCATCAATTGGTATCAGAGCATGGTTATGGGCAAGGTAAATATGAAGGAAATTGTAGAGAATTTGGAGAAGGTAATAGGGGAATTAAAGGGAGAAATTGGGTTAATAATGGATTAACTTTTGGAGATTCATGAAGCACTTGCACAGCTGCGTGGGAACTTAGCCAAGAAAAAAAAAACGTGGGAGTCCAAAAGAAAAAGGAAAGAAATTCTTTAAATTGATATGGCTGGATAGGGTGCAAATCCTGGTCAATTTGGCATGCGAGAAGACACTTTTGACAAAGGAAACCTGATAATGATGAAATGGCTTGGGACAGTGGTTGAGTGCAGGGTCTCTTTTGAGCTGATGTTAGTGTCAATAGAGGAGGCACCTGATCAAAGGCTAATGAAAAATTCTCTCAAGGGGCTTTAGGAGGAATTTGGTCTGAGTTAGGTGGTTTGGGCCTACAAGTCTGGCCCATGCTCTTCCATTAGCACTGAAAATTGAATGAACAAGTTGGTTAATCATAGGAGTTAGAAAGGGGCTGTAGGAATGGACCCTAAAATCCAGTGGGTTTGATATTAAACCTCGGGTGTGCGGCAGTGAGATCAGGCAGCAAAAGAAGTCAGCCAAAATACCTCAATGGGGCAAGACCTAGACTGAAGTAATTTGGCCCAGCCAATGGACTTAACCTGCCCAACGAAAATGAAAGGGATAGAGTGTACTGCAGATGCTGAACAGATTCAAAACAAAGTAGAGAAGACTAGAACTATGGGAAAAGCAGGGGAAATTTCTCCTAGGGGGACCAGCTTTGAACCTCGAACCAAAAGGAAAAAGGGGTTATGGGAACAGAAATTGACACCTAGGAAGGTGCAAAAATAAGCTGCTACAAGTGCTAATTATGGAAGATGAAAAGGAATAAGGTAAAATACAAGAAGAATTGAAAGGCTTGAAAAAGTCAGTAAAATGCTGACAATGAAAGAGGGCCACTTGTCACAATCTCTAATTCTCACTTTGAAGGCAAGGTGAAGTTTTGAGGTTGGGATATTGATAGAACCCTGAAATTAAGAAAAGGATAGGCTAGGAAAAGAATATGGCTGTTAAAGGGTTTTGGGCTGCTGGGTTTGAATGATTTTGCAGGTAAAAGGCTGGGGGAAGAAATTAGTGTGAAAAAAGAGAAGATAAATTCTACTCTGCTGCATCTTATTCCAGTGGATCAATAAGAAATAAATAGGACAGGATTGACCTATGTTTAGTCAATCACAATTCTGGGGAAAAAGGAGAGCAATCCAGGCTAATAATCCCAAAATAGAAAAGGAAATAAAAAATACAATCTGGGAGGATAAACTCCATAATCCCGAGAATACAACTGGGATAACAAAAAGGAAAATGAGAGACAAATAACCATAAAGATAGGATAAGCAATAAATTAGGAAGAGATAATCACAAATTTTTCTCATGATTTGTGACAACCCCCTCCCCCTCAAGTTCGACTTCCCAGGTTGAATATATCCAACTTACTTTCCAAATGTCCAATGGTTCTTCTTGGAAGGGCTTTTGTGAGAATATCAACAATATATTCTCTAGTAGGAGTATATGTTATGCAGAGAGTTCCCTCCTCTATTTTCTCCTTAATAAAGTGTCTATCCACTTCTACATGTTTTATCCAGTCACAGTGTACTGAATTGTGTGAAATATTAATTGTTGTTTTGTTATCACAGTAGAGTTTTAGGGCCAAAATTGATTTCATCTTAAGATCTTTAAGTAGTAACTTTAGCCACAACATTTCACATTTTCCATGTGCAATTGTCCTCAATTTTGCCTCGACATTGCTCCTAGCCACAACCTGTTGCTTCTCCAAGTGACAAGATTACCATATACAAAGGTACAACACCAGGAAGTGGACCTTCTATCTTCAATGGATCCTGCCCAATCTACGTCCGTGTATCCCTCAATGTTCCTGGATTGATTTTTACTAAAGAATATTCCCTTTACTGGTGATCCTTTAAGGTATCTTAGAATTCGTAATACAACCTCCATATGTTCTTCACAAGGTAAGTACATATGTTGGCTTACTACATTCATAGCAAAAGCAATATCCGGCCGTGTGTGGGAAAGATAAATCAGTTTTCCTACTAACCGTTGGTAGCTCCCTTTGTCAACTGGTGTCCCTTTTCCACCATCACCATGAGTCTTTGTGTGCATGAGAGCATGAAAGTGTATTATCATTAAGCTAGAACCCGATACATATATACAAAGAAGGAATAACGGGAAAGCTACAATCAAGGAGATAAAATTGGGAAAAAATCCTAACTGATTATACAATCCTATAATCAAGCTTATAACGGTAATAAAGAGTAAAAACAAATATATCCTAATAAATACATGGTCAACAGGATCAAGAGCACACTTCCCCTCAAGTTGGATCATATATGTTTATCATGTCCAACTTGCTGACACATTTCTCAAAACATAGTTTGTGAAGCCCTTTAGTAAACATATCAACAGTTTGTTGCTTAGTTGCTACATAGGTCAGACATATGGTTCTATCTTCAATATTTTCTTTGATAAAATGTCAGTCTACTTCCACGTGCTTGGTTCTGTCGTGATGAACAGGATTATGAGACATGTTGATAGCAGCTTTGTTGTCACAGTAGTGCTTTATAGGTGTTTCGCAGATGATTTGTAATTCAGTCAATACTCTTTTCAACCAGAGTCCTTCACAGATACCTTTTGCTACAGCTCTGAATTCAGCTTCTGCATTGCTTCTAGTTACTACCTTTTGTTTCTTACTTTGCCACGTGACTAAGTTTCTCCATACAAAAGAGCAATATCCAGTAGTTGATCTTCTGTCTTCCACTGAACTTGCCTAATCTGCATTTGTATACACTTCTATGGTTCTCTGTTCTCCTCTTTTGAACAAAAGCCTCTTTCTTGGTGACCCCTTCAAGTATTTTTAAATCTTATAAACTGACTTAAGATGTCCTTCATTGGGAGAATGCATGTAGCGACTTACAACACTTACAGAGAAAGCAATGTCAGGTCTAGTGTGTGATAAATAGATTAGTTTCCCAACAAGTCTCTGATATTTTTCCCGATCAACTAGTTTTCTATCACTCTCAAACTTAGTACTTTCTATGGGAGTAGTACTAGGTTTACATTCGAGCATCTCAGTCTTTTTCAAAAGATCTAGAACATACTTCCTCTGTGAGATATATATTCCCCTTTTTGATCGGGCAACTTCCATTCCCAAAAAATACCTCATTTTTTCTATATATTTGACTTCAAACTCTTTCGTTAAAGCTAACTTGAATCTTTTCATTTCCACTATATCATCACCAGTGACATTGATGTCATCAACATAAGCAACCAAGATTGTCTTCTTACCTTCTCTAATCCTGAAGAACATGGTATGATCTGATTGAGCTTGAATATACCCTTCCGATTTAAGAACTTTAGTAAACCTGTCAAACCAAGCTCGAGGTGACTGTTTTAAACCATACAGAGATTTCTTTAACCTGTAGGCTCTATTTTCTCCCCCTGGCTTGTCAAATCCTGGTGAGAACTTCATGTATACTTCTTCCTTCAATTCTCCATTTAGGAATGCGTTTTTTATGTCAAATTGTTGGAGAGGCCAATCTAAGTTAGCTGCAACTGACAAGAGTACTCTGATGGTATTCAATTTCGCTACAGGTGCAAAGGTCTCTTTGTAGTCCAACCCATAAGTTTGGGTAAATCCTTTTGCTACAAGCCGAGCTTTATATCTTTCAACTGTCCCATCAGCATTATATTTTACTGTGAAGACCCATTTACATCCAACAAGCTTCTTTCCTCTTGGAACATCAACCGCTTCCCATGTCTCATTCTTTTTGAGTGCTTTCATCTCTTCCAAGACAGCTTCTCTCCATTCTTTTACTTTAAAGGCTTCTTGAATGTCTTTGGGTATTTCGATCCTGTCCAAGTTAGCAATAAAAGCACGATATCTAGTAGATAAAGCATCATAAGATACAAATTTCTCAATTGGATGCATGGTATAGGTTCTATTGTTCTTCCTCAAGGCAATAGGAAGATCTAAGTCACTTGTTAACTGCTCCTGCTCTCTTTCTTCAGCATATTGTTGCTCCTCACAAGGATCCTGCACCGGTTCAGGACTTGGTATTGCCTCAGGTACAGAAGAGAATGTACTACCCAACTTTTTCTTTCGAGAGTAGACTTTTAGTTCCCTATTTTGTTTAATCTCATTGGTGTCTTCCTCTGCATTAGACTTCACTTCTGTTTGAGGCATAAAAGTACTAATTTCAGGAACACATGGGCTGGTTTCAGTGATAGGCTCAGGAATAGAATATGGCTCCGAAGAGTGAGATTCACACTTAAATTCACTCCAATACTCCCCCTGAATCGAAGGCTGGGGAAAAAAAGGTCTTTCTTCAGAAAAGGTAACATCACAGCTAATAAAGATTTTCCTTTTTTGAGGGTCATAGCATTTATACCCTTTTTGGGTAGCGGAGTAACCAAGAAACAAACATGTAACAGCTTTAGGATCAAGTTTATTAGTTTGATAGCTGTGAACAAAGACAAAACATCCAAAGACTCTCAAAGGGAGTTGAGTTTCAAGATGAGAAACACGGTGAGTTTCTTTGAGTTTGTTAAGAGGAGATTTAAAAGACAGGACACGACTGAGCATTCTACTGATAAGATAGGTAGCGGTAAGAATAGCATCCCCCCAAAAATATTTAGGTACATTACTAGTGAACATAAGAGCCCTAGCTACCTCAAGAAGATGTCTATTTTTCCTCTCAGCAATACCATTCTGTTGAGGACTATTGACACAGGTACTTTTGTGAATAATGTCATGTTCTTGCAAGAAATCATGAAGATGTTTATTGAAGTACTCAGTGCCATTGTCAGTTCGAAGAATTTAAATGCTGGTTTGAAATTGAGTTTTTATCATATTGTAAAAGTTAATCAAAACAGAGGGAACTTCAGACTTTTCTTTCAAAAGATATACCCAGCCTAAACGAGTATAGTCATCGATAAAAGTGATAAACCATTTTGAATTTGTGTGATTTGCAATGCAAGATGGCCCTCAAAGACCACTATGAACCATATAAAACAGTGTGCTAGATTTATATTCAGATCTTTTGAAGGTGGTTCTCTTATGTTTAGCAAACTCACAAACATCACAATGAATACGAAAAATTTTATTCATGGAAATTTCAAGAAACATACGAGACATATATTGAAAATTTGGATGTCCTAGTCTTTTATGCCATAACAAAAGTTCATCATGCTTAAAAGTAAAGACATTGTTACATGAATATTGGGAATTAAAATTACTCTCTTTGTCTTCATTGAAGTAGTACACCTCTTTGGACTCCTTAGCACTGCCAATCATCTTCCCCGATGACAGGTCCTGTAAAACACAGTGAGTAGGGAAGAAGTGAGCACTACAGTTAACTTCTTTAGTCAATTGACTTACTGAGAGTAAGTTACAAGCTAAATTTGGGACATGAAAAACCGAATTTAAGCATACAGAGTCTAAGATTTTAATACTCCCTTTTCCTGCAATAGGGGACAAGGTTTCATCTGCAATTCGAACCTTCTCATGACCAGCACAAGGAAAATAAGAATTGAAAAGATGAGGATCATCTGTCATATGATTAGATGCACCAGAATCTACTATCCATTTTTTTCTATCAGATACTGTATGTAAAGCTTGAGTAAATGTATCTTTTATAGTAACATTAGCAACAAACTCACTTTTTTATCCAGAATTTTGGATGTTATTTAACATCTCCAAAAGGGTTTTTAGAGAAATACTTTGGTCTATACCCTACTGCTTGATGCTTGCTTCAGCCTTTTCTGGATCAATATCATTTAAGACTTGGTAGCCCCGTGCTTTTCCTTTCTTTGGCTTCCAATCAGATGGCTTGCCATGAATGTCTGAGCAGGTCTCTTTAGTGTGACCATTCTTCTTGCAATGATCACACCATTTTTTCGGCCCCTTTTGACTTGAGTCACTGGTCCTGGATACTAAGGCAAAGCCTTCAGGTCCTGGATTAGATAAAATAGGGACTGGTTGTTTCTTCAGCATTACTTTTCTTCTAGCTGCCTCCCTTCTTACCGCAAAGAAGACTTCTTTAGTTGTAGGCAGGAGAACTCTGCTTAAAATTCTACTTCTCACATCATCAAAAGCTAAGTTTAATCTTGCTAAAAACTCAAAGACTCTCTTTTTCAATTTTCTGACCATGCATTACATCATCTTCCTTGCATTTCCACGTTTCTTCAGTGAAAATATCAAGTTCCTGCCATAATGCAACCATTTCAACCCAGTAGGTTGTGACATCTCGAACCCCCTGCTTCATCTGCCAAAGCTGAGTTTTGATCTCATATAAGCGTGAGGTGTTTTCTCCATCAGAATACGATTCCTTCACTCCTTCCCAGATTTCTCGTGTTGTTGGCAGAAACATGAACGTCCTCTTAATTGATGGGTTCATGGCGTTGATAAGCCAGGAGGAGACCATTGCGTTATCCATCTCCCACTGTCGGGAGGCTTGCTCATTGGTTGGGTCTGGGATTGTCGCATTGCTGGTAATCATGCGTAACTTCCTGCGGCCCCCAATGGCAAGTTTCATGGCCTGTGCCCATTCTCGGTAGTTGGCACCATTGAGTTTCTCAGTGACCAGGACCACTGATGACCCTTCGAGATTAGAAATCGTGGACGACAAATTTCCAGGCTAACTCGGGTTCATCGCAAAGGAGCCCTCAAGTTCCAAACTATATCCCTCACTCTCTGGGTTCAACTTCAGCGTGGTTTCGGAGGTGTCTGGGTTGTCGGGCTCTGATACCATTGTTACAATGCATTTTTAATCAAGGGAGAGCCACCCCTTAAAAGTTAGCCTTTAAGGTTGGAGAGCCCTTGAACTTATATACTACACCCACATCAATATTTTTATCAATGTGGGACTTTTTATGAAAGCAAGTGTAACAGAGCACCCCACCCGAATAAGCCGACGTCCACGACAGCTGACACTCTGTTAGACAGGTCCAACGGCCACCACTTTCGCCAACAATGGGCATTTTTTCTGGGTCCGGTTACCCCCGTCAGGTAGCCCTTTCCGCAGAGGTCAGCCACCAGCTCTGATACCATGTGCGCACAAGAGCATGAAAGTGTATTATCATTAAGCTAGAACCCGATACATATATACAAAGAAGGAATAACAAGAAAGCTACAATCAGGGAGATAAAACTGAGAAGAATCCTAACTGATTATACAATCCTATAATCAAGCTTATAATGGTAATAAAGAGTAAAAGCAAACATATCCTAATAAATACATGGTCAACAGGATCAGGATCACAGTCTTAAAGGTAGAGTCCATAGGTGTTTCTACTAGTTTATTACAACCCAGCATCCCAGTCTTCTTCAATAAATCAATTACATATTTCCTTGGAGTGACAGAATTCCCTCTCTTATTTCTAGCTATCTCCGTTCCTAGGAAATAGCGCTGAGACCCAAGATCCTTTACCTTAAATTCAGCAGTGAACCTACTTTAAGTCTCGAGATTTCAAGTGTATAATCCCCAGTAAGAATTATATCATCCACATATACTAGAAGAATTGTACTTTTCCCTTCTTTATATTTATTGAACAGTGTGTAATCAGTATGTCCCTACTTTTACCCTTGTTCAAGGATGGTCCTTGTGAATCTTCCAAACAAAGCTCTTGGAAATTGTTTTAGCCCATATAAAACCTTTTTCAACTTGCAGACCATTCCTTTCTTTTTGTTTTGATCAAACCCAAGAGAATGGTCCATGTAGACTTGTTCTTTTAGGTCATCATTGAGGAAAGTATTCTTTATGTCTAGTTGATGTAGCTCCCAGTCAAGATTGACAGCAATAGAAAGTAGAACTTATACTATATTTAGATTAGCAACCGGTGCAAAAGTCTAACCATAGTCAATCCTATAGGTTTGAATGTAGCTTTTGGCAACAAGTCTTGGCTTGTGTCTTTCTATAGTTCCATCGTATCTATATTTCACCGTAAAAGCCCATTTACATCCAACAATACATTTATCCTATGGTTTCTAGTCAAGGATCCATGTTTGGTTTTTTTCAAGGGCTTGCATTTCCTCTATAACAGCTCTTCTCCACTTTATAATCTCTCATGCATCTTGAATATCCCTCGGGATTTTCTCTTCGGATAGATTCATTATAAAAGCTAAAAAATCAGAGGAAAAGTGATTATATGATACATAATTTGAGATAGGATGTTGAGTACAAGAACAAACTTTCTTCCTTAGAGCAATAGGCCAGTTAAGATCACTTACCTCTTCTAATGGAGTCTTGGGTTCATGAGTGTGGCAGGGCATAGGAACTTCTTCTACTACTTTGGGAGTTCTTCTTTGAGTGTAAACCAGCCGGTCTGGTTTGTTTTTATCATCTTGTTGTTTGACTTCAATTTCTTCTGTTAAATCACTATTAGAAGGACGGGATGAAGAGCCAGTATGGTCTATTTTAGGGTCAAGCTCTTCTGATTGTTCTAGTTCAGGGATCTGCTCATGTGAGGGCTGCTCAGGTTCGGGTTTTTTTCATACAGGTCCAAGGTGATTTCAAGAAGGGGTTTAGGACTTGTTTCTTGGTTGTTATGCCAAGCAGCTTCATAGTCAGTCTCCCCCTAAAGTGAGTTCTTTAAGTAATAAGTATGTTTCTCAAAAAAAGTAACACCTATGGAGACAAAATATTTGTGTTTTTCTTGAGAATAGCATTTATAGCCTTGTTGAATGGCTAAGTATCCAAGGAAAATGCAAGGAATGGCCCTAGACTCAAGCTTGTTATGTGTGTTAGTATGCACAAAGGTTTTACAGCCAAACACCTTAAGAGGTAATGAGCCTATGAGTCTATTCTCAGGATACTGCTGCAGGAAGGCTTGAACAAGGGTTCTAATTCTATAGTTAAGCACATGAGTAGGCAGCCTATTTATGAGGTAATAAGCAGTGTGGATGACTTCTCAAAAGAATTTTGAAATATTATTAGCAATCATAATAGATCGAGTTACTTCAAGAAGATGCTTATTTTATTTTTTTTGCCACCCTATTCTGCTAAGGAGTTTCCACGCATGAACTTTAATGGATAATCCCGTGATTTAAGAGATATGTGCCTAGGATAGAGTTAAAGTATTCTCTTCCATTATCAATGCAGAGAATTTAGATTTTAGTGTTGTATTGATTATTGATCATTGAATGAAAATGTTTAAAGGTTTGTTCAGCCTCATTTTTCTACTTTAATACATAGATCCAAGTAATACGTGTGTAATCATCAATGAAGGTAATAAACTATTTTTTGCCCCTAGAATTAGGAATCCGTGAGGTCCCCAAATATCAATAAGAGTGAAAAATTTAGCTAGTTTATAAGGTTGAGATAGAAGATTTGATCTATGATGCTTAGCGAGTTGACAAATATCACATTGAAAATCATCTTTATTTCTAAAATGAGAAGGAAACAAATGTCTTAAGTAAGAAAAACTAGGGTGGCCAAACTTAAAATGCCATAGCATAACTTGTTGCTCTCTTGAAAGAGGGGAATCATGTTTGGTAGTGAAAGCTTGCTCATAAGGTGCCTTTTCCTCAAAGTAGTAAAGTCCTTTACACTCCCTAGCACTACCAATCTTCATGCCCGAGCTCATATCTTGAAAAACACACATGGATTGTGAGAATTGAGCGGTACAATTTAGGTCTTTGCTCATCTTGCTCATAGATCATAAGTTGCAAAAGAGTTTTTGGGAAATGAAGAGTATCCCTCAAAATAATGTTAGGACCAATTTTAATGCTACCAATACCTTCTACAGTTGCAAAAGATCCATCAGCAATTTTGACTTTTAAATTATCAGGACTCGGTTATAGGAACAAAACAAATTTGCAAACCCTGTCATCTGGTCCATACCCCAGAATCTATGACCCAAGGTTCAGTCAATCCAGAAGTATTATTAAGGGCCGATATAAAGGTACATTTTCAGGCAAGAAGAGAGGAACTTGATGGTGATGGCTGATTATTCTAGACATTCATGGTTGCAAGTTGAGAGGTTAGAATATGTTGCAGTTGATCCATTTGTTCTCTGCTAAAGGAGATATTAGTGTCATCTTGTTTAGAGTCAACCGCTGCGTCGAAACTATTTCCATCTTTCCTACCATTCTTCTAATTACACAATTTTCCATGTAGCTTCTAGCACCTATCCCTTGTGTGATTAGGTTTCTGGCAGTGGTTACACCATTATTCCCTTTTTTGGTTCTTTGTATTCTCAATTCCTAGAGTGATAAAAGTTGTTTCCGTTGTTGCTTTCGTGGTTCCCAACATTACCCTTCTTTGTGTTTCTTCTCTTCGAACTTCAGCAAAGATTTCCTCGATGTTTGGTAATGGTTTCAAATTTAAGAGGCGTCTTCTAACTTCATCAAATTTTTTATTTAAACTCGAAAGAAAATCATAAATTCTTTCTTTGTCAATTAACTTATGATTGTTTTGGGAGCAGTTTAAGCACATCCAATGACCATTGTTGAATAAATCAACTTCCTGCCGAAGTTTTGAGAGTGTTGAAATAGGTTGTGACGTCCATATCTAATTGGGTTATGTTCCTAGCTCGGTTTCTTAACTCAAAGAGATGTGATGAGTTCTCAAGGTCTGAGTATTGGTGCCTAGCAGCTTCCCACATCTCCTTGGCAGTTCTATAACACAAAGTTTTCACTTATTGTTTCTTCTATAAAATTAATCAGCTAAGCCATGACCATAGAGTTTTGAGCGTCCCAAGTTAGGAAAGAAGTATCTGTTTCTAGTGGTTTTGTTGTTGTTTCTGTCAACAGATAGCTTTGCATTAATGTGCTTTGCATTAAATGTCATAGCTTTGCATTAATGTGCTTTGCCTTAATGTCAACCGATATCTTTGATTTGTTCCTTTGATTTACTCTTTTGCATTATTACCTTGATTTGCTCTTAATGAGCTTATTTATTATCAGATTGTATAGGGATTAGATTAGCTTCTGTACATATTATATAATGAAGAGAACTCACGGCTAGAGGGGCACGCAATTCATACAGCATTCTTGATTTATTAACATGGTATCAGAGCATTCCATTTTTATCTGAAGTCTTAGCCGTCGCTCTGTGTATCAATTTCGGTTGTGTGCGTTTTTTCTCCGGCTTTGTGTCTCGGTGACTTCTGAAGTCTTGGCAGTCGCTCCCCACACCTTCGCAGCTTCAGTTCTGGTGTATCGAGCATGTTCGGGTTTTGCTTTTTGATCTACGCATTCCTTTTCTCGGCATTTTTTGAGCACCCTCGGGCTGGGTCGAGCCTCTTATCGTGTGTTTCTGGTTGGGTCGACTACGGTATCGTGGTCTTCGGATTTTCTGCGTGTTGTGGTCTTAGGATTTTCTGCGTGTCGTGGTCTTCGGCTGAGTTTGTTTCTCGGGTGTTTCTGAATTATTTCCACAGTGGGTCGCATCTTCTGAGCCACAATACACCTCTTCTGCGTGTCTTGGTCTTCGACTGAGTGTTTGGTTTCTCTCCAATACTCAATTTCGGTGCTTCACGCTACACTAAGGTGTTTTGTGTTCTCTCTCGGTTCTTTTCTCTTCTTTTGTTTTGTGCATTGTTTAGGTCATTATTTTTCTCATAGATTCTGCACCAATGTGTGTTAAGTTTACTAGGCACAATTATTCTACTTGGGCATTTCAGTTTGAATTATTTCTCAAAGGCAAAGACCTTTGGGGCCACATTGATGGTACCGATACTGCACCAACATCTAATACTGACAAATCTAAGGATACTCTGTCTTCTCCTTCTTGGGTTGTGCTTGATGTTAAAATTATGTCTTGGCTTCTTAGCTCCGTGGAGTCCCATATTGTCACTAACTTACGGGCTCACCGCTCTGCTCGTTCTATGTGGAGTTATTTGAAGCAAATTTATCATCAAAACATTGATGCTCGTCGTTTTCAATTAGAGCATGCTATTGCTATGTTTCAACATGGTAGTCTTTCCATTCAAAACTACTACTCGGCATTTTTGACTCTCTGGCATGAATATACTGATTTAGTCACAGCAAATATTCTTGTTGCTACTCTTTCCACTATTCAGAACCTTTACCAAACTAGCCAGCGTGATCAATTTCTCATGAAACTACGTTCGGAATTTGAATTAGTTCGCTCCTCTCTATTGAATAGATCTCCTGTTCCTTCTCTTGATATTTGTTTTGGTGAGTTACTTTAGGAAGAACAATGTCTTAGTACTCAAAATCTTTTGGAGCAATCTCATGGCAATTCTGGAGCTACAACTATGGCTTATGCTGTCCAAAGACGTGGACCACTTGGGATTTCTAAAAATTCTCAATGTTTCTGCTGTAAAGACTATGGTATATTGCTGTTAATTGTCCTAAAAAATATTGTTCGTATTGCAAGAAAAAATGACATATTATTAAAGAATGTCGTATTCGCTCCCAGAATCGTCAGGCCCAAGCATTTCAAACTTCTGTTACTGTAGCAGCGCCTTCTCCAGCACCTGGTGCTTCTTCTTCTGATCTTGCATCTCCATCAGCACCTTACTGCACTCTTGAAATGGTGCAACAAATGTTAATTTCAGGATTATTTGCCATGGGATTTCAAGGTAACAACTCTACTACACTCTGGTATGTAGACTCGGGCGCTTCTAATCACATGACAAATAATCGCAAATATCTGTCTCATGTTCGGCCCTATGCTGGTAAATCTACCATTCAGACTGCCAATGGCAATTCTTTGCCCGTTGCTGCTGTGACTAATGTGTTTCTTGCTCCTCAACTTTCCACGAATCTTATTTTTGTTGGTCAATTAGTTGATAACAATTGTGCTGTTAATTCTTCTGGTAATGGTTGTGTTGTGCAGGATCAGGTAACGGGGGAGTCGATCGTGAAGGGACCTAAAGTGGGGTGTTTATTTCCACTACTTTTACCTGCTTCGGCACTTTCTCCCATTTCTTTTATTACGTCTTTTACTTGTAATAATGTTTCTACTTTGAGTATGGTTTGGCACCGTCATTTAGGTCATCCTAATCCCCAAATCTTATCTCATGTATTAAACTCTGACTTTCTTGGTAATAAAGAACGTTCTTCTTTATCTCTTGAATGTGATTCTTGTAAACTTGGTAAAAGCAAAACTCTTCCCTTTCCTTTGTATGCTAGTAGAGCTTCTCATTGCTTTGATCTTATCCATAGTGATGTTTGGGGCTCTTCCCCAGTTAGTTCACATGAAAAATTTAAATATTATGTGACATCATTGATGATCGTAGCAGATTCACTTGAGTTTATTTTCTTCGTTCTAAATCTTAGGTTTTTCGTACTTTCACTGAATTTTTTGCGTATGTTGAGAATTAGTTTTCTACGAATATTAAGACTCTACGTACCGATTCTGGTGGTGAATATTTATCTACTGAGTTTCAGGCCTTCTTGACTTCTACAGGGATCATGCATCAACGTTCATGTCCCGCTACTCCCCAACAAAATGGAGTAGCCGAACGCAAGAATCGTCATCTTCTTCATGTGGTACGTACTCTTTTATTAGAATCTTTTGTTCCATCCATGTTTTGAGTTGAGGCTTTAAAGACTGCTACTTACTTGATTAATCGTTTACCTTTTCAAATTTTACACATGGAATCTCCCTACTTTTGCCTGTTTGCTAAGGAACCTAGTTATGATAATCTTCGTATATTTGGTTGTGTATGTTTTGTTCATTTACCTTCTTCTGAAAGACATAAATTATCTGCTCAATCCGTTCGATGTGTTTTCCTCGGATATAACATGTCAAAAGGGATTTGTTTGCTATGATCCCACTTTACATCGTACACGTATTTCTCGAAATGTTATTTTCTTTGAAAATCAACATTTCTTTCCTGTTTCATCTGTGCCCTCTTCCTCTTCCACTGTGGTCCTCCCTTCCTTTGAGCAGCCTTTTTCAGATCTTCATCAAGTTAGGTCTCGCTTTAAACCAGGTATGGTATATACAAGACGCTCTCACACACGGTCTCTTTCGCTAGCTCCACCAATATCTGATCCTAACATGCGCCAGAATCAGTCAGTCGAAGCACCTCCAGAGCCTTTGGTACGTCGCTCTCCTCGAGTGTCTGTACCCCCTTATAGGTATGGGTTTTCTTTTGTCACTTCTATTTCAGCTCTTACTGCTGCCTTGTCCAACTTTGATATTCCCACATGCTACTCACATGCTGTTAAGCATGACTGTTGGCGACAAGCTATGCAGGAAGAAATTGCCGCTCTAGAGGCCAATCACACTTGGGATATTGAACCTTGTCCTTCCACTATTATTTCTCTGGGTTGTAAATGGGTTTACTCAGTCAAGGTTCGCTCTGATGGAAGTTTGGATCGTTATAAAGCTCGGCTTGTTGTTCTTGGCAACCATTAGGAATACGGTGTGAATTATGAGGAGACCTTTTGTTAGGAGCCTAGATGTGGGTCATGTGGATATGGGCCATGGGGTGTTGGTTCATGAGGGAAAGAAGCCCAAATTAATAAAATAGGTAGTTAAAAGGTAGTTATTTAGTGGGTGGTTATTTTAGTATGTTTTAGAGTAGATATTTAAGTGTGTTTGTAGTTAGTGGGTAGTTATTTTAGCATATGAAGCCCAAAAACGTGGCTGGTTTATTTGAATAGGTAATTTAAAGGTAGTTATTTAGTGGGTAGTTATCTAAGTGTGTGAGTGGTGAAAAAATATATGTATAAGTTAGTGGGTGAGTGAGGGGGAGTAGGTTGGTTAATTTCTAGTTATTTGTGGGTCTGACAATTGTTTTCTCAGAAGGAAGCTTAGGCTTGAGCTGGTTGGGGTGAATTTCCAATTAGAGTGTGTTGAATTCTGCTGTACTTGATATTGAATTTTAATCAAATATAGTGTTTTCCGTTTTTGGTTTCTGGGTTCCTAACATTTGGTCCAACCTGCCGGATAACAAGTGGGGAAGGCATGCCAAAGATGTCTGATAGAGTAGATATTTTGGAAGCAAGGATGGCTGTACAAGAAGGGAATATGGAGGAAATGAAAACTGCTATGCAAAGAATGATGACTGAATTGCAACAGCATGGATCTCTTCTACAGGAGATAAATAAGCAATTGGGAAAGAGAAAGGAGGCAGTATTATTAGGGGAGGAGTCTTCATCAAATGAGAGATCTTCCCAACCTAGATTCTTAAAATCGAAAGGAGACTATTTAGATGATTATAAAATGTCAGTTAAAAGGATTGAACTCCCCATTTTCGATGGCCTAGATCCAGTAGCATGGATTACCAGGGCTGAAGTTTATTTTGAAGTACAGAAAACTCCTGAGGAAGTCAAAGTTAAATTGGCACATGTGAGTATGGAAGGTCCTACCATTCATTGATTTAATTTGCTTAAGAAGACTGAGGATCACTTACCTTGGGAAAAACTTAAACGTGCTCTTATAGCCAGATATGGGGGAAGGAAGCATGAGAATCCTTTTGAAAAATTGGCAGCGTTAAAATAAGATGGGAGTGTGCAAGATTATATTGAAGCATTTGAGTTAATCTCCTCTCAAGTCCCTTGCCTACCAGAAGAACAATGTGAGATATTTCATGAGTGGATTGCAACCTTCCATCAAAAGAAGAGTAAGGACCCTGAACCCCCTGTCCCGTGGACAACTGCTGCGCATGGCTAGGGACGTTGAGGATGAAATAAGGGGAGACGAAGAAACAACCCAAAAAGCAACGAGAAAAGACGGTTTTTGGGTGGTTATAAACAGGGTGCTTTTGGTGTGGGTCCATTCTGGTCCAACCCAGTACCCAATCTGGGTCACCGGGACTCGGGTCACGCCTATCAAGGGAGTCGATCTGGAACCACAACTGGGTGGGTTCCCACCAGAAGTTGTGACTCCCATGCACCGGTCTCCTCAGTTCCAGTTGCAAATAGGGGCCATGATTGTTCCTTGTCACACACCGCAAAGACTGGAAATGGGGAGAAAAGTGGGGGTGTGGGCAAAATTTCAAGAGTGCACTCCATTAGCTATCCAGAATTGATGGAACGCAGGGCCAAGGGACTTTGTTTCAAATGTGGTGACAAATTTCATCCCCTTCATCGGTGTCCAGAGAAGCAACTGAGGTTACTGGTACTGGAAGAGAATGAAGTGTTAAGCCCAGAAGGAGAAATCGTTGGCCTTGACGCAAGGAATTCAGAAACTGGAGGAGAGCTAGAGTGTAACACAATGGGCTTATTGGGTATTAATTCAACGGTAAATGACAATAGAACCATTCCTCAATTTTAGCCTTGAGGACAAGGCTAAAGTCTAGTAGGCGGTATTGTTAGGAGCCTAGATGTGGGTCATGTGGATATGGGCCATGGGATGTTGGTTCATGAGGGAAAGAAGCCCAATTTAATAAAATAGGTAGTTAAAAGGTAGTTATTTAGTGGGTGGTTATTTTAGTATGTTTTAGAGTAGTTATTCAAGTGTGTTTGTGGTTAGTGGGTAGTTATTTTAGCATATAAAGCCCAAAAACATGGCTGGTTTATTTGAATAAGTAGTTTAAAGGTAGTTATTTAGTGGGTAGTTATCTAAGTGTGTGAGTAGTGAAAAAATATATGTATAAGTTAGTGGGTGAGTGGGGGGGAGTAGGTTGGTTAATTTCTGGTTGTTTGTGGGTCTGAGAATTGTTTTCTCAGAAGGAAGCTTAGGCTTGGGCTGGTTGGGGTGAATTTCCAATCAGAGTGTGTTAAATTCTGCTGTACTTGATATTGAATTTTAATCAAATATAGTGTTTTCCGTTTTTGGCTTCTGGGTTCCTAACACCTTTGCTCCTGTGGCCAAGATGACTATTGTTCGTACGATTCTAGCTCTTGCTGCTTCTAAGGATTGGCCACTACATCAGATGGAAGTTAAAAATGCGTTTCTTCACAGGGATCTTAAAGAGTGTATTTATATGAAGCCACCCCTGGGGTTATTTTCTTCTCCGAACTCTAATGTGTGTAAACTTCGTTGCTCTCTTTATGGTCTCAAACAATCTCCACGGGCCTGGTTTGATAAATTTCGAATCACTTTATTACAATTTTCTTTCCAGCAGAACAAGTATGACACTTCATTATTTTTTCGAAAATCCGACATGGGTCTTGTTGTCCTTTTGGTCTATGTTGATGATATTGTAATCACTGATTCGGATTCTGCTTTACTTGACCAATTCAAGACACATCTTTCACAATCCTTTCATATGAAAGATCTTGGATCTCTCACGTATTTTCTTGGTCTTGAGGTGCATCGTAGTCCCTCTGGTATTTCTCTTAATCAACATAAATATGCTAGTGATTTGGTGGCTACAACTGGATTGTAGGACGCTACCTTTCTTGATACCCCCATGGAACTAAATGTCAAACTTCGAAAAGAGAAAGGTGATTTACTTGTTGATCCTAGTTTATATCGCAAATTGGTGGGTAGTCTTGTCTATCTCACCATAACTAGACCAGATATTTCTTTTGCTGTACAACAAGTCAGTCAGTTTCTTCAGAATCCTCGTCATCTTCATTTGGCTGCTGTCTGTCGGATCATCCGCTATGTTCAAGGCACTTTTACACGGGGTTTATTTTTTCCCACAGGCAATTCTCTTTGTCTTGTTGCTTATAGCGATGCTGATTGGGCTGATTGTGCTGATACACGTCGCTCCATCACTGGTTGGTGTGTGTTCTTAAGTGATGCATTGATCTCCTAGAAGAGTAAGAAGTAAGACAGAGTTTCTAAGTCATCTACTGAATCCGAGTATCGCACAATGTCTCTTGCTTGTTCGGAAATAATTTAGCTTCGGGGTTTGCTTGGTGAATTAGATTTTTCTGCTAATGATCCTACACCTTTACATGCTGATAATACCAGTGCTATTCAGATAACGGCTAATCCTGTCTATCATGAGTGCACAAAGCATATTGAAGTCGACTGTCATTCTATTCGTGAAGCCTTTGAAACTCGTGTTATTACTCTTCTTCACATTTCTACTGAACTACAAATTGCTGATATCTTCACCAAAACTCTCACTCGTCATCGACATTGTTTCCTCAATCGCAAATTGATGCTTGTAGATCACCCGCATCAATTTGAGGGAGGTTGTCAACAGATAGCTTTGCATTAAATGTCATAGCTTTGCATTAATGTGCTTTGCCTTAATGTCAACCGATATCTTTGATTTGTTCCCTTGATTTACTCTTTTGCATTATTACATTGATTTGCTCTTAATGAGCTTATTTATTATCAGATTGTATAGGGATTAGATTAGCTTCTGTACATATTATATAATGAAGAGAACTCACGGCCAGAGGGGCATGCAATTCATACAGCATTCTTGATTTATTAATAGTTTCATCTAGCCCTTGTCAATAGGCCAAGAATGCTGTATGAATGGTTGAATGCCAGCCTTGTGATTTCTCTCAATTATATAATATGTACAAATGAATTCTATATATGAAAACAAGGCTAAATATCTGCTAATCTGATCTCTATACAATCTGTCAATAATTAAGATTATTATTTAATAGAGTAAATCAAGGAAATAAAGAAGGACAGCAAAGTTATCCGTTGACCGCCCCCTCAAATTGATGCGGGTTGATCAACAAGCATCAATTTGCTACTTAGGAAGCAATGTCGATGACGAGTGAGAGTTTTGGTGAAGATATCAACAATTTGTAGTTCAATAGAAATGTGAAGAAGAGTAATAACATGAGCTTCAAAGACTTCACGAATAGAATGACAGTCGACTTCAATATGCTTTGTGTGCTCATGATAGACAAGATTGGTTGTTATTTGAATAGCACTTGTATTATCAGCATGTAAAGGTGTAGGATCGTTTACAGAGAAGTCTAACTCATCAAATAAACCCCGAAGCCAAATAATTTCAGAACAAGCAAGCGACATTGCTCAGTACTCAAATTCAATAGATGACTTAGAAACTCTGTCTTACTTCTTACTCTTCCAGGGATCAATGCATCACTTAAGAACACACATCAACCAGTTATGGAGTAATATGTATCAGCCCAATCAGCATTGCTATAAGCAACGAGACGAAGAGAATTGCCTGCATGAAAAAATTAGCCCCGGGCAGAAGTGCCTTGAACATAGCGGATGATCCTACGGACAGTAGCCAAATGAAGGTGACGTGGAGTCTGAAGAAACTGGTTGACTTGCTGTACAGCAAAAAAATATTTGGTCTAGTAATGGTGAGATAGACAAGGCTATCCACCAATTTTCGATATAAACTGGGATCAACAAGTAAGTCACCCTCCTTTTTGCAAAGCTTAACATTTAATTCCATGGGTGTATCAAGAGTGGTAGCTTCCTACAGTCCAGCTGTAGCCACCAAATCACTAACATATTTATGTTGATTGAGTGAAATACCAGAGGGACTACGATGCACCTCAAGATGAAGAAAATACGTGAGAGACTCAAGATCTTTCATATGAAAGGATTTTGAGAGATGTGTCTTGAGCTGGACAAGTAAAGCAGAATCAGAACCAGTGATCACAATATCATCAACATAGACCAAAAGGACAACAAGACCCATGTTTGATTTTCGAAGAAATAATGAAGTGTCATACTTGCTCTGCTCGAAGAAAAATTGTAATAAGGTGGTTCAAAATTTATCAAACCATGCCCGTGGAGCTTGTTTGAGACTATAAAGAGAGCAACAAAGTTTACACACATTGGAGGTCGGAGAAAAAAATAATTCCGGGGGTGGCTTCATATAAATACACTCTTTAAGATCCCTGTGAAGGAAAGCATTCTTAACATCTATCTGATATAGTGGCCAATTATTAGAAACAGCAAGAGCTAAAATCATATGAACAATGGTTATCTTAGTCACAGGAGCAAAGGTCTCTTCATAATTTACACCGTATTCCTGATTGTTCCCAAGGACAACAAGCCGAACTTTATAACGATACAAACTTCTATCAGAGCGAATCTGGACTAAGTAAACCCATTTACAACTCACAGGAACTATAGGGGAAGGACAAGGCTCAATGTCCCAGGTGTGATTGGCCTCTAGAGTAGTAATTTCTTCCTGCATAGCTTGTCGCCAACAGTCATGTTTAACAGCATGTGGGAATATCAAAATTGGACAATGCAATAGTAAGAGCTGAAATAGAAGTGCCAGAAGAGAACCTATACCTATCATGGGGTATAGACACTTGAGAAGAGCGACGTACCAAAGGCTCTAGAGGTGCTGCAATTGACTGATTTCGGTGCATGTTAGGATCAGATATCGGGTGAGCTATCGGAAGAGACTGTGTGTGAGATCGTCTTGTATACACTTTACTTGGTTTAAAGCGAGACCTGACTTGATGAAGAGCGGAGAATGGCTGCTCAAAGGAGGGGAGGACCACAGTGGAAGAAGAAGAGGACACATATGACACAGGAAAAAAATGTTGATTTTCAAAGAAAGTAACATTTCGAGAAATACGTGTACGATGTAAAGTGGAATCATAGCAAACAAATCCCTTTTGACACACATTATAGCCGAGAAAAACACATCTAACGGATTGAGCAGATAATTTATGTCGCTCAGGAGGAGGTAAATGAACAAAACATACACAACTAAAGATACAAATATTATCATAACTAGGTTCTTTAGCAAACAATGAACATGGATGGAACAGAAGATTCTAACAAAAGAATACGTACCACATCAAGAAGATGACGATTCTTGCGTTTGGCTACTCCATTTTGTTGGGGAGTAGCAGGACATGAACATTGATGTATAATCCCTTTAAAAGTCAAGAATGCTTGAAACTCAGTAGACAAATATTCACCACCAGAATATGTGCGTAATGTCTTAATATTTGTAGAAAACTGATTTTCAACATACACTAAAAATTCAGTGAAAGTACACAAAATTCAGATTTAGAATAAAGAAAATAAATCCAAGTGAATCTACTATGATCATCAATGAAAGTCACATAATATTTAAATTTTTCATGTAAACTAACTAGGGAAGGGCCCCAAACATGACTATGGATAAAATCAAAGCAATGAGAAGCTCTACTAGCATGCAAAGGAAATGAAAGAGTTTTGCTTTTACCAAATTGACAAGAATCACACTCATGAGATAAAGAAGAATGTTTTTTATTATCAAGAAAGCCAGAGTTCAATACATGAGATAAGATTTGAGTATTAGGATTATTTAAACGACGATGCCACACCATACTCAAAGTAAGAACATTATTACAAGCAAAAGACGTAATAAAAGAAACTGGAGAAAGTGTTGGAGCAGGTAAAAATAGTGGAAACAAACGCCCCAATTTAGGTCCCTTCGCGATCGACTCCCTCGTTACCTGGTCTTGCACAACACAACCATCATCAGGAAAGTTAATAGCACAATTGTTATCAATTAATTGACTAATAGAAATAAAATTCGTGAAAAGTTGAGGAGCAAGAAATACATCAGTCAATGTAGAAGAGGCATTTCTTACAACAGCAATGGGCAAAGAATTGCCATTGGCAGTCTGAATGGTTGATTTACTAGCATAGGGTCGAACATGAGACAGAGTTTTTGGAAGTATTTGTCATGTGATTAGAAGCCCTCGAGTCTACGTACCAAAATGTAGTAGAATTGTTACCTTGAAACCTCATTGCAGATAATATTGAAATAAGCATCTGTTACACTATTTTAAGGGTGGAGTAAGGTGCTAGAGGTGCAAGATCAGAAAAAGCACTTGAAGAAGAGCCATGTGCGGGGGAAGGCACTGCTAAAGGAATAGTAACAGAAGTTTGAAATGCTTGGGCCTAACGATTCTGGAGGCAAATACGACATTTTTTAATAATATGACTCGTTTTCTTACAATAAGAACAATATTTTTTAGGACAATTGACAATAATATGCCCATATTTTTTGCAGCAGAAACATTGCAAATTTTTAGAAGTCTCAAGTGGTCCCCATCTTTGGACAGCATAAACCATAGTTGCGGTCCCAGAACTGTCATGAGATTGCTCCAGAAGAACTTGAGTACTAAGACGTTATTCTTTGCGAAGTAACTCACCAAAATAAATATTAAGAGAAGGAACAGGAGATCTGTTCAGCAGAGAAGAGTGAACCAATTCAAATTTCGGAGGTAATTTCATGAGAAACTGATCACGTTGGCTAGTACTGTGAAAATTCTGAATAGTTGAAAGAGCAGCAACAAGAATATTTACTATAACCAAATTAGTATATTCATGACAGAGTCAAAAATGCTGAGTAGTAGTCTTGAATGGAAAGACTATCATGTTAAAACATTGCAATAGCATGTTCCAACTGAAAATGACGAGTATCATTATTTTGATGATAAACCTGCTTCAAATAACTTTACATGGATTGAGTGGAACGGTGAGCCCGCAAATTGGTGACAATATGTAGAATTCACAACATCCTTAGATTTGTCAGTTTCGGGTGTTGATGCAGCATTAGTGCCATCAATATGGCCCCAAAGGTCTTTGCCCTTGAGAAATAATTCAAATTGAATAGCCCAAGTAGAGTAATTTTGGACGGTAAACTTGACACACACTGGTGCAGAGAAATGGAACCAAGACAATGCATAAAACAATTAACAAAGAAAAGAAAGGAACCCAGAGACCAGAGAAGAACCTTAAATCAAAGTTTCCTAAGGACACCATTGCAAGAAAGAACACGTAGAAAATGCCTAGAGTAAGGCCAGAAATAGAATGCTGAAAAAATGCAAGGCTGAGACATCGGTTCTTGATATGTCAGAAATAGAGAAGGCCGACAGATGCTGTAGAGGCTCAGGAGACGTCGACGCAGCCAGAAGATGCCCAAAAAATGCCGAGAACAGAATGCCGCAAAGGTTTCGAAGCGCAAAAGAAGTCGATGCAGCCAGAAAATGCCCAGGAAATACCAAGAAACAAAATGCCGCAAATCACGAAGCAAGGACGTCAATGCTCAATATACCAGAAACCGAAGGTGCCGAGATGTGTTGATGGACTGCCAAGACTCAGAAAACGCCGATACACGAAGGCAAAAAAAAACGCATGCCAACGACAACGAAAAAAAAAATCAAACCGGCTCTGATACCATGTCAATAGGCCAAGAATGCTCTATGAATGGTTGAATACCAGCCTTGTGATTTCTCTCCATTATATAATTTGTACAAAAGAATTCTATATATGGAAACAAGGCTAAATATCTGCTAATCTAATCCTTATACAATCTATCAATAATTAAGAAAATAAAGAAGGACAGCAAAGCTATCCGTTGACAGCTCTTCCCCCCCATAACCATCTCGATAATACAACCGTAATAACAAAAAGGAATATTAAAAAAAAAGGACCATAAAAATAGGATAAACAATAAATTAGGAAGAGATAATCACAAATTTTTCTCATGACCTACAACAATTAGAAAGGTGTGGGACATGCGGAATCTGTTAGTGGAATTATCTAAAAGGGATTGGTTAGGTGGAGTTGATAAATAGGGGGTTAGGACCGAGGGAAGGTTGGCATAAATTTGGAGATAATCTTGTGGGAGGTCTAGCCCTCGAAGTGCTAGCGTTCTATTTGCTTCTTTTCTTTCTACTTTTTCTATTGTTCTTATTGTAATCACAGATAGAGACTTAGGTCTCCTTCATTGTTGAATATTCAGGACGAGGGGTTGTTTAGAAACCTAGGAAAGTGTTAGAAGGTAAGACGGAATATTAAAGGTTTAGGAATTTATTATTGACAGAAATGCCTCCAAAGTGTTATGGCATACCCAATTTTCTCCACAAACACTAAACAATCTATTCCTTAAAAAGTCAGCAACCTGACAATGTAAGAAAAGGTTTGCAGCTGATTTAGAATTGTTCATACACATAACACAAATATTGTGAGAAATAGTTGTTTTTGGCCTACAAATATTTAACAGGTCATTAGTATTAATCCTATGCAGTAGCAGAGTCCAACAAATGGTTTCACTTTAGAAGGAGTTTTTTATTTTAAAATAAATTCATATAGCCCAAAATTTTCCTTATAAGGAGAATGAGTTAAAAAAAGAAAGAAGGATTTACAAGAATAATATTAGTATAATTGGAGTACAAGGAGTTAGTCTTACATAAATTGTAATTAAGTCAATCAATTATATATTGTTTGTTGTCCCTTCCTTTTCTCTCTAACTTTTTCTCCTTATACTTTCTATTGGAAATTTATTCTTTTATTAGAAAGAGTCTCTCAACCAAAAAATAAACAAAATTTAAAAGCCCAATTGTCCACTGAAAATTATGAGAACAGAGCTGTGTATCTTCTCATTCATATCGATGGAGTACAAGAGTGAAATATATACACAAATGGGAGATCCTAATCCAGTTTTGGAATCCTATAGTACCAGTTAGCAACTAAATAACTAGCTGAGAGATAAGCTCCAGAATTTAAATATCTAGGGATAAGGATAAATACAAATAACTTAGAACAACATAATGGTTACAACAAATAATTAAATAATAAATTCCTATTTTATGTCTAGAATTTTACACTCCCTCTCAAGTTGGGTCGTACATGTTTTACATGCATAGCTTGCTGGTTAGATCTTCACAATTAGTCCTAGGAAGAGCTTTAGTGAGTATATTATTGATATGTGATTTTGTAAGAGTATAAACCAACTAAATAATTGACTTATCAATCTTCTTTGCAATGAGATGTTTACCTATCTCAATGTGTTTTGTTCTGTCATTATGAATTGGATTCTTGCAATGCTAATAGAAATTTAATTATCACAGAACATCTTAATAGGTTCCTAAATAATTATTCCCAATTCTCTCAATAGCCTTTGTATCCATATTTGTTCACAAATACCGACAGCTAAAGATCTGGATTCTATCTCTACACTACTTCTTATTATCACATATTGTTTCTTGCTTCTCCAAGTTACAAGATTTTTCCATACATAAGAAAAGTACCCTTAATTAGATCTCCTATCAATCACATTTCTTTGCATTAGAGAAAATATCTTTTTTTTCATTCTTATATAGTGCAGGCAAGAGTTAAAAATACTGAGGTATAGGGAAGAGATATCAGACCCAAAATAAATTTATTTAGAGTTCATTATAAATTTATACAAGATGCTGGTCCTATAATCATGGAGTAGATTTCTACACAACACAAATAAATCTCCTAAACTATAGTAACAGAAAAAACTGAGAGATGAATCAAAGATTATTACTTGGAATTAATTAGGATATGGTGTATCGACCTTATTCTCCCACATATAATATCCCTCTTCAAGTATCTCAAAATGCTATTCTTTTCTTCCATGTTCTATTGGATTGTTCATAAGTTGACTCACAACTCCATCGGACAATCCAATGTCAGGTTGTATATGAGAGGGGTGTATGAGATGCCCTACAAGTCTCTGGTATCTCCTCTTATCCACCAGTGCATTTTGTTGTCCAACTCCTAACTTCTTTGTTGAGTCCATGAGGATTAGTAGGTTTACATCCAAGCATAACTATTTCCTTTAGCAATTCTAGGACATATTTTTGTTGGGAAACAAATATTCCTTTCTTAGAATGAGCTACATCGATGCCTAGAAAATATTTTAGGTAGCCAAGGTCTTTAATTCCAAATTCCTTGGCTAAATGCTTCTTCATCTTTATTAGTTCTTCCTCATCATCCCCTGTCAAGATGATATCATCAACATACACTATTAGAATTGTTATCTTCTTTTATAAAGAAAATTTCACAAATAAGGTGTGGTCTGCATGACATTGAATATATTCTTGCTTGACAACTGATTGTGAAAATCTACCAAATCATGCACGGGGTGATTGCTTGAAACCATACAAGGATTGCTAGAGTTTACATGCCTTATTGTGATTAAAAAAAGTTTCTAGACCTAGTGTTATCTCCATATAGACTTCTTCCTCTAAGTTGCCATTTAAAAATATTTTTTTAACGTCTAGTTGATGTAATGACCAATTGAGGTTTACTTCAAGTGAAAAAATGGCTCAAATAGTGTTAAGTTTGGCCACTGGAGCAAATTTTTCTGAAAAGCCTATCTCATAGGATTGAGTAAAGCCTTTAACAACTAATCGGGTTTTCAATCTATCAACACTCCCTTCAGCCTTGTGTTTAACTGTTAAAATTCACTTACATTCCATTGGTTTCGTTCTTGGAGGAAGGTCAAAAAAATTTTGTGACATTCTTTTTCAAAGTCTTGATTTCTTCACTAACAGCTTTTTTCTATTATGGATCCTCAAGAGTCTCCTGAATAGAATTAAGGACCTATATCATGTCGAGATTTGCAACAAAGGCTTGTTAGGGTGGAGATAAACCATCATATGAAATAAATCTACTAATAGGATGTTCTGTATAAGATATAACACCATTTCTTGAAGTAATGGGAGTATTTAAGTCATATACCAATAGTACTAGATCAATAATTTCCTTACTTGAGTAAGAGTTGAACTCGGTTAGGACTCTTGTCATTCATGAGACAAATTGGCTGCACTATTGTTCTCTCGAGCTTTCTTCTCTTAGTATAGACACGAAGTTCAACACTCGTAGTTTGTGATGGGTTTAGAGTTTTGAGCCGTTGCATTAGATAATGGCCTTCAAGTTTAGGTTCAGAGTGCTGAACATTCTCAGTTTGTGATGGTGTAGGTGTAGCAGCATTCTCAATTTGTGGCGCAAGGTGGTTTGTAGGTGCAATAGCAGTCTCAATTTGTGGTGTAGGGTGGTATAGGAGACTTTCCCAAGACTAATATGAATTCATATTCTCCCCTGCATATAAGTTTTGGCGTAGTATGTTTGATGTTCAAAAAAAGATACATT
Source organism: Gleditsia sinensis (assembly GCA_037074535.1). Classification (NCBI taxonomy): domain Eukaryota; kingdom Viridiplantae; phylum Streptophyta; class Magnoliopsida; order Fabales; family Fabaceae; genus Gleditsia; species Gleditsia sinensis. The sequence continues at coordinate 41,634,878 of CM073473.1, forward strand.
TATGGAGTTGTATGTCTTTTTTGTGATTGGAGAGTAGCATTTATAACATTTTTGGTGAGGAAAGTTTCCTAGAAAGATATACTTGATTTCTTTGTGATCAAGTTTACTACGGTGCTATTGGTTTACATGGGCAAAATCGAGCATCCAAAGATTTTAGAGTCAAGGGATGAGATGACTTTTCTATGTGCGACGGTCTGGATTAGGGTTTGGCAAGGACTTTGGAATTTAAGAGTTCTAGATGGCATCCTATTGATGAAGTATGTGGTTATAAAGACAGCTTCTCATAAAAGTATTTTGGAACAACATAATAGATCTTGCTATTGCTAACAAATGTCTTTTTTTTCTTTCGACAATGCCATTTTGTTGGGAGGTCTTAATACATGAATTTAGGTGAATAATTCATTGGCTGAGAAGAAAATTTCCCAAAGCATTACTGAAGTTTTCTTTGGCATTGGCAATTTTAAGGGCTTGAATTTTAGTGTTAAATTGGGTTTTAACCATGTGGCTGAAGTTTTGAAAGTTTTGTGCAATTTTTTATTTTTCTTTCATTAAGAAGACCCCTATTAACTTGGTATGATTATCAACTAAAGAAACAAACCACCATGTTCCTTATATATTCCTTACTTGTGAAGTTCCCAATACATCACTATAAATTAAGGCAAATGGGTAGGATGATGTGTAGGGAAGGCTAGGATAGTTACTATGAGAATGCTTTGCAAACTCACATATTTCACATTTAGTAGACTTTGATAAATAAAGATGGAAACATCTTTTCAAGTATATAAAATTTGGATGGCCAAGACGATGATCCCTTAACATGACTTACTTATTTTTACTTGTATCAAAATTTAATTTGGACTTATATTTAAAAAACTTGTGTGAGAATACAAAATAGGGACACAAAAAAATTTTCCACAGCTATTGAACTACATCAAGGGTCTTTTCTAAGTCCGTATCTTTTTAACTTGATTTTGGACGTAGTTACTGAACATATACAAGATTTGGAGTCTTAATGTATGATTTTTGCAGATGATTTAGTCTTAGTTGATGAATCGAAAGAGGAAATAAACATGAAGTTAGTCATGGTGACAAGTTTTAGAAACTCATGGTTTTCGTATAAGTAAAAATAAAACAGAATATATGAAATGTATTTTTAGTAAAAGACGAACAAATACGAATTTATATGTAAAATTTGGAGACCATATATTAAAACAAGTTACAAGTTTTAAATATTTTGAGTCTATTATACAAAATGACGACGAAGTAAAGGAGGACGTAAACTATAGGATTCAAGCAGGATGGATGAAATGGAGAAAGGTTTCGAGTGTCATTTGTGATAAAAAAGTGCTGCTCAAAGTTAAAGAAAATTCTACCGTACAGCTATAAGACTTGCTATATTATATCGTACGAAATGTTGGGCGGTCAAAAGACAATATGAAGATAAATTCAATGTTGCAGAGATGAGAATGTTGCGCTGGATGTGTGGACACACCAGAAGATATATGATTAAAAATGAGTGCATTAGAGAGAAAGTTGGGGAAGCACCTATTGTGGAGAAGATGGTGGAATTTCGCTTAAGGTGGTTTGGTTATGTGTGGAGAAGACCTGCAAAAGACCTACTGAGAAAAGTAGATCAGATAGAGAATAGTCCGATAGTTAGAGATAGAGGAAGGTCAAAGAAAACAATAGGTGAAACTATTGAAAATGATTTAATAGTTAATAATCTATCTATTGATCTCATTTATGATAGGCTACTGTAGCGTCGTTCCATCTATGTAGCCGACCCTACTTAGTGAAAAAAAACTTAGTTGTTGTTGTTAGAGGTTATCTCGGAGGTAGAGTTGCATTTTTTCTGTAGACATGGGGCAATCCCTTTTCCAAAGAGTAGGCTTTGCATACAATAATAAAGGCAGAGGTGTGTGGCGTTCTGGAATGTTTGGTAGAGTGGTCGCAGCATACTCTGCTTCACAAAGAATTCTCCAGTGTTGCATCTCCTTTGGCTTTGATACCCAAAGGCTCTTAGACCACGAAAGTTATGAGAACAGAGCTGTGTATCTTCTCATTCCTATTGATGGAGTACAAGTGGGAGATCCTAATCCGGTTTTGGAACCTAACAGAACTGGATAGCAACTAAATAACCAGCTAGAGAGATAAGCTCCTGAATTTAAATATCTAGGGATAAGGATAAATACAAATAACTTATAACAGAACAACAGAATGGTTACAGCAAATAATAAAATAATAAATCCCTATTTTACTTCTAGAATTCTACATCTACCTACAAGTTTGTGTTTCTTTTTTTTCTTTTATGGTATGTTTCATCATTCAAAGGTAGCTGTAGAGTTACCACACTTTTAATAGAACTAAATATTCATTTTCTCAATGTACTGATGGTAATTGAAGCACAAACTAAGAAATTTCAAGTCTAGGTCTTATTAGGTGAAGTATGGAAGATCTTCACGCTGAAAAATATTCCTTTTAATAAATGTCTTCCATAGTTTTGTGATGTAATTATAATCTTACTGTAAAACCGTACAGGAGAGGAGGCAAAAATCCTGTGGATTTGGACCAATAGCCTTCATAGCTTCTGTACAATCTCTGGAAAAGATACCACAATCTCTGAGCTCTTCAGGTTTCTACTTTTTCTTTTATATGTATATATGTGTGTGTTTTTGTCTCTATATATATATATAACATAGTATTGTGAAATCCTAACGGAACCAAGTCTCTATGATTATCTTTCTTCATTTGCATCTTATTTCATGTTCCGGTTTCTAATTTCTTGAATCTATTATTTTCAGGGAGGTTTGACTTTCACATACAGCTGCCTACTCCTGCAGCTTCGGAGCGTGGGGCTATGTTGAAGCATGAAGTACAAAAGCGCCACTTGCAATGTGCTGATGACATCCTGCTAAATGTGGCTGTCAAATGTGATGGCTATGACGGTTATGATCTGGTATTCCACTTCTTTAAGACAAGTTTTAGATAGTTAAAATTCATTGGGCATTTCTTGTTTAAAAATTGGTGATTGCTAGCTTTCTTCTTATCTTTCACCCTATGGTTCCTTTTTATTATTTTCAACCATATGTTTTGTTGACAACATTTGAGGCTAGCAATGTGTAGAAAAATTGGAAGAAAGAGAAAAGAAAAGAAAGACTTCATGATTATTAGAATATAGTGTGAATAGTAGGCTGTGTTTAAGTCCCACATTGCTTATTTATCATGTCGTACAAATTTTCTCTGTTATTAATAGAGTACAACATAAGCCTTATGCATCCTGAAAATCTTCTCCCTTTCTAGTCTCTTCATGGTATCAGAGTTAGGGAAGAGAGTAAACTAGGTTTCCACTGTAGTGGAATTTTTCAATAGCTGAGTAGCTCGAGCACCGTCTCATTCATGATAGGCCACTATAGCGCCGTTTGATCTATGTAGCCGATCCCATCTAATGAAAAAAAGTTTAGTTGTTGTTGTTGTTAAGTAGCTCGAGCACCACTTTGGTCATTGGAAATTTTTTTGGTGAAGCTCTTTGACGTTCAGTGACCCTCCAATTAGAGGGAAGGTTCTGAGCAGCACTGTCACAAAGTCCGATGTCCATATTAGCCACCATGCTAACTATCAAACTATTCTCCATCTGATATATTCTTCTCAATAAGGCTTCTATAGGTCTTTTCCATATATGACCAAACTACCTTAAGTTAAATTCTACCATTTTCTCCATAATAAGTGCTACTTCAACTTTCTTTCTAATGCATTCATTTCTAATCATATCTCTTCTACTATGTTCATACGTTCAGCGCAACATTCTCATATATGTAACATTGAGTTTATCTTTATATTGTCTTTTAATCGCCCAACATTTAGTACTATATAATATAATAGGTCTTATAGTTGTACGGTAGAATTTTTCTTTATCTTTAAGCGACACTTTTCTATCACAAATGACACTCGAAGCCTTCCTCTATTTTGTCCATCCTGCTTGAATTCTATGATTTATGTCCTCCTTTACTTCGTGGTTATTTTGTATAATAGACTCAAAATATTTAAAACTTGTAACTTATTTTAATATATGGTCTCCAAGATTTACTTTTAAATTCGTATTTATTCGTCTTTTACTAAAAATACATTCTATATATTTTGTTTTATTTCTATTTATACGAAATCATGTGTTTCCAAAATTTGTCACCATGACTTTAATTTCATATTTAATTTTTCTTTCGATTCACTTACTAAAACTATATCATCTGCAAAAATATACATCAAAGCTTCAAATCTTGTATATGTTCAGTAATTACGTCCAAAATAAAGTTAAAAAGATATGTACTCAGAGATAACCCTTGATGTAGTCTAATAATTGTGAGAAAATTGTGTTTCCATTTTGTGTTCTCACGCAAGTCGTGATCCTATTGTACATAACTTTGATTGCTCGAATATACTCGATATATACTCTTTTATTTTCTAAAACTTTCCATAAAACCTCTCTTAACACTCTGTTATATGCTTTTTTTAAATCAATAAAAACCATATGCAAATATTTTTGTCTTTTTTGATAACTTTCCATCAAATTTATGCAATATAATTAGTATAAAACCAGCCCACTGTTTTAATAGTAAGTAGATGGTTTATTACAGTTAAGGAATGTAAAGTTACAACTTGTAAAAGTTCCAAGATGGTCTTGTTTCCATCCAACTTAATCATTATGTCAATGCGGACATTTTCATCTCATAGATGTCTACTTAATTTCTTTTTTGTTTAACTTTGACATTTAGCTTTTGACATTTGGATATCACTGAGTGCAAGAAATTCTATAACCATGTCTGTGTTCTTAGTAAGATTTTAATATTGAACAATTTTGCCCTTTCCAGGAAATATTGGTTGACAGAGCTGTCCATGCTGCCGTTTGCCGGTTTTTGCCATCCAATGCTGCTCTTAATGAGCATGACTGTCCTGCTTTACTTATGGAGGATTTCTCTCAGGCAATGCATGATTTTCTTCCAGTTGCAATGCGTGACATTACGAAATCTGCTTCTGATGGTGGACGTTCTGGATGGGATGATGTGGGTGGTCTTGTTGACATTCGAAATGCTATTAAAGAGGTGATATGTCTTAGCAATTCAAACTCTGCAATATATTAATTTGTTAGCATTCACTATTCAAATCTTGGGGTTTGAATGCTGTTATCAGTTTATTTCTGTTACTCATCTTTTTGGATTCAGTATCATATTGAGCATAAGGGGCAGATTTTCTTTGTTTACAATTCAAGCAAAAAGGTCTTTAGTGTGTAGAAACATATCTCCAAAGGTTAAGTGGTTTAATTTTGACAACAATGTACATCTTTTACCCATTGAATGCATTAAAGAGGTAGAAACATGATGAGTCAGCAATAGTTGAACAATTTAATTCTCATTGCTTGTATTCCATGTGTCCTCTATTCTTGTATGTTTGTGATAACTTACATTTCTCATGTTATTAATTTGCTGCCAGATGATAGAGTTGCCTTCAAAGTTTCCAAAAATTTTTGCTCAAGCTCCTTTGAGGTTGCGGTCAAATGTCCTTTTATATGGGCCTCCTGGTTGTGGCAAAACTCACATAGTTGGTGCTGCTGCTGCTGCTTGTTCACTACGATTTATATCAGTGAAAGGACCAGAGCTGTTGAACAAATACATTGGTGCTTCCGAACAAGCTGTAAGAAGCTAATTAAGACTTTCTTCAATTATTGGTGTGTGGTATCTTTGAATTAATTTTAGTAACATTTTTAAATTTATTTGCATGTTCATAATACATAAACTCTGCTTACGTAAAAGTATGCATTATTGATATATGTGTCTTCCTGAAGTTTATTGAGGCTTGAAATGAGTACGAACTTTCAATAAATGAAGACCTTGGCTGCTGCTTCTGTAATTGTGTACAACAGTAATTAGATATTGTCCTATTGAAGTTAACGACTGTTTCTTTGTTTGAGTATCTTTATAGTAGGGGAGAAACACTGAGTTAAAAAAGCTAGACAACATTTAGTCAGTCCTAAAATATCTGACTGTATTTTGAAGTAGGTTGAATGGTTATATATTAGTCAAGTATTATGCACCATCTTGAATATTGCTTTCAGGTTAGAGATATATTCTCTAAAGCAGCTGCTGCTGCACCATGTCTACTCTTTTTTGATGAATTTGATTCTATTGCTCCCAAGAGAGGACATGACAATACTGGAGTAACTGATCGTGTTGTAAATCAAGTTAGTGTCTTGTTTGTCACTTTTCATCTTATCTTATATTGATTATAATATGATCTTAATAATTTCACTTTTCACAGTTTTTGACTGAGTTAGACGGTGTCGAGATTTTAACAGGTGTATTTGTGTTTGCTGCAACCAGGTTAGTTTCTCCTGCATATATTTATTTATCAGAAAGAAAATGACAGACAGATAATCGAAGAAAAGCTGAAAGGAAGAAAGAGTGAATTAGAAGGATGTGGGTACAAGTTTAATTTGCTTCTGGTCTACCCTGAATTTTGATTACTATATAGTGGAGAAAAAAATACCAGAGAGGAAGAGGTAAAACACTGCTCAAAGATTAATTATTCTATCGCATAATGTACAAGAAGAGAACCAGAATATATAGCAGAATTCTGGTATATACAATCCCGAGAAAAAAGGAAAAGATAATCAAAAGAAACTAACTAAAAATAGAATATTAACTACCCAAAAAATATTCCGAAAAGGAAGGGATTTGATAAGGACAATCTTTTACTTAAATCGGCACCAGAATCCTTAATTGGAAAGGATACTCGGGCAGCCTGGCATACCAACGTGATCCTCAGCAAACCAGCTTTCCAACACTCCTCAAGCTAGATTGTACACATCATACAATCCCAGCTTGTAAACCAATTTTTCAAAAAGTGGTCTAGGCAACCCTTTTGTTAAAACATCTGCTCTCTGGTCATTTGAAGCCACGTGGGGAATGCAAATGAACCCTTTTTCCAATTTTTCTTTTATGAAGTGACAATTAACTTCCACATGCTTAGTCTGGTCATGATGTACTAGGTTGTGGACAATATTAATGGAAGCTTTATTGTCACAGTATAGCTTCATGGGTTCCTTGGTTGTAACTTGATGTCCTTCAAGAAGTAACTTTAACCAAACCAACTCACTTACTCCATTAGTCAAGGATCTAATCTCAGCTTTTGCACTACTTCTGGCTACCACATTCTGTTTATTACTTCTCCATGTCACAAGATTTCTCCACACAAATGAACAATAGCCTGAAGTGAATCTCCTATCGATTACCGAACTTGCCCAATCAACATCTATATAGGCTTTAATCTCATGTGACTCACCTTTCTTAAAGAAAAGTCCTTTTCCAGGGCTTCCTCTAAGGTATTTCAAGACATGAGTTACTGCCTTTAGGTGTTCCTCATGAGGATCATGCATAAATTGACATACCATACAGACAGCATAAACTATATCGAGCCTAGTGTGAGTTAGGTAGATTAGTTTTCCAACAAGTCTTTGATATCGACCCTTTTCCACTAATTGACTTCTATTGTGTCCTCCAAATTTTATTTTAGGATCAGTTTGAGTATCAACTGGTTTGCATTCAAAAATTTCAGTCTCTTTTAAAAGATCTAGAATATACTTCGTTTGAGACAGAATGATTCCTAATCAATTTCTAGCAATTTCCATCCCCAAAAAATATCTCAACATTCCAAGGTACTTAACTTCAAATTCATTAGCTAGTCTTCTCTTTAAGGAAATCTCAACATACCAAGGTACTTAGCTTCAAATTCATTAGGTAGTCTTCTCTTTTAGGAATTTATTTATGAGACATTATCTCCTGTTACTACAATATCATATAAATAAACAATTAGGATAATTGACATACCTCCTTTGTGTTTATAGAATAGAATATGATCACAATGTGCTTGGTTGTACCCATTATGAAGTACAACTTTAGTGAATCTCTCAAACCATATCCTTGGAGATTGTTTCAACCTATAAAGATATTTTTGTAGTCTGCATACTTGCCTTGTCTGTGCTCCACTCTTAAAGCTAGGTGAAAGCTCCATATAGACTTCTTCAAATAGATCCTTATTTAGAAAAGCATTTTTAATGTCTAGTTGGTGAAGAAGCCAATCAAGATTAGTAGCTATAGAGGGAACCCGGATTGTATTAAGTTTGGCAACAGGGGGAAAGGTCTCTTAATAATCTATTCCATATGTCTGAATAAATCCCTTAGCAACTAGACATGTTTTGTACCTCCCAATAGTTCCATTGGATCTATATTTTACCGTAAACACCCATTTACAGCTCACTGGTACAGCATCTCTAGATTTTTCAATAAGCTCCCAAGTCCCATTTTTTCCTAAGGCTTGCATTTCTGTCTCCACAGCTTTCCTCCATTTAATTCTTTGAAACGCTTCTTCAATACTCTTTGGGATCTCTATTTCTTCAAGATTTGAAGCAAGAGCCTTCATAGATCATGACAAGTGATCATATTGAACAAATTGGGCTATTGGGTGTTGTGTACATGAACGGATACCCTTCCTCAAGGCAATAGATAAGTCATCAAAATTATTCATAGGAGAGATAGTAGGGTTACCTGATTTTGAGTTAGAATCTTGGAATGTTTTAGGGGTAGGAGGAGCTATTTAACCCTTGTTGTTTTCTTCGCCTTGTATACATTTTTTGGGGCTGTTCTTGCTAGACGTCCAACACTTCTTTAGCAATTCACAAAATCCGGTCCTTCACCTTGTAACCCTTTAACACTTGCTGGACGTCCAACATTTTCTAGGGCTGTTCTTCGCCTTGTAACCCTTTAAGATTGCCAATCTTCTTCCCCAAAATCCGGTCCTGAAATTCACAATAATTAGGTCAGAAAACCACCCTACAGTCACAATCTTTACCAATTTTACTCATTGATAATAAGTTGGAGGATAAGTTAGGCACATGTAAAACCGATTTGAGGCTAAGAGTTGAATTAATTTTAATAGTCCCAATACTTGCAACATGGGACAAGGATCCATCAACAATCCTTACTTTAGCCTGCCTATAATTTGGGGTATATGATGAAAATAGTTGTGCACAGCCTATCATATAATCTGAGGCACAAGAGTCAATGATCCATAAATTTTTATCTTCTTTTGTGCAATTAAAGGACGAATGAAAATTACCTTACTGAGCTACAGGAGATGAACCACTGGTTTTTTCTAGATTTAATAATTTATATAAGTGTTCAAGCTACTCCTTATTCAAATTGATAAACTTTTATTACTTGTTCATTGGCAGACGCAAGTGAGTCACCAATTTCTGTGAGTCAATAATTTCTGTTGGGTCACATGTCTCAAATAGAGCTTTTGCTGACTCTTAGGTCGTGGACCTAGGAGCTCTTAATCATATGACACATTCACCAAATATATTTTGCACATATTCACCTTGTCCAAGCAATAAAAAAATAGCCACAACCAATGGATTATTGACAACTGTAACAGGTGTAAGAGATAATAGGATAAGTCCATCACTCATTCTAAAAAAATGTTCTCCATGTTCTTCAATTGTTCACTAATCTTGTATTTGTTCAAAAACTCGCTCAGGACTTATGTTGCAATATGAAGTTTTCCATGATTATTGTTTTTTTTAGGGTAAGGATTTGGGGAGGAGAATTGGACATGTTAGAAAACGAAATGGCCTCTACTACCTTGAAACATTGAGCAACTCAAACATCATTAACAGCAAGTTATCTTACTCCTTTATTTTCAAATGCCTTAAATCTAATAAAGAATAATTTTAGCTTTAACATCGTCATCTTAAACATCTATTTTTTGGGATCATTAGTATTTTGTTCCCTTCTTTGTTTAAGTGTTAGAATATTAAAAGTTTTCGTTGTGAAGTGTGTGAACTAACTAAACACAAACTTGTACTACTTCCGGTCAGTAACAAAAAAAAATTAATCTATTATCTCATTCACAATAATATTTGAGGTCCCTCTACTATTTTTAATACATCTAGAGCACGATGGCATGTTTTATTCAACGATGATTGTACCCCTATTTTTTGGATTTTTTTTGTTTAAGAACAAATATGACATTAGTAGTATTCTCCCAAATTTCCATTTCATGGCCAAAAATAAATTGAGTCAATATAAGAAGGTTTCAGTCAAATAATGCTAGGGACTATCTTAACCAAATCCTAACTCCATATTTTCAAAAAGAAGAGATAATACATGATTCATCTTATGTCAATACCCCTCAACAAAATTGAATAGAAAAGAGGAAAAATGGTCACCTTCTTGAGTTAACCGAGCCTCGTTGTTTCAAAAGAATATGCCAAAATCTTTTTTAGGGGAAGTAGTTCTTACCTATGCACATCTTATAAATCATTTTTCTTCTAAAGTCTTGAGATTTTAGAGTCCAATGGAAATACTCTCCACTTGCTATCCTTATTTAAGAACTATAAATAACCTTGTTTTTAGGATATTTGGTTGTATATTGTTTGTCCATATTCACAGTGCAAATAGGGAAAAATTGGATCTAAGAGCTCTAAAATGTGTATTTGTGGGCTAGTCTTCAACTCAAAAGGGATATAAGTGTTACCACCCCTTGTCCAAAAAGTTCTATGTCTTAGCTAGTGTTACTTTTAATGAACATGAGTCTTATTTTTCCCTCATCTTCAGAGGATAATTCTCTTACGAAAGATAAGAGGGATCTTGATTTGCCATCATCTCCCTTTCCTTCCTTAGGTTTACACTCAAACTCACAAAACCTATGTCCCTTTATGCCAAAAAAGTGCTCTTGAGGATGTGAGATACGATAAAGGCAAATAGTTTTCAAGGAGGAAGAATGCTGATCTGGAATTTGTGCTAGTTCAAGAATCCAATTTAAATCTTGAGAATGAGGTAACAATTTCTAAACCCACATATCAAATTGAAATCTTCCTATTGCTGTTAGGAAAAGAACTAGAGAATATAAAAAATGAAATTTATATTCTCTTAAATTCCGTATCTTTCAAAAATTTCTCACCATCTTATAGGGCCTTTCTTGTTAGCCTAAGCCATCTTCATTCCTACCACTTTATCTAAGGCATTGTCCAATGAAAATAGTAAGACATGAATATAGAGATGGATGCATTAAAGAAAAGCAGGACCTGGGAGTTGGTAAAATTACATGAATGAAAGAAGCTAGTGGGGTGTAAAAAGGTTTATACAATAGAGCAGATGGATCTATCGAGAGATATAAGGTGAAACTGATGGCTAAGTACACAAACCTACAAAATTGATTATTTGGAGACCTTTGCTCCGATAGCCAAAATGAATAATGTCAAGATCTTGTTTTCGGTAGTAACTAATTTTAATTGGGACTTGCAACACTGCAATGTTAAAAATTCATTTTTGCATGGGAAGCTAGAGGAGAAAATTTACTTGGAAATTTTTCTAGGCTATAAGAATAACTTAGCCGCCCATATAGTGTGTAAGTTGAAGAAAATTTTTTATGGGCTTAAACAGTCTCCATGAGCATGGTTTGAAAGATTTACAAGGATTATAATAGCCACGAGTTATAAACAAAGTCAGGGGACCATACATTGCTCATTAAATATTTATCTTTAGGGGAAGTTATAGCTCTGTTGGTGTATGTTGATGATATAATAGTGACAACAAATGATAATAGAGAGAGACAGGTCTTAAGCCAATGCTTATATAAGGAGTTTGAGATCAAGGCATCAGGAAAGCTGAAATACTTCTTTGGATTGAAGTGGCTCACTCTAGGTAAGATATATTCATCTCTCAACAAAATTATGTCACAGATTGTTAGACCCCCTATAGTAAAAGTATACCCAAAGAGGAACCAGTGGAGTGGCACCGAAGGAGAAATACATAGATTGAAGCATGTGGGAAATATAAGGAGGACAATTGTCCAAAGGGGAGAGGACAAAAGAGAGTTTTTACAGAGAGAGAAAGGAGGTTAGAAAGTGGCGATAAAGGACGGGAGAGGTGGAAGGAAGAGACATGAGGAATTTGAGGATGAGTTGGGGAGGTATCTGGCAGCCTATACTATGCCAAAAACTGTCTTTTATTTTTTGCATTCAACACCTATCTCCGAAGTGCACCATCCTATTTCTTTGCTTTAGGTAGCAACAAGTCAATACATTGGAAGGAGGCTTACCTGAGGTAATGCCTATTTCCTACCTTTGTATTGTTGCCAATATATCAGGAGTAATAGTATCTCGAGGATTCTATCATAGACCTTTTGAAGGAAATGGGTAAGACAGCATGCAAACCTGCAAGTATCCCAATAAGTCCTAATCATAGATTGGGAGAGACATTACAATGAACAATGAGATGTATCAACATTTGGTGAGAAGACTTATTTATCTGTCTGACACACAACTAGATATAAGTGTGATTAGTCAATTTACGCACAACTTGAAAGAGGTTTATTTACTGGTAGCCTATCGAGTTTTGTAGTACCTCAAAGGAACACCAAGGAAAGGCATATTGTTTAAAAGGAATGGAGGGTTATTACTTTAGGCATATACAGATGCAAACTAGGTCAAGTCTATTATTGACAGAAAGTTAACTACATGATATTGTACTTTTTTTGGATAAAATATGGTGAATATAGTGGAGTAAGAAGCAAGTTGTAATAGCATGGTTTAATGCAGAAGAAAAACTCCGAGCAATGGCTCAGCGTGTGTGTGAGTTGCTTTAGCTAAAGATCATCTTAGAAGATTTGAAAATTAAGTAGGATGGACCCATAAAACTCTATTGTGAGAAGTTAGCAATCATCATACACATGACTAACTTGCAGATGTGTTATCAAGGGTTTAAATAGTTCATCACTTCCAAGTTAAGAATGGAAATTACCTATTAACTAGCTTGAGGGGATTATGGAAAATATCTCCATACAATTATTTTAGGATGTAAATATTCTTCTAGAACTAGGCTAATTTGATTCTCTTGGAATTAAGTTCATTTGATTATCCTTTTAGGATTAGGTTGATCATTTTTTTAAACCCATAAATGGTGGGATTGAGTTGTTAATTCTCCTTGTATACAAGGCATGACTGTATACTTTTTGACATGAAAGAAAAACATAAATTTCAAACGTCAAACTCTAAACTTTAAACTCCGAAATCCCTCCAAAACCCCAAACCTCAAACTCTTAAATTTCAAAATTAATTTTGTATATTTTTTATATAAGAATATTTTTTTCGAAATAACATTATTTTTATCCTATCCATTGCTTACCAAACTCAGGATAGAATTATGTTATACAATGTAAATGTTATACTATGAAGTAATAGGAGAAGATCATTGAGCAGAGATTAAGACAATAGACTCAAGTCACAGAGATTTAATTTGATTTCATGCCAAGAAGGTCAACCATGAAAGCAATTTGGTTTTGATTCATATAGCCGACCCCACCTAGTGGAACAATGTTTTGTTGTTGTTGTTGTTGGAAAAGGCATATGATAGAACGCTGAGAGATATTTCATGAAAGGCTTTAGAGAAGAAAGAAGTACGTATTGCGTATATTCGAACAATCCAAGATATGTATGATAGGATCATGATTTGCATGAAAACACAAAATGGAGACAAAGGATTTTTTCACAACTATAGGGCTATATCAAGGGTCATCTCTTTGCTCATATCTTTTGATTTTGGACGCAGTTACGGAACATATACAAGATTTGGGACCTCGATGTATGATTTTTGCATATGATATAGTTTTAGTTGGTGAATCAAAAGAGAAAATAAATAGGAAGGTAGAGTGATGGAGACAAGTTTTAAAAACACATGGCTTTTATATAAGTAGCAATAAAACAGAATATATAGAATGTAATTTTAGTAAAAAGCGAACAAATACGAATTTGGAAGTAAAACTTGGAGAATATCTTTTAAAACAAGTCACAAATTTTAAATATCTTGAGTCCATTATACAAGATGATGGCAAAATAAAGGAGGACGAAAACCATATGATTCAAGCGGGTTGGAGGAAGGCTTCGGGTATTATGTGATAAAAATGTACTGCTCAAGGTTAAAAAAAAATTACTATACAGCTATAAGACCTATTATATTGTATGGTACTGAATGTTTGGTAGTTAATGGACAATATGAAGATAAACTCAATGTTGCAGAGATGAAAATGTTATGCTAGATGTGTGAACACACTAGAAGAGATAGGATTAAAAATGAGTGCATCAGAGAGAAAGTTGGGGTAGCACTTATTGTGGAGAAGATGGTAAAATTTCGCTTAAGGTGATTTGGCTACGTGTGGAAAAGACCTGCAGAAGCCCTACTTAAAAGAGTATATCAGATAGAGAGCAGCTTAATAATTAGAGGTAGTGGGAGACCAAAACAAAATAATTGGTCAAGAAAGATTTAACAATTAACAATTTATCTATTGATCTCATTTATAATAAATCACTGTCGCGGCATTGATCTATGTAACCGACTCCACCTAATGGCAAAAGGCTTGGTTGTTGTTGTTATAATGTAGATGTTATACATTGACACCAAAAACACGTGCAAAAGTTTATCAGGTGGATAGCTTATATCATACTATCCAATGATTCTTATCCTATCTAACTTAATCTTATATGATCCATCAAACAGGCCCTATGTGTAGGCAGTTTGATCATCACAAATTAGCTGCATCTGAGTGACCTCACCAAACATCAACGCCTAAAGTAATTATTTCAACCAAATAAACTCGCATGTTGCTAGTATCATAACTCAATACTTAGCTTTGCATTAGATCTGGCAACAACATCTTGCTTTGTAATTTTTCAGGAAACCAACTTCCTTCTTGAAATAACACAATATCCAAAAGTGAAACGCTTGTCAAATGCAGATCCTACCCAATGGACATCATTGTAACCAATCACCTAAGTGTGACCCCTATCCTTGTACAACAATCCCTACCCTGGTACTCCCTTAAGATATCTAAGACTGTGAATCATAGCATCCCAATGGCTATCACTTGGCAACTGCAAAAATTGACTAACCACTTACTGCGAATGAAATATCCAATATTGTGACATAGTTCAATTTTTCAATAAGTCTCTACTATCTATCTAGATCTGGTAAAAGCTCCCCTATGTAGGTGTTAATTTAACAATCAAATCTGTAAGTGTGTTGACAAGCCTATAGTCCATCGTACCAATTTTTTTCAAAATATTGAGGGCATACTTCCTCTGAGAAATGACAACACTAAAGTTGGGATTGACAATCTCAACACTTAGAAAATACTTAAAGTTTCCTAAGGTCCTTAGTCGGACAATGATCAAAATGATGATTCTTCAATGATTGAATGTCGTCTTAGTCACTGCTTTTGATAACAATGTCATTTACATAGATCGTCATGCAGATGTAACCATGAGAAGTGTGTTGATAAAAAATTGAATTATTAGACTCACTTCGAGTCAGCTCAAATTTCTACATAATTATGCTAAATCCACTAAACTATGTTGGAGGAGATTATTTTAGGTTGTAGAGAGAGTGATGTAATCAACACATTAACTTATAGACTTTCCCCAAGCAACCAACCTAGGTCCATGTACACCTCAACAAGCTCTATGTGAAGGAAGGTATTATTAATGTACAACTAATAAAGTGGACAATGAATGATGGTGGGTGAGGACATGAATTGGCTTACCATCCATTGAAAAAGCAATATCAAGACATGTCACAGTTAAATAATTCAGCTTTTCAACTAGTTTTCTATATTTTTCCAGGTCACTAAGTGCATCACCGTCAATACTAGGCCACTTTAGATTTGGTTCCACAGGTGTCTCGCAAGGTTTATACCCCAATAACCTTGTTTGATCAAGTAGATCAAGTATATACTTCCTTTGTCAAGGAGAATACCTCCTTGACTGCCTTGCTTCAATCCCCAAGACTCGAATTGCTTGGATCCTTTATTTGGAACTGGTTTTGAAGGAAGCCTTTCAAATTCTGAACACCTTGTTCATCACTCTGTGTCATAACAATATCATCACCATAAACCACTAGTAAAATGCAACCTTCATCAGAATGTCTGAAAAATATTGTGTGATCGCAACTACTACTATTCAAACCAAATTCCATGATTGCTTTAGGTGATGGTTTTAGCCCATATAAGGATTTCTTCAATCTGCACACCTTCCTAGACTCCCCCTGAGCGATAAACTCTAGTGTTTGCTCTATATACACTTCTTCTAACAAGTTACCATGGAGAAATGAACACAGACATTATGTACTAAGCTTATAAGAAATGTAATTTATATGAGCGCCACTAAGGGAATTGTTAAAAGTATCCTTTAGACTAAACTTGTACTTATGCAACTGAATAAAATGTTTCCTTGATGAAATGGCAATCTCTATGCATGGTCCTTGCATGGAAATCAGGATTGGAAGTTATATATAGAGCAGTTTGATCGTGGCAAATCAACTATATTTGAGTAATTTTTCTAAACTTCAGCTTTTGAAGCAGCTACTTCAGTCAAATAAGTTCACACATAGCTAAAGCCATAGCATGATATTCAGCTTCCGTGTTAGATTTAGCAACATTTTGTTTTTTCACTCTTCCAATAAAACAGAGCTACCAGTTGTAGAGTGCTGGAAAATCTGTTCAATGCCGTCGTTGTGATAAGTTTTCAATTGATCGCATGCTTGTTAGTTCTACTAAAATTTTCTGAAAGGTAGTTGAGGAGAGAACAAAAAGGGAAGTGGATATTAATCTTCTGCAGTTATGATATTTGTTTTTTATGCAAGCAGTAGACCGGATTTGCTTGATGCAGCACTCTTGAGACCAGGAAGGTTAGATCGGCTTTTATTCTTTGACTTTCCTTCTTGGCGTGAGCGGTTGGAAATTCTTACAGTACTTTCTAGAAAGGTATGGTATCTAGTTATGGTGCATGTTTCATTTCTTGTTTGCAGGCTGCTCACATATCTTACAGTACTTTCTAGAAAGGTATGCTATCTAGCTATGCCTATGTTGCATGTTTCATTTCTTGTTTGCAAACTACTTGCATATATCTTGTAGGTTTTTTTATTAGTGGAGTAAATGTCTTGGGGTAAAATGTTTTACAAGTTAATATGCATTTTAATGGATTCATGGAAATAAGGATGTTAATATAAATCTCACACTGCTAGCTTTTAATTCTTTATTTAGTTGCCAAAATATGCTGGGTTTTGTTTTAACATTATTTTCCTGGCCTCCTGTACCTATATACTTCAGGTCCATTAAATCTGACCTTTAATTGAATTTGAATAAATATAAAGATGGAACCTAACTGTTAGGCAATATAATAAATAATAGAAAACACGTAATGAACAGACCAGTCCAATTAAGTCTCAAAATATGCAAGTACGAGACCTTTCAAGCACTACTCTTGAATATCAGAACAATTAATTTTCCATTGTTATTTTTGAAATTAATTGGTAAAAACGGAGACTTTGTGAATAGGAAGGCTTACTAATAGCAGCTGCCCTTCACCACCAACATCAAATGCAAACAATGAATTGTCTCGCGCAGCACCAGTCATGGCTCGCTGAGCCATTACGTGAAGTTACAAACTATCACATTCTGGGTATCGCAATTGCTACTGGGTGGATATCACAATTTTAGTGTATAGTGGTTATTGGGTATCGCAAGTGTTACTAATGTCACAATTATTAGTGCTCAACTTCTTGGTTTTTCATTATTATTGATGCTTTGATATTATGTGAACAGATACAAGTGAACAGTATCAAACCCAATCAGGGAAACTAGTTTATTTGCTTGATAAATCAGTATGTACAGGAGTTAGATATATATGCAAAATATTTACAATAGTCTAGGATCAATCTCTATGATGTTAGAAATCATTATCCCTTTTGATACTAGAAAAATTAATAACTTCCTAATTACTCTCTAATAGTTACAATAACTTAGGAAACAATAAATTAAATATTCAAATATTCAACACACTCATCAAGTGGGATGCAGAGATGCAGGATTAAAGTTAAAAGAGAGTGTAATAAAGCATGGCATTTATATAAAGATAATGAAAATTAGAAAAAATATAAAATTATTAAGAAAGACGTTAAAAAGACTGTGAGTGAAGCAAGTTATAAAGTTTTTAAAAGGATATATCAATCTTTAGAAACTAAAGATGGAGAAAGAAAAATTTTCAAACTTGTGAAAGGTAGGAAAAAAAAGACAAGAGACTTAGAGCAAGTGAAATGTATTAAAGATGAAAAGAGTAATGTTTTGGTAAGGGAACAAGATAACCAAGTACGATAGAAGAGCTACTTTCAAGAGATTTTTAGTGAAGGATATGATTTGGCCTATGACTCTAATAGATTAAATATTGCAAAGGAGAATTGCAATTATATTTTTTTATCGTCGAATTCAAGAGTTTGAAATAGAGAAGGCTTTGAAGAGAATGAAAAATGACAAAGTAGTAGAACCCGATAATATACCTATTAAGGTGTGAAAAAATTTAGGCAGGAAAGATATAAGTTCACTAAGTTGTTTAATTTGATAATGAGATATAAGAAAATGCTAGATGAATGAAGAAGTATTTTAATTCCTATCTACAAAAGTAAGAAGGACATACAGAATTGTACCAACTATAGGGAGATTAAGCTCATGAGCCATACTATAAAGTTATAAGAGAAGGTTATTGAGCAGAGATTAAGACAAGAGATTCAAGTCACAGAAAATTAATTTGGTTTCATGCTAGAAAAGTTAATTATAGAAACAATTTACTTACTGTAGATATTGATGAAAAGATATCAAGGGAGACAAAAAGACTGCATATGGTTTTTAGTGATCTGAAAAAGGCACATGACAGGGTGCTGAGAGAGATTTTATAGAATGCTTTAAAGAAGAAAGTAGTATGTATTGCATATATTCGAACAATCAAATATATATATGATAGGATTACGACTTGCGTGAAAAGATAAAATTGAGACATAAAGGATTTTTTCACAATTATTGGACTACATCAAAGGCCATCTCTGAGTCTATATTTTTTTAACTTAATTTTGAATGCAGTTACTGAACATATACAAAATTTGAGGTTTCGATGGATGATTTTTGTAGATGATATTGTCTTATTTAGTGAATAGAAAAAGGAAATAAATATGAAATTATAGCCATAAAGACAAGTTTTGAAAACACATTGTTTTCATATAAGTATAAATAAAAAAGAATATATGAAATGTATTTTTAGTAAAAAGTGAACAAATATGAATTTAAAAGTAAAACTTGAATACTATAATTAAAATAAGTCACAAACTTTAAATATCTTAGATTTATTATACAAAATAACGGTGAAGTAAAAGAGAACGAACCATAGGATTCGAGCGGAATGGATGAAATGGAAGAAGGTTTCAAGTGTCATTTGTGATAGAAAAGAACCGCTCAAAGTTAAAAAAAATTTACTGTACTACTATAAGACCTACTATATTGTATGATATTGAATTTTGGGTAGTTAAAAGACAACATGAAGATAAATTCAATGTTACAGAGATGAAAATGTTGCACTAGATATATAAACACACTAGAAGATGTATGATTAGGAATGAGTGTATTAGAGAGAAAATTGAAGTAGCACCTATGGTGAAGAAGATGATAGAATCTCACTTAAGGTAATTTGGTCATAAGTGGAGAAGACCTGCATAAACTTTACTGAGAAGAGTAGATCAAAGAGCAATCCGATAATTAGAAGTAGAGGGAGGTCAAAGAAAACAATAAGTGAAACTATGAAGAAAGATTTAATAAATAATAATCTATCTATTGATTTCATTTATAATATGTCACTGTGATGTCGTTTGATCCATGTAACTGACCATACCTAGTGAAAAAAGATTTTATTGTTGTTGTTGTTTTAATTTGAAATGGTATTTAGTTAACACGTCAACTGTTTGTTGTTCTGAGGTAACAAAAGGCAAACATATGACTCTATTTTCTAGCTTCTTTTTAATAAAGTGCCTATCAATTTCTATGTGCTTGGTATGGTCGTGCTAGACTGAATTATTCACTATGCTAATTGCTTATTTATTATCACAAAACAATCTCATTGATTCAAGTTTCAACTCGTCAAGAACTTTTTTAATCTCTGACACTTCACAAAGAGAAATAAAGCTAGAGATGGACTAGACGGAGGTTTTTGGGTGATTGTCTCAGCAAAGACCATCGTTGACCTCTTCGGAGTCTTCTACCTCTAATGGAGTTTCACCAAACCAAAAAGAGCCTTGCTAAAAATATTTTCTGGTCACACGAACTTTATTTGATTTTGAAAATTTCCAAACTTGATTTTCTCTCCCTTGTGGCTCTACTACCATATTAAAACTAAAAGGAGAGAGATAAAGAGGGAGAGAATATTTGAAATGCATAAGTAACAAGGTTTATGCTATACTCTATTTATAATAAAGTGTAAGCTGTACAATACACAAAACTAGCAATGTGGGACTAAAAAACTAAGCCTACTCCTACTATATACATTACATTCCAACAACGATGGTAAACATGGTTGTTTGGATGTTTTCTATATCTTTCATTTCTTTGAGATTGTTCAATTTTAAAGATTAATTTAGCAATGAGTGGTAAGGTAAGGATAAACGAAGACAGTAAAAATATTTCTTCTTGTGCTGCTTTGGCTAGGTGCTATATTTTTTAATGGCCTCTTATTTATTTGGAGGTGCCCGTGAGTGGCAGTCCACAGATTAGTTCCTTTTGGGACCCAATTATCCAAAAGATCTCAAAGCGTTTGGGTAACTAGAAATGGGCCTTTTATTCCTTAGGTGGATGTATAAACCTTATTTAGTCATGCTTATCCGATATGCCTATCTATTGTCATTCTCATTTAAAAGTTTAGCATGTGTAGCCCAAAAAGATTGAGAGTATTATGAGTTTTCTTTGGTTAGTTACCGGAGAGGATAACATAGTTCATCTAGTTAGTTGGGAAATCTGTTCCAATTCTAAGAATGAAAGCAGCTCACAGCTTGGGAAATTTGTGTCTAAAAACATTGTCCTCTATACCAAATGGCTATGGCGTTTTCCTTCATATGTGATTGCATTATGACATAAGGTAATTCTAAGCAAGTACGGCATAAACCCAAATGATCGTGATGCTAGTGCAACAGTGAATGTGACTCATCCAAGTCCTTGGAAATTTATTTCACAAGGATAATTATCTTTTAGGCCAACAGTCTCTTTGAAAATGGGTAATGGCTCAAAAATAAGATTTTGGTAGGATACTTCGGGTGGGAAATGCTCCTTTCTCTTGAGCATATCCTATCTGTATCAGCTTTTTATTTTTCAATTCATTCTCATTCTCCGTGTAGGGAAAGGTTTCTCCCTGACAAGCCAATTTGGAACTCTCTCTTTCTAAGGTTAAATCCTTTGATTAGACAGCAATACTCAACAAGATTAACGCAAATGACATGTTGCAATTTCGCTTTGTATAGCTCTGTCCTAACATGTATGTAATGTGTAGATCTAGTTAAAAAACTATGTCCCATTTATTTCTCCATTGTCCAGCATTTGGAACAACCTTTACGGTATTTTTAATGAGAGCTGGGTATATCCTAGTATTTTGGAGTAGTTTCTCCTAATTCAGTTTAAAGGGTTTGATAGCTAGGGAACAAAACATTTTGGCAATGTGCAGTTTATAGGTTTCTCTGGTTTGTATAATTGGAGAGAATACACGTCTTATGGAATATCTTCAGCCATGTGTATTATAGGATAGAATTGTATATATGACTTCTATTTGTTTTACGTGGGGTTTTCAAGGGTAGTTGCTATATTTCATATACAAAGAAATTGGATATATCTGGTGGTTTGAGGATATCTTATCCTCCTATATTTTCTTTCCCATCTAATAAAATTTCTTCTTTTTTTCACAACTCAAAATGACCTAGTTCCAATTAATGCAGTTACCAATGGCCAGTGATGTTGATTTGGACGCAGTAGCTCATATGACTGAGGGATTTAGTGGAGCTGATCTCCAAGCTCTACTCTCAGATGTGCAGCTTGCAGCAGTTCATGAAGTTCTGGACACTGTAAACATCTATGGGCCAGAGAAAAGACCAATTATTACAGACGCTCTTCTGAAGTTTACTGCCTCCCGGGCTAGACCATCTGTTTCAGAAGAAGATAAACGAAGACTTTATAGTATTTACAGCCAGTTCCTGGATTCAAAGAGATCCGTTGCTGCTCAGGTATCTCCCTCTTCTTTTGCTCTGTCCTTATTTCTGTTCGTCTCTATGTTATTTGGGTGTTTTTGTTTGGAATTTTGGAAACACATTTTACTATGCCTGTTCTGATGTGGCTAACATATAATTGCTGCAGTCAAGAGATGCAAAAGGCAAGAGGGCAACTCTAGCGTGATCCTCAAGTAATGCAGTGGAAGTTTTTGTTTGGTATTCCTTCTCTCCTGAAATTATTTTCTCTTCATTTCTATGCCATTTATAAATTTAATTTGTACAGGAATTAATTGTAGTGCACAACATCATTTGTTGACTTGGATGATGCGAATTCATTTTTGCAATGTGACAAATAGTTTGAACAACTTAATGTATCTACTACAAGTTTTTTTGGCGTATAAGGTCACTGCCAAGGTTCTCATTAACAGGTTACAGCCTATCATGGGGAGCTATTGTCTCTTCTTTTCAGAATGCTTTTGGCAAAGCACATTAGTGAAAATTATTTTGGCATCAGAAGTTATCCATTCATCCACCGATGTTTGAAGCTGAAGACTTGTGGGCTATGAATTGGTATACTTCTAAAGTGTATAAGGGCTACTGGGAGTTATTTTGCATGCAGTTTTTCGAAAGATGAATTTTCCACAACTATTGAAATATATTAAAGGTCTTCTCTGAATCTGTATCTTCTTAACTTGATTTTAGACGTAGTTACTGAACATATACAAGATTTGGAGCCTCAATGTATGATTTTTGCAGATGATATAATCTTAGTTGGTAAATTAAAAAAGAAAATAAATATAAAATTAAAGTCATAAATATAAACTTTAGAAATACATGATTTTCGTATAAGTAAAATTAAAACAGAATATATAAAATGTATTTTTAGTAAAATACGAACAAATACGAATTTTGATTTGTGTCTGTCTATATATATATATATATATATATATATATTTCTCAAATGACTAGAGTTATAGACACCAACTATACTACAATATGGGGCAACACAATTTTAGGCCCAAAAGTTTTTATTTAAATTATTAATTAAATGATAATTTATCCCATTTACTATATTATAAACCTTAATTTTCAAATAATTACCTTGTATATAAATAATAATTGCATCTTATAATGCATTATTGTCCTAGTTGGACAATGTAGGACCTCAGATTTTAGGAGGAACTATGAAAAAAACACTGGTAGCAATAGGTGGTGGTGCAAAAGGTATAATCTCCACAGCAGCTTTGCATTTATAAACTCATCAATGATAAAAATATAAAAACCAAACTGGGAAAAATTTAACTTGCAGAAGTATCACATCAACAATTCTAGTATTGTTGATTCTTCAAATTCTACCTCAGGACTAATATTATAGTATTATTATTCTCTTCAAACAAATTTAGCTTGCATATGCTCTATTATATTTTCCTGTGTCAACTTGTTCATATTAATCCATGTTAAGGTTACAACTCTCAGGTGCATCTAAGGAATATTTATCTAATAATTCAATAATTTCATCTTGGATTACGTCAGTTTAAGCTTCTTAAAGCAAATTTTATTTAAGAGATTCTTCATCTGAATGCTTGTTGATGCTCTTTTAACCCTCGTGAATGCTAGTCAAACATTCATTCATCTTACGAATTGATTCACAATCTTCTTGAAGTGGCTTTTGAAATTATTGTATTGCTTCTCCAGAAAGCTCCGCATTGTAAATATAGTTATTACCAAATGAGACTTCAAATGGTAACGATAATCATACTTTGGAATCTTTGTTATTGTCGTGATTGAGCGTTTCCCCAATACGAGTCTGAATGAGTTGCAGGAGTTGTAAGGTTTCAACTTATTTACTCAAGTGGATCAATTTTTAGTCTTCATAGGCTTTATATTGCAAATTCAATTAAATTAACCATTTTGTGCTCGATGGTCCAACTTACAAGGATTGTTGGGGTGACGACGGGGTGCTTAAGATTAAATTGCTACAATTTTTTTTTTTTTATGTTAGATCTCAAATTAAAAAGAAAATCATTTTTCCCTTGTTTACCAATTTTCAAGCTTTTAGTCGAATAAGTCAAAGTTGTGTGGAGTTTGGAATGTTTCAACGTTATTACTGCAGGTAGATTGATTTTCTCTCCACGACATTAAAATTGCAAAATCAATGGAAAATAACCATTTTGCCCAGAATGGTTTAACTTCTAATCATTCCAATCAAACCATTTGAACTCTGTGTACAACATATTTTGTTTGCAATGATCTTTTTTTTTTCCTTTTTCTGAATGTTAGATATTGAGTTATAAAAAAAATAAAAAATAAAAAAGAAAGTAATCATTTTGCTCTCAGCTGTCCGGTTTTCTTGCTCTTGCATCAATTGGTCGAAATTGATGTAGTTAAAAAGTTTCGCTATAGCAAGTCCAATGAAACTTACCATACTGCCCTTAGTTGTCTAACTTCAAGCCTTCATGGTCGAATTATTTGACTCTTATCTTGTCACTACAGTATATTATTTTTTTTTATTTGTTTAGGGATGTCGGATATCAAATTGAAAAAGTATATATTTTTTTCTTTGTTGTTTGCTTTTTGTGCTCTTGGACTAGATGAATTGAAATTGGTATAGTTTGGGAAAGTTTTGACTTATTTACTTCATGTTCATCAATTTTCTTTGGTTTTGAAATTCATATCACAAATTTATGAAAAATTACCATTTTCCCTTGACAATTAAATTTCAAGACTTGTCTAGACAATTTAAAATCAGTGTTGTTGGAACGCTTACGACTAATTTTATTAAGTATGAACTTCTTTTTATTATTTGGACATTAGATCTCAAATTAGAAAAAATTACCATTTTGTCTACATTTGTTCAATTTTCATGCTCCTGACCTTAGATTATGTTTAATAAAAATAGTTGATAAATTAGTTAAAAGTTTAAAAGTTAGCTAAAAATTAAAAAATTAATTTTTAGTTGAAAGTTATTAACTTAAAACTGAAAAGTATTAAGTTAATTTATTGAATTAGAAGTGTTTAGTAAAATTAATTATTGAATTAGCTGATAAATGTAAAATGACATAAAAAGATAGACTTATATAAAATTTATCATTTTTTGTTAGTAATTACATTTTATTATATAATTTTAAAAAATACAAAATAAATATATTATCTAAAATTTTACAATAAATTAGTAATATTATTGCGAATTTTTTTCATTTCAGTAGATGTTTCTAAATTTTTATTCTTTGTGTCATTATTAACAATATTTAAAAATTCATCATAAAATATGTAATTTAAATGTTGCTCGAATATAGTAAAAATAATGCCATCTTGTGAATAGAATAGTATTAAAATTTAAATAAAATAAAAAAAATAAAAAAAATTATAAAAGCTATTAACTAAAAATTATGTTACTTAAAATAGTATATGATAAAAAATTATAAATTAATCAAATAAAATTATTTATCAAACACTTAGTGTAGATCAGAAGATTGCTACTTCTTTACTTCAAGTGGATCAATCTTCTTTGTTGGTGCACATAGTATTGCATTTTCATAAAAAGAAAATTATCATTTTGCCGCCAGTTGTCTAACTTGGAAAGTTCTTGTCTAGTTCACTTTTTTTACTAGGATTTTTTTTTTTTACTTTAGATCTCAAATTGAAGAAAATCACCCATTTTTGCCTCAGTTATCCAATTTTCATCATCTTTGCATGAATGAGTCAAAATTGTTGTAGTGAAAGTTTTTTTTTTTTTTTTTTTACTTCAAGTGGATCAGCTTTCTTTCCTTGTGGAGTTAATATCACAATTTAGAGAAGAAAAAAAGAAAACGTTTGCCCTTGGCGCTCCAACTTTTAGCCTTCATTTGTCAGGATGTTTATAACTTTTTTTTCATCGTGACTATTCTTTTTGGATTTTAGATCTCAGTTGAAAATTATTATTTTACCTTCAATTTTTCTATTTTCATGCACTGCTTCAATGAGTCTAAATTATTATAATTGGGAAGGTTTTTGAGTTATTAATTTTACTTAGACTACTTTCCTTTGTTTGGGGACTTAGAATTGCAAATTCATGAAAATAATCATTTTTTCCTTGACAGTCTAACTTCAAGCTTTCTTGTCTGGACAATTTGAAATCCTGATTTTATAAAATTAAAATCTGGTTGAACTTCCTTCCTAGAAGAACTATTATTAGTTGAAACTGATTAATAAATAAATTTTTGACAATTTTTTTCATATTTAAAATTGATGTCCTTAGGAGAAGAATTTTTTATTTTTGTCAAAAGAAAGAGTGGACAAATTTTTGAATATTGAGAAAGATTTAATAATCTTATTTTGAAATTTTTTCATCATCGTTTTGAAATTTAAAGATTGGTGAAATATTTCTATGATAGTTTAACTTTATCAAACCGTCAAATGATTCAAAGCATGTATAGTAAGAGATATTTACAATTGAATGAGGGAAAAGTTTGGAAATTCTTATGATCTTTATCTGAAAATTCTTAACATTAAAATTGCATAGATCTCAAAGATAAAAAGTCTCAAACATAAAAAAAAAAAGAGTAATTTATAAAGTGAGTAATGATACAGATGTGAAAATTGCTTTAGTTAGTCTGACTAGAAAGATTGAAACTTTAACTTTAAGTCACACTCTAAACCCTTCTACTAATACTAGGATAGAGGCATGTGCCTTATGTTCTAATACATTTTACATTTTACAATTTTGTCTATCCACACCAATTTACCAAGAAGCATTCTCTAAGTAAATTAATTATCTTCAATCTTATAAAAAATTATCAAATAGTCTATTTACACTTACATATAATCCAAATTTGAGGAATCATTCAAACTTTTCATAGAAACAAAATCAGCCTTCAATGAATTAAGGTGGGCAACAATTAGTCCCTCCTAATTCATATCCTTTAGTACCTCAACATGCTCCTCCTTTTAGGGTACCACAATAAAGAATACCTTCTTTGAAAAATACCTTGCAATAGTTCATGGATTCATGCAATCAACCCAACAAATTTTAAAATCTCATACTCAAGCTATTTCAAAGTTTGAAATATAATTGGGTCAATTAGCCAGTGCTGTAGGAGAAAGAGAGAAAGCAAAATTTTGTAGTCAACCTATTTCTAATCCTAAAAGTCAATTTGAAGTAGGATCATCAACAAATCCTAATGAAGAAGTGAAATCTATAACGACCCTTAAATCAGGAAAGGTTATTGATAATCATGTTCACATGCTAAAAATTGAATGACAGAATCAGTATGAACTACGAATTAATGACTCAAGTGAGAATAAAAGTGAACGTATTCCTTGTACCCCTAAATTTTTATTGCCACAAAAACTTAAGACAAATAAGAAAGGTACTCAATATAACGACATTTTAGAGGTGTTTAAGTAAGTTAGTATTAACACATCTTTTCTTGATGCTATCAAACAAATATCTGCTTATTCAAAAAATTTCAAATATTTTTACACGATGAAAAGGAAAATCAATGTTCTAAAGAAAGCATTTTTCAGTGAACAAATAAGCTCCATAATTTAACAAAAAACTCCTGTCAAGTACAAAGATCCTGATTGTCCTACAATTTCTTGTGTTATAGGTGACCATGTGATTAACCGAGCTTTACTTGATTTAGGAGTAAGTGTGAATTTGTTACCTTACTCTGTGTATGAGAAACTTGGGTTAGAAAAGTTGAAAACTACACCAATGACCCTTCAATTAGCAAATAGGTCCACAAAAATTTTTAGAAGTATCATAGAGGATGTGCTCATTAAGGTTGATAAATTCTACTTTTCAGTAGATTTTATTTTTCTTGACATTGAATTTGTTAAGAATATAGAGACACAAAATTCAATTGTTTTGGGTAGACTATTTTTAACAACTTATAATGCAATCATTAATTGTCGAAATAGAATTTTGAATTTGTCTTTAGGAAATATGACTGTGGAACTCAATATTTTTAATGTCTCCCGTCAACCTGTGGACATAGATGATTTGTGTGAAGTTAACTTGATTGGAAGTTCAATTAATGATTCATTTTTAGACTCTTTTGCTAATGATTATCTAGAAAAATGTTTGGCTCATTTTAACATGGACATAGATGAAAATTATTTGATTAGTTTGGTAAATTCTTTATTAAAGACCACTTCACTAATGGATACTAATAAATGAGAAGCCAAAAAAGAAACAATTTCACCTTCTGAGTCTATTCCACTGCCATATGTAAAAAAATACCCCAGTTAGAATTAAAACATTTGCCTAATTTTTTGAAATATGTGTTTTTAGGGCCTTCTAAGACCTTATCTGTTGTCATAGCGTCTGATTTAGATAAAGAACACGAAAATGAATTCATTAGAATCCTTTATGAGCAAAGAAAAAACCATATGATGGATAATAGCAAATATTAAGGGTATTAATCCATCAATTTACATGCATAGGATACAATTAGAGGATAATGTCAAAATTTTAAGAGAGTCACAAGGACAGCTAAATCTAGGAAAACTAAGTTCTTGGTGGTCAAGCCTATTCATTGTTCATGTTGTTTACCTATATGGTGCAGTAAAGATTGAAAATGGTGATGTGTTTAAATTCAATAGCCAAATATTGAAATCATTTTTGGAATTGCACAACTCAGAAGTAAAGGAGACACTTTTGCGTGATCCTATCTACCAAGATTGATTTTCTTCCTTTGTCAGAAGTTGTTACACACGTTATTTAGGTGAAATCTTTTTTTATTTAATTTATATTATTTTGTTCCCTCATTGTTATCTTCTTTTGAATTGTTATTATTTTTTTATATTTTGTTGCTTTTGATCTTTATTAAAAAAAAATTTGAATTGAGAATGGAAGACATATATTTGCAAATTTGAAAAATTATTTTTCTTCTCTTTCACTCAATGTATTGATGAAAATTTATAAAGCACGAGTTGAAAGATTAAGGTTGATAATGAACATAAAAATATTTGCTAATATTCGTTGGCTAATTGAAGTTAAGGTACAATTAACAGGTGAATCTACAAATGGTTTCATTTCTTACATGCCTGGTAGAGGAAAAAGTAGTTTTACTAAAAAGTGTAAAGTTAAAAGAATTGGTGTTTGCTACAAATATGAACATAAGACTTGTAACACACGTTTCCGTTCTTTTATATGGGTTCATGTAAATCAAGAAGATAAAATAAAACATTAAAGATGGCTTGAGTAAGGATTCATTAGACAATGATTTTGGTCCAACATTTCTTGAGACACATCTTAGTGAATCTGTGCACATCGGAATTATTGGTTTATGACCCCATTTTAAAAAAGAACAGAAATGATACAATCTTGAGAATCTGACGTTAAAAGACTCTGTTTGTCAATTTATAAGAAAATTAAATGGGAAGCATATCTTCGACCCATAGAGAGCGTTTAAGTCGTTACTGGACATTAAACCAAAAGAAGATATGAGCTATAATCACAATTACTGTACATATGCATGCGTACCATCATTTTTTAATTTTTCACTTTTAATTTAGCTAACATCCACCAACCTACTCACACGGTTATTATAATTATGCTGCCATCTTATTCACATAGCTACTATAAGTATGCCCTTATTTGAGTTCAATAAATGTACACATTATTATCATATTTATACTCAAAGTTAAAGTGAGTGCAGATATGAAGAGAACCACATTTTGTTAATTCTGAAATATTTGTGTTTTTTATAGTTTCAGTCCTAAAAAAAGGAAAGTATGTTAAAACAGCACAAAATTTGGGTATTATACTGACCAGGAGAAAAATTCATTTAGTCTATATTGGAGGTAGTCGTGGGTTAATGGAGTGTGTGTCTGCAGCTGTACATATAGGAGGATACCAAGTTATTGGTATTATTCATATAACTCTAACTATATCAAACATCATCGGAAAAACAATTAGGGAAGAATTTAGGGTAGCCTCCATGCATGAGCGCATTGTTAGAATGATGAGCAACGTTGATGTTTTCATTGCTTTATTAGGTGGTTTTGGTACTTTAGAGAAAAAATTTCAAATAGTCTCTTGAGCACAACTGAATATCCACCATAAACCCATAGGTTTATTGAATGTTAACAATTTTTTTGATAGTTTGTTGTCTTTTCTTGATTAAGCTATAAAACAAAGGTTTATTTCACACTCAGCACAACGGATTCTCATCTCAACTTCAAATGATGATGAGTTGATTGATGCATTACAAGCATATGTTCATATTCCTAATCTAACTACAACTCAAATAGATTGGACGACAGACAACAGTATAAAGTATAAATTAGACTTAGATCTTCATTTGTAACACCTTTTATTTGATTGAATAAATTTTTACTTTCTATTTAGTTTACTATAGGTTTATCTTTTACTAGATCTCCTTCCAGGTAATATCTCTTTCAATTTTTGTTGTTTGTTTTATATTTTTTCTTCATAAAAAAAAGGCGTGGGTGCCTAACTTTCTATCTCTGTATAGGTTCCAGCATCTAGATTTAAAAAAAAAAGCTAAGTGATATTTTGGAATTAGGTAAAACTAACACCAATGATGAAAATAGTTTAAAATGATTGTAACCTTTGAAAAATAGACGAGTTTTGAGTGCTATGTGTGAACCTACACTCTATTGTGACTTATGTTTTATGTGAGAATATTAATATTATGAACACTTAATCCTTTACATTTGACTAATTGTTATTTAGAGAAAGTTTATGTGATTCACATATGACTAGTGATATCATAAAACTCTAGAATTTGTTTGATTGTCACTTGAGACAAAATCCTAGACTACTTTCCATTTAAGAAATGAATTAGGCATTGTTAGAATCGTTTGAACCTTTCAGACCAACCTATACATTATGCCATATCTAGTAACCCATTTTGAGCCTATATTTATCTTTTCCTGTACACCTATATTATTATCTAGTTTTTAAACAAAAATATCTCTAACCCTTACCTTTCACTCACAAGAATGATCATTTGAAAAGATATGGTTCAAGGGTAGATCGAAGGAGTTTTTTTTTAGAAAAAAAAGAAGAAAAAAATAGAACTTTCCAAAAAAAAAAAAAAGTTTGGAGGTGTTTTATATATAGAATTCACAAAATAACATCAAAAGTATTTGAGAGGACTTAAATGATCATTTATGTTGTAGAGTGAATTAAGTTTTTATTAATATCTTTTTATCTACCTTTAACCTATTCCACACATTATAATCTTAATGAAAGTTCTAATAATCTTAAATGTTATGATTAGTCTACATTAATGGAGAGTCATATGAAAAATAAGCCTATGGAGTATCAAATGCATCTATCTAGAGATTTGTTTTGAATATTTGATTACATAAATTTATTTGAATGCAAAAGTCCAATGTCATAAGATTACTACACACACACACTTGTGATTCAAGAGTAAACCATACGTTGCATTTGAATTAAAGTTCTACATAACATTGGGATCCTGATATTTTCTTTAGTTGTACATTTTAAATCCTTGATTGTGTGTTTTGCTTGAGGACAAACAAAATATTAAGTTTAGGGGTGTTTGATGAGTGAGTTTTATAACCATAAATTATACACTTTTATATTATATTTTTATCATATTTAAGCATTTATTTTTCGTACTTATCTTTAATTTTGTGCATATTTTACAAATGGAGAGAAGAACAAAAAATAAACTCAATTGAAAGAATCAAAGTTAAACTGTGATTCTTTGGGAATAGTGTCTATAAATCAAGCAGATAAAATAAATTCATTGATGATGACTGAGTAAGGAACATTATCTTTTTGACTCATGAGACGCATCTTAATAGATATATGCATCAATTCAATCTTAATTTATAACCACATTTTTAAAAGAATTGAAACATAAAAATTTAAGACAAAATACTCAATGTTAAAAATATGTTTGCTGCTTGCTTTTTAATTTAATCTTATTGTAGTATTTTGGTCGTAATTCAAAAAATACATATACAATTCATACAAAATTTGGTGGGTGAATAGTTAACACAATTTCATACAATTTTTATGTTTATGTGGTCAGCAAATTCGGATATTCAAAAGGGTCAAAATTGGGTTAGAAAAAAATATGTTTACTATTGTAGTCTAACCCAATTTTACTGTAGTATTTGGACCATATTTCAGAAAATACATATTAAATGCATACGAAATTTGGTGGGCGAGCAGTTGACACAATTTTTTACAACTTTCATGTTTAAGTGGTCAACAAAATTATGACATTAAAAAGGTCAAAATTGGGTTAGAAGAGACAATATTTTCTATTGTAGTCTAACTTGACCTTACTCCAATATTTTGGCCATAATTCACAAATTACGTATTCAATTTATCCAAATTTTCTATGGCTGAAAAGATAATGAAAACGTTTATGTTGATGGTATTAGCCGATTCGGTGGATATTAAAGAGTAATCTCATAATTATTTTCGGTGCATATAATGCAACACAACTTATTAATTTTAGTGCAATTTGTTATCCATCGTCTTTATCACCTACCCCCTTATTGTGTCTATAAATAGAGACATCTTATGAGTTAGAGAGGGACGAGAAAGGCTGAAGAGTTGAAAAAGTTATGTTGGAGTTCTAAGTTCTTGTAATATTTTTCTCTTTTTAGATATCTTGTATCTTTACTTTCTTTCATAATATTATCATGCTTTTTCAATTTTTTTTTACCTTGATTATGGAAAACTAATCTTATAATATTAAGGTGAAAGAGTAAAACTCTTGGTACGAAAATAATAATTTATCTAACTCTTAATTTCAATGTTTATATTTGATGTTGTGTTTATTTTTTTTTCTTATATTAATTCTTTCTTAGAGGATGGCTTTGTTGCCCCTCTATTGTTATTTTTTTGTTATTTTCTTTTTAAAAGAATGGCTATGCTGCCTCTCTATTATTATTTTCTTGTTATTTTCTTTCTTAGATGATGACTTTGTTGCCCCTTTGTTGTTATTTTCTCTGTTATTATTTTTTTTTCTTAGAGGATGGCTTTGTCGCCCCTCTATTGTTATTTTCTTTTTTAAATGATGGCTTTGTTGCCCTTCTGTTGTTATTTTTTCTATTATTTTTTTTTTGTTATTTTATTTCTTAGAGGATGGTTTTGTCGCCTCTCTGTTGTTATTTTTCTTTTGAAGAGACAACTATGCCGCTTCTTTATTATTATTTTTTACTATTTTCTTTCTTAAAGGATGACTTTATCGCCTCTTTGTTATTATTTTTTCTGTTACTATTTTTTTATTTTATTTTTTAGAGGACGACTTTATCACCCATCTGTTGTTATTCTCTCTATTATTATTTTATTATTTTTTTAGAGAATGACTTTGTCGTCTTTCTGTTGTTATTTTCTTTTTTTATGGATGATTTTACCACCTACTTTATATTATTATTATTGACTCTGTCACCTATTTGTTGTTATGTTTTTCTTCTTTTTACATCTTTTCTTTTTTAATTTTGTAAAGTGTGAATCTAGATACATTATAGATAATTTTTGACACAATAAATGCTTGAATCATTTTTGATTTATTGTAGATAATATAATGATTGGCAAGGTGTATACTTGAATCTATTTTACAAAAATTACTTATTATTAGTAATACAATAAAAAGAAATCAAATATAATTCATCTGTAAATCAAAGCGAGTTTAATGTAACATATATTCGAAATAGAACCTCATTTATGTGATAATTCTATTTGAATAATAAAAGAGTTAAAATTTATTTTTATTTGATATATCAAGAGTGAATCTCCTAATCGTAGTATATTTTTTTATTTTGAATATATTCCTATTTAATTTCAGTATTTTAGTTCTTTGTATACTCTGTTTAGTATTTTTCTCACAAAACAAATATTCTGACAATCAGGTTAAAATATTTATTTTGGGTCTAAATTAAATTTTTTCTCAATTGACAATTTTTGTGGGATCAACTTTACATACTACTAAATCTATAATTTAATAGATTCGTGTACTTGCGAGTTTTAATTAAAATATCAACAATTATTAAATTAATTTTTATTAATTATAATTATGGATTAACATTAATTAACTAATAGAAAATTAATAGACTTAAATTAAGTAATTAGTGTTAAGTATAGATCAAATTATATTCTTATTAAATATGTGTAATCTATGATAGGTTAGATTACATACAAGTTCATTGGATAGAGACTTTAATTTATAGCCTTTTAATAGTTAGTTAATTTTTTATTATAATATTGACTCAAGAGAAATTTTTTTTTTGTTATAATTAATTATTATTTAATTATGTAAATTTTAAATAATAATTAATTAAAAGGAGTTAAATAGTTTAAATAAATAAATAAAAAGTTACATGCAAGTTATTTATCATACTAAAAAAACTACCCTGTACACAGAATACCTAAAACCTCACATCTCATCTGATCTCTCTCTTATTCTTTTTTAACTCTTTGAGTTTTGTTTATGTATTCTAAGGGGCAAAACATGTTGAATATCTCTTCCCATCTATATAATAAATACCATTGGATCATCATCAGCTATGCATCCCAATATGTATTTGCGAATACTATTAGCACATCCCCTAATGCTATGATATCAAAATCGATGGTTAGAAGAAGAAAAGATATGGAACCATACACAATTTGAGAAAAGGAAAGAGAGAGAGAAAGGGAGCACCTTTCTAGTACATACTTGTGCACAATCCTTCGACAACTTCCCTGATGACACAAGGCCTTCGACTGGACAACAAGATGACAACTTCAAAGACAATAAATGATTCCATGAGAGGGCGGTGACAACTTCTTCCTTGCAACAACATATTTTTCAAAAATCCACAAACTCCTCATAAGACTTAAGGTGGCTAGGGGTGAGATATTTTGTGGAGGTCAACTAAGGGAAGGAATTGTCACGATGGTTGGTGGCTATTGGTAGGAGTGAGTGGACAGACAGGTAGGGTTAGGTTGTAGATAGAAAATCATGTTAAACAAAATTAGAATTTGATTGAATTTACTCAAAAAATTTGAATTAAGTTAGATTAGGTTAAATTTTTATATTTAAAAAGTCACATAACCTATTTGTTTAAATTTGATTTCTTAGAAAAATTAACTTACATAAATTCGAATAATCTAATTTAACCCGACTTGAAAGTGATTTTTTTAAACAAGTTTTGTTGAATAGGCAAGTTATGTCTTGAGGAAATTTTAGGTAGGCCGGATATGGAGAGGGTAGGAAAATATCCTTTTAAAGGTAGGAGAAAATTTGTGCGGAGTTTACTTATAAAATATGAAATTTTAGGAGTTAAATTAAAATATCTATAAAGAAATAATTAGACAATTAAAGAATAATAATATGATTTGTGTTTAATCTTCCACTAATAGACCATTTATTGGTCTACGTAAATATGGCATTAAAAATGGGCACTATAGAAGCGACAAATGTTGAATACGAGCTCAAAGCATCATGTTAAGGGTGTTTGGTATATATATATTTTTTTTAATTTCATAAAATTCTCAAATTTTAAAAATAAAATTAGTGTGTTTGATAAATTTCAAAAAAAAAAAAATTAGCAAATTAAGTTTTTCAAGAATATTTTTTAACAATTTTTTCATAAAATAATTCCTATGAGAAAGGGTAAAAATATTAATTTTTTATGAGTTTAATTTTTTTTTATAATATATTATTTATTAATGGTATAATTATAATAATAATAATAATAAAAATTTATATTCTCACTTTCTTTTTTATATATAATAAGAAATATTTTTTAAAAATATATGAAAATTTAAAAAAAAATTAAATATAATTAAATATAATAATACAAAAAATTTTAAAAATTATTTAATGATTTTTTTTTAAAATATTTTATATATTTTCAGTGTCCCATTAATTATTTTTTTTAAGAATTTTTTTACTATTCACCCAACTCTCCAAAATTTATGTGAGGCAAAACTAGACTCTCGCGAATGGAGAATATATTCTACGAGGTTGAAAGATTATTTTGCCGTCTGCCTTCTCTAAATATCAAGACTCGTCTCTTTCGCTGAATCTGCCGTTGTCAGGCTCCACTCTCGCCGTCTTCTGCTCCGGTTGTTCGACGCCACAGCACTGTCGTATCCTACGGTCGCTCTTTCTCGCCGTTGAGGTAAGCTTCCACGAGCTTATTGTCTTTCATCTTCTCTTCTATTCGCGCAGCTTACAGACCCACAAACTATCAGACTTCGATTACTTCCTCTTATTTCGAATTTATATTCTTCATTGCCAAAATACACTGATAATTGGTCTCCCCTAGCTCTGTCGATTTGGAATTCCCCTTGTTTGGTCTCTTCTTTTGAATGTTAAGACAGATGGTTGGAGCTTGGTATAAGGGGTAGTATTTTAGTAGCATCCATGAATCCTGGTAATAAAGAATGCTTATTTGTTTACCACATATTTTATTGGTCGCTGAGTTTAAAGGTTTTTCGTCTCTAATTGGGAATGTTTTGGGTAAAGCTTTGCTTGCTGGCACTGTTTGAACTCGATACACTGATAATTTTTGTTTTCTAACATAGTAGCTTTGTATTGTTTAAAAACTAGATAATTGTTGGGTGGGGAAAATCTGGTCTCTTTCTTTTCGCCTTTTTTTGATTCATGAATGGATAACCAGAAAGGATTAGAAAGGATTAAGAACGAAAATAGAAAGTTAATGGGGCAATAAAGAATCTAATATTATGGATTATACATGAACAAGAATTTGATGAACCAAAGACTGCATCATAGGAAGAATGAATATTTATCACAAATACTTAGCTGCAATCATGACTGGTTATTTATTAGGAATGATTGCCGAGTGACGCTGAGAATAAAACAAAGGAAAATCACTAAACCACAGACAGAGTCTAACTTGTGCTGCAGTAATGAAGGTTCAGGACCCATCAGAATCCCGACAATGAAGGTCCTACTTTTTGTGGTACTGGTTTTAATGTTCTCGATAATCAGAATAGAAACTGAACCTTTGTTGCTCCTTTTTTTGGGTCAGTACAAATATGAAAGCTTAATTATTTCTGTGCCCTAAAAGTGCTATGATATTGCATAACCTTGATGATTTAAAATTTGGGGGACCTTTTGATTTGGTCAAAAATCTTTCTTTTCTTTTTTTCAATTTGGCTTTTTTGGCATGCCAAAATATTAAAATAAAAATAATTTTAAATAATGAAATATAATAAATCAAATGTTTCTGTTGAGCTTGAGTTTAACCATAATTTAATGGAATCTTCTGTTTAATAATTAATAATACTGTGACGCCGTTTAATCCATGTAGCCGACTCCACTTAATGGAAAAATGCTTAGTTGTTGTTGTTGTTAATCAAAGTGGTCAAATGCAGTGGAGTGCAATATTTAGACAAGTTTGGAGAAGAGTGTCATTCAAACATACCTCAAGGAGGGTGAGTGTAATTTATCCTCGGCTAAAAAATCTAATACAACAATAACAACAATTAAACTTTTTCTCACTAAGTGGGGTCAGCTACATGGATCGAACGACGCTACAATGGCCTATCATGAATGAGATCAATAGATAAGTTATTAACTATTAAATCATTCTTAATAGTTTCACCTATTATTTTCTTGGGCCTTCCTCTATCTCTAATTATTGGACTATTTTTTTCATTTGATCTACTTTCTCATTAAGATTTCTGCAGATTTTCTCCACACATGACCAAACCACCTTAAGCGAGATTTAACCATCTTCTCCACAATAGGTGTTATCCCAATCTTCTCTCTAATGCACTCATTTCTAATCATATCTTTTCTGGTGTGTCTACACATCCAGTGCAACATTTTCATCTCTGCAACATTGAGTTTATCTTCACGTTGTCTTTTGACCGCCTAACATTTAGTACCATACAATATAGCAAGTCTTATAGCTGTACGGTAGAATTTTCTTTAACTTTGAGTAACACTTTTTTATTACAAATGACACTTGAAGCCTTCTTCAATTTCATCTATTCTGCTTGAATCCTATAATTTACGTCCTCTTTTACTTCGTCGTTATTTTGTATAATAGACTCATGATATTTAAAACTTGTAACTTGTTTTAATATATGGTCTCCAAATTTTACATCTACATTCGTATTTGTTCGTCTCTTATTAAAAATACGTTCTATATATTCTGTTTTATTTCTACTTATACGAAAACCATGTGTTTTTAAAATTTGTCTCCATGACTCTAACTTTATATTTATTTCTTGTTTCGATTCACTAATTAAGACTATATCATTTGCAAAAATCATACATTGAAGCCCCAAATCTTGTATATATTCAGTAATTGTGTCTAAAATCAAGTTAAAAAAATACGGACTCAAAGAAGACCCTTGATGTAATCTAATAGTTGTAGGAAAATCCTTTGTATCCCTATTTTGTGTTCTCACGCAAGTCGTAATCCTATCGTACATGTCTTTGATTGCTTAAATATACGCAATATGTATTCCTTTCTTTTTTAAAGCTTTCCATAAAATTTCTCTTTAACACTCTATCATATGCTTTTTCCAGATCAATAAAAACTATATGCAAATCTTTCTGTTTTCTTTGATACCTTTTCATCAATTTCCGTAGTAAATAAATTGCTTCTATAGTTGACCTTCCTGACACAAAACTAAATTGACTCTCTATAATTTGAGTCTCTTGTCTTTATTTTTGCTCAATGATCTTCTTCCATAACTTCATAGTGTGGCTCATGAGCTTAATTTTTCGATAGTTGAAACAATTCTGTATGTTCCCTTTATTTTTATAGATAGAGATTAAAGTACTTCTCTTCCATTCATCCGGTATTTTATTAGATTTTATTATCACATTAAACAACTTAGTGAGTCAACTTATACTTTTCCTTCCTAAATTTTTCCACACCTTAATAGGTATATTATCGGGTCCTACTACTTTGTCATTATCCATTCTCTTCAAAATCTTCTCTACTTCAAGCTCTTGAATTCTACGATAAAAAGTATAATTACAGTCATCTTCTGCAATATTTAGTCTGTCAGAGTCACAAGTCAATTAATGTCTTTCGTTAAAAAGTCTTTGAAAGTAACTCTTCCATCGTGCTTGGATATCTTTCTCGTTTACCAAAACATTACCATCTTCATCTTTAATACATTTCACTTGTTCTAGGTCTTTTGTCTTTCTTTTCCTACCCTTCGCAAGCTTATAAATTTTTCTTTTTCCATCTTTAATTCCTAAAGATTTATATAACTTCTCAAAAACTCTAGATTTTGCTTCACTTACAGTCTTCTTAGCGTCTTTCTTAGTCACTTTATAAAAAAAAAAGGGCGGCCCAGTGCACGAGGCTCCCACCTGGTGGGGTCTGAGGAAGGGAAGATGTACGCAGCCTTACCCCCGCAAACAGAGAGGTTATTTCCAGGACTTGAACCCGTGACCTCCAGGTCACAAGGCAACAACCTTACCGTTGCGCCAAGGCTCACCCTCTTTCTTAGCCACTTTATATTTATCTAAATTTTCATTATCTTTACATAAGTGCCACTCTTTATAACACTCTCTTTTAACCTTAATCTTATCTTGCATCTTTGCATCCGACTACCAAGATTCTTTATCCTTGTGTCAAATGCCTCTTGATTCTCCAAGTATTTTTCTTGTTATATTCCTAATCCCTTTAGCCATTTTGTCCCACATATCATTAGCATTTTCCTGGACCTTCTAAAGCCTCTCTTCCTCCACTTTTCTTTGAAAATTTCTTTGTTATTCATTCTTCAAAGACCACCACCTAATTCTGAGAATTGTTTTCGTACTCTTTCTCTCTACCCTTCTCTTAACTCGTACGTCTAAAATTAAAACTCTTTGTTGAGTAGTTAAGCTCTCTCTAGGTACGAATTTACAATTTGTGCAAAACTTTATATCTGATTTTCTTACCAAGAAAAAATCTATTTAAGAGTTTGCTCCTCCACTCTTGTATGTGATACGATATTCTATCCGCTTTTTAAAGCAAGTATTTGCTATAGTAAAATTATTGGTTAAAGAAAAATTCAAGATAGTTTTACCCTCTTCATTTAATTCTCCTAATCCAAAACCTCCATGTATACCCTCATATCCTTTAGATTCTCTCCTTATATGTCCATTCAAATCACCTCCTAGGAAAATCTTTTCTCCCAGAGGTATTTCTTGAATTAAACCTTTTAGATCCTCCCAAAAAGTTATCTTATGATGCTCCTCTAATCCAACTTTGGGTGCATATACACTAAACACATTAAAAATGTTCTGCTCAACTACAAGCTTTAAAGCTATAATCATATTTCTTAATCTTTTCACATCTACTACATTGTTCCTCCACTCCTTATATACTATTATACCTACACCATTGCTAATTCTTGTCTTGCCGGTGTACGAAAACTTAAAATTTGAAGAATCTAATTCTTTTGCCTTTTCTTCTACCCACTTAGTTTCTTGTAGACATATGATATTGATCTTCTCCTAATTATGGTATCAACTATTTTCATTGATTTTTCTGTAAGTGTGCCTACATTCCAAATTTTAAAACGGATCTTACCCTCATGAACTAACTTCTTTACCCACATCCGTTCATTAAAGTGTGAGAACTCTTGCTTATTTTTCACTGCATCCGGGCCCTTGTTCTTTTGACACAGCACTTGAGCTATACGGCGCGTTGCTTCTGGACAACGACCTAGCTTTAACACTATTGCTTCGTTTATCTATGTTTATGTAGCTACGACAAAGTTTTACATTGGTTGTCGCACGCCTAACACAACCCTCCTCTTTTATCCAGGCTTGGGACTGACTATATGAATATAGGTAGAGTTTGGCTAAAAAAACTAATAAATAGGAAAATCAAGAAAACCAAAATGGACAGAAGAAAATACATTTGAAGAGCTATGTTAACTGAAAGAATTAACAAATTAGGCGAATGAGGCCAATTCTGATTAAGTGAATCTCCCTTTAGGCAGGTGATGGACTGGACTTCTCATTCTTCAGTAACCAATTGCGAAGAAGTTGCATAAATTTTTGTCAGAGAAAATACACATTCTTTATTCTTTTCTACTTTTTCTTTGGGTGGGAGCATGTTTTGCTTACGAGCTCTGTTCAAATAAAATGCATTCATCTTTAGTTTGATACATATTTTATAAAAAGCAAAATATTCTGATTGTAATTCTAATTTTAATTTATTTAGGGGATTTTTTGGGGACAGATGCTAAGCATTATTTTCCAAACCTCATGGTTCTAATTCAGATTTGGGTTGTGTATTATTGACCACCTTTCAAATTACACTGATGACAATAGTTCTGCTTTCCCCTGGTCATAGAAAAATGACCAAAGCTTAGCATTTTCCATATATTTTAACTTGATTAAGTAGGAGTGCTCGTGATCCAGCTTAAGTGTATTTGTAAAAACAAACTCTCTTTCCCTTCGGTGATCTTTTTTATTTGAGTGTTTCATGAGAAGTGGTTAAAATGCAAAATTATGCTAACTGACCTGACTATTTGATGTGATATTTAAAAAATAAATGAATGTGTTCCATTAATGAAAGACCGGCAGCATGAATATTGATTTAAACTACATATAAAGCACTGTAGACTGTAGTGGCTTTTACAAAAATGAATTTAGGAAAGGTAGGGAGTCTCTCTCTTTGTCCCCTTCCTACAACACTTTCAGGCCCACACACTGACTTCCACAGATGCATATTCACACTCTGTTATGCACATAGGGCCATGCACATCTGCCCTTGCATTTGAACACACACTCCTATAGATGCATATGCACACACTGTCACATACATAGGTTCCATGCACATGCCCTTGCATTTGAACACACACTCTTATAGATGCATATGCACACACTGTCACACACATAGGTTCGATGCACATCTGCTCTTGTGCTTTCATTGCATGCATAATGATTGTGTTTGGATGCTTAGATGTTTTTTGTTTTGATTTGCCACAGTTGATGCAAACACATTTTGTTATGTGTTACGTCATCTTGTTGGGTTTTCTTGTTTTGGAAAATTTGGCTGTGTACTACATTCTAATATATGTATGTTTTTGTATAATTTTCAGTATAAAAGTTAGTTGAAGCTTTAAATCTCTTGTTGCTTGAAGCACAACTGGTTACCATGTTGCCTTTGCGATGGTGGTGCAACTATTATTGAAGATCACTGGCCTCTTGGGATATAGTGTAAAATTGAATGTTCCTAATCCCCATTCTCAGTTATTATTAGATAAATCTAGCTTCTTGAAGATCAGCTCTTTGGTCCAGATTATAAGTGCTTGCATCTGACATTCACTTCAGATTCAGACTGTGGCTATGATTTTACTTGTTAAGGCCTGTTTTATCTCCAGTGAACGTAATTCTGAAATCACTGGATTGTTTGCATTCGTTGGTAGAACTCACTCTTCACACTGAAAAGAACGTGTGGGCTATAAACTTGGAGGTCATTCCTTGGATGGAAAAGGGAGGGTTTACCAAATATAGCAGTATTAAGCTTGAGCAGCTATGTCAAGTATAACCAGGGCCAATCCTGTTGATTTAAGAACCACAAAAGATATGTTTGTTTCAGCTGTTCGCTTTGCCACATCCATTGAGGGACAATGTCCTCCATTTGGAGATGAACTTCGAACTTCTGCTCAAGAGCAAGTTGAGTACATGTTAGGAGAGGATAAAGACACTGCAATGATTATGGCTGATGATGAGGTGAGGTCAGTAGTAAGAATGGGTGTTTCAAAGATCTTTTGTTTATTTGAAATGGACTTGTCTTCCTTGCTCTTGGATGCTGACCTGGAGTCCGAGGCTCTACATAATAGGATATTGCAGAGAGTAGCTGATCTTGAATGGATGTGTAATGTACTCCCAAAATTAGATTTAATGAAGAATTTTGTTTCAAACTGGGCTGCAATCTCTAGTAAACTTTTGGGGGTCATGGAAGACAAGAAGCTTGACCGTGTCATGTGGGGCCTGAAAGTAAAGCTGATAGAAATAACTGGAAAAGTTTTAGAAGCAGTTGGCTATGGTAGTGTGATTCTTCCAGCTCTGTGCCGGGTTCATTTGCTGAAGACCTGGCTTCCATATGTTCGGAAGATGAAGCCTCTACTGGATTTAAAGGCCATTAAGGAGATAGGTTTTCCTTACAAGATGGATGAAGAACTGTGCCAGAGCATCGAGGGGTCAATTGTGTCATTGGTGCTGACATTGCCATCCAATGATCAAGCAGATATTCTGGCAGACTGGATCAAAAACGAGGTTCTATTTCCTGACTTGAGCGAGGCTTTTGAAGTATGGTGTTATAGATCCAAGTCTGCAAAGAGGAGACTCATGGAAGGTATAGTCGGCCATTGTGATGCTAATATCAGCATTTGAGATTGCTTCAAAGCCTGAACCTATTTCAGTTAATTTTTTCTTAATTCATTTTAGATAGAGTTTTCCCCAGACGTTGTAAGATTGAATTAATGATCTCTGACAGGTGATTCATTTATAACAATCGGCCAAACTAACCAACCAAAAGTGGTCTCAATATAAGCATATCTGAACTTCAGAGTATGATTAAATGTAACAAGAGCGACTCACCCACTTTATATTGGTATATTGGTCGCAGAATGATGTTTGAGATGTTCTCTTTTTATTTTAAGATGTATGAC
The DNA here is from genome assembly GCA_037074535.1 of Gleditsia sinensis. Lineage (NCBI taxonomy): Eukaryota > Viridiplantae > Streptophyta > Magnoliopsida > Fabales > Fabaceae > Gleditsia > Gleditsia sinensis. The sequence continues at coordinate 41,678,636 of CM073473.1, forward strand.
ATGGTAATATTGATTTTGCAAAAACACTAGTATAAAATAATGCTAAGAAACTCTAAGAAAAAACGAAGAACGTACCAAACGTATTTTTGGCTAGTTTATGATCCATGTAAATTTTCAAGTAATGAGCATGTTAAAGTGTTTAAAATTGAAGTTCTTCTATTAATTCTTCCTAATAAACTAGTTATATAACTAAAGAATATAATAACTTTATATAGAGTGTAGAACAATACTACTTGTAAACACTGTAACTTATTCAGCTCAAGTAATATTTTTCTTTTTCTAAAATAAAAAAATTCAAAAAAAAGTATTTTTCTGTTTTGTCAGGTTCAATTGAGATTAGTTCATAAATCTTATTTTTTGGCTTTATGCTAGTGTCTTTGTATTTTTTTTTTTTCATTACTTGGGCTTATTTTGGGTTAACCTTGGTATAACTTGGGTCTTAATCGTTTGAGCAATGGCACCTTATTGGACTTTAGTCATTAAGTTAATGGATAACTAACTAGTGGGTTGAACTCCAATATCCTTAATGCTTAAAAAGGAGGAGGTCTCACACCTTTTTGTTTTGGTTTTTTATTCTTGGTACGAGAAAGGAGACCCGTGGTGAAGTTTCTCCCCTGCCATCATCCACTAACAGGATACCTCGACCTCTATCAAGAGTAAGCAATCCCAAGCTCGTCTTGTGGGCCCTCCTAACCTAACAATCAGCTACTCTATTCCCTTCCCTTAGTGTATGCTTAATTTCCAATCTCCCATCCCTGTTGAAGAACAGCATTATCTGGTGCGCAAGGGCAGCACATGGATGCTCTTTGTTGCATCCCTTAATCCACAGGTCCACTACTGTTTTTGAGTCTAATTCAATCACAACCTCTCAGAAATTGTTCTCCCAGGCAAGCTTTAGAGCCATTTCAATACTGCATAATTCAGCTACTGTTATGCTGCAACTGGCCACTTTTTTGGTAAACCACATTATCCAACCTCCAGCAGCGTTGCGAAGCACTCCACAACAGCTAGCCAAACCCAAGCTTAGGACTGACCCCTCCACATTAAATTTTACTTGACTCCCTTTCGGATGGCTCCATCCCACTTCTCGAATGCAGTATTTTTCACCCAGCAATGTTTCTCTAGCTTCCATCACTTCTGAACACTCCCTGGCTCTTGCCATGCAGGTGAAAAATAAGTCTCACGGAGTGTGAATTTGGTTGGAATAGCTTTTAGCATCTTCTGCTCCAAATGCACTAAGTTGCCATTCCAAAAATAATTTTCCAATTTAGATTGTCATCACCTTCATGTCTGAGTTATAGGGACAGGTTACATTCCAGCAAGTCCAAGTTATTTCAGCTAAAAAAGTTTTCCCATTGCCTCGGGTTCACCAGTTTCAACTAGGTGTTGTTAGCGAGTGCGAAATATCGTAAAACGTGCATCGTAGTTTCCTGCTCCTTTCGAGATATCTGGCAAATGCCTGAGTTATCTAGTTTCCTATGAAATCTCAATTTATTAGCAAGCAATTTTTCTTGACCCACTAACCACATAAATGTTCATATTTTTTGGGGGCCTGGCCACTTCCAGATTTTTCCCCAGGTTGTTTGAGTCTGTCTTTGTCTCCCAGTTATGGCTTCGTAAGCTGATCTAACCAACAACTCTCCATTTTTCCTGTGTTTCCATGACAGTTGGTCTTCTCCTAGCTCTTCCTTTGGTCGCATCGCGGCTGTGGTTATTTCTAGACCATTTGTTGATAGTGTGTTACTAAACTTCGGCCATTCCTAGTCCCTATTCTTATTTACCATCTCCATAACCGTGCACTTGAGTGAATCCTAGTTGATCTCCTCTAAGGCTTGTCTTTCTAGTTTCCTTATTTTGGGTAGCTAGAGGTCCTGTCAAAATTTTGTGTTTCTACCATTGCATATATTCTAGTTAATTCCGCTTTCCACTTCCTCCAATATTCTTGTAACCCCCTTCCACAGGTTAGAAGATCTTTAAGAGGACTTATGCAAGCTAGGAATTAAGCCTTCACAGCAGTTGTATTTGAATTTGAGTGCTTCAACCCAAAGAGCTTTTGGTTTACTGAAAATGCCCCAAGCTATTTTCATAAGGAATGCATCATTCGTTTCTCTTAGTTTTCATATTCCCAACCCACTTGTGTACTTTGATTTGCATATTATTTCCCATTTGACCAAGTATAATCTTCGTGTCTTCTACATCTCCCTACATGAATCTTCGACTAGCTTTTTCTAATTCATTGCATTGTCTTCTTTATAGATGCATTGAATAGTATTGGAGATTGTTCAAAACACTGTTGGTGGTGCATTATTATACCTGCAAGATAGAGGGTTTCAGCCTTCCATCCATTTAACCTTTTCTTGACACTTTCTAAGATATACTTAAGGGCTTTTTGATTAATCTTCTTGTGTAAAATTGGAATTCCAAGATAGACCTGAAGGTCATTTGTGAAAAGAAATCCCAATTCCTTATTGTACTATACAGCCCGTTTATGGTTAACATTATTGGAAAAAAGGCATTTCATTTTACCTTCGTGGACCAACTGACCAAAATTTTTATGGAAGATATTGAGGCATTCTTTAATCATAGAGCATTGTTCCAACTTTACCTATGCAAATACAATGAAGTCGTCTACAAAAAAAAATAGGTGGGATATAAGTGGTCCATTTCTACACAACTTTGCTGGTTTCTAGAAATTGTTATTGACAACCCACTCAATGCATTGTGAGAGGCCTTCTAAGCATAAAACAAATAGGTAAGGTGAAAGTGAATCACCTTGCCTTATGCCTCTAGACAAACTAAAAGGTTTAGTCACCTCCCCATTCCAAAATATTCTCATAGATAGAATAGTGATGTAGCTCACAATCATCTTTATGAAATGTTTATTTAGCCCAATGTCTTTAAATGTATCTTCCAAAAAAATTCCACATAATTCTATCATATGCTTTCTTAAGAGATATCTTCATTGCCACAAGTCTTTTCCTTCTTTTTTTGTTCCTCATAGTATGCATTACCTACTGTGCAATGATAATATTATCATTAATACTTCTCTATAGTATGAAGCTGCTTCGACACAGAATGGGATTATTTTCAATACTTGTGCTGGTTATATATTCTTAATTTGGAGTTGTGATAGTTGGTATAAGAGCTTTTCATTTCTTTGTAGTTAAATAGAGTAGAGGATTATCTAGTAGGAATTTAATTATGTTATGAGTCGGATATATTTATAGTCAAAGTGCTGCTAGAGGTTCTCTAGGATGTTAGAATTCCTTATGTTTAGAGTCAATTTCTTCTTTTGTACGGTGAGATTAAAATTAATAAACATGTTGAGTTATTTTTTTTTTGGTTTTGAATAGTATAAAGATGTTGCCTAAAACATGAATAGTTTGTTAAGGGAGCTGTAGATCGTGAGCTATCAATTAAGGTGTTTGTTCAATCTATATTTTCAATTTTGAGAGGATGTGGTAGAGGCAGAACTAGTAAAAAAGTTAAAGGATGTGGTCGAGGTGTGAGAGTTACTAAAGTCCCTAAATGAAAAGTACAAGCAGTGTTTGTGATGATACCCTTGAGAAAGGAGCAACACCTTCCACTCCACAAGATAGAATTATGGCTAAGATGGTTATAGGAATACAAGGTTTATAATGAACTATGGGAAACATAGTAGGCTTAATGGTTGAACAGGAAAGAGAAATGAACAACTATTAGGGACTTTGGGATTTGGGATTTCAAAAATAGTAATAATCATTACAATTAGAATTTGGGATTTCAATTAAGACATTAATTAGCAATGATAGGTAAAGATCAAATTTTAGAAATAGTGGACAGATTGTTTAACATGGTACAAAACAAATCTATTGCAATAAAAGTTCATATCCCACATATGGAAAAATATGAGCTGTGTAATATACTAGTTAAGGGTTAGTTTATTTTTTCTTCACCATTTGCACCTTTTACAACTCATCTTGCTATGACTGTACCTAATCCAATAGGGAAAGGTAATAAAAAAAGAGGGCATAAAAGTAAAGTACAAGGAAAAGAAAGTAAAGGACAAGTACATGTCCTTGCACTTATACAATAAGATGCTCAAGCATCCAATGATATGATGATAGATACCTTTCTAGTCTATTCTCATAAAGCATACTTGTTGTCTAATGTTTGTCCTACCTATTTGTATATGTCTTCATACTTTGCTAAATGAATGAATAAGGATTTTGTTAGATTAATTGTTCCATTTATTATTTTCACCCTTATTTGGGGAGTCTTTATTAATAGAAAATTTGTCACGTCCCTAGTTTAAGAAAACATAACCGGCACGATGAGCAAACAAAAATCATAACCAGAACATATTCCACACAACATTTTAAAATAACATACAATAGATATACCTATATATAGACATATGCATATATGTTATCCCATGTTTATACAAAAAAACCCCTAATTTATATACTAATATCACAGTAGAAGCAATGACCTTACTTATGACAATTAGAGTATGCTCTAGAATATAGTATACAAAACCAATAAAAGATATAAGTCCTTAAAGCAAAATAGGCTCACCAAGTAAAAATGTAGCCAAGCTATCTACTTATTAGTAGATAAAGGACTAGACTTTGCATTTTTATTTGAAAAACATAAAAATAATGAATAGTGAGTTTAACAATATAGTGAACAGATGAGACTTACTATAACTATATAAAACCAGCATATGAGTAAACTTTTGTATAAAACATTTGCAAGAACAAGGAAGAGTCATAGGTAAATCCATAAATAATTTTTTTCCTTTTTGTTACTAGTATAATTAAATTAAGAGAATCATGAAGTCAAAAGAAAAATATTTCAATATGACAATAAAACAAATGATTTTACATTCAATGAAAGAAAACCAGTATATATTTCAATAAATAAATTAATGTTTAGGAGTATTCCCATATATAACCATTAATCCCAAGCATACAATAAGAGATTTTATATACATGAAGTCAAAAGAGAAAAATTTCAATATGACAATAAAATAAATGATTTTATATACAAATATTTTAATAAATAAATTAACATTTAGGAGGATTTCCAAACATAAAATTTTATGGGTAATTGATTAGCAAAATTTTCATTGTTGGGACATGCTTTGCAATTTTAGTTATTTATGTTTTGACGCCTAAAATTTTTTAAAACTGCATTTTGACCCTAAACCTTAAATCCTCATATATTTCCATTTAAATCTTCATAACTAGGTAATAAATAAGAAAAATCCTTTAATCTAATTGTACCCTTCTCTAACTTAGAATAATTCTTTCTTTAATTTAACAAATGTAGATACTTGATGCGTTTATCATCCTCTACATTCCAAGTAGCATTTTTTTAAAAATGATTTTTCCAAATTACTTTCACCGTAGTTATCTACTTTGATTGCAATTTCTTTACTTGCCTATCTATTGGTGCTATTGGTTTCTCCTCATATGATAAAGTTTTATCTAATTGAATCTCCTACCATTGAATAACATTTGAATGATTTAGTAAGTACTTCCATAGCATAGATACATGGAAGACTATATGAATATTACTCAATTCAGGCGACAAAGCGAAACAGTAAGCTACTAAGCCGATGCTTTCAAGAATTTCAAATGGACTTATATACTGTGGACTTAATTTTTCTTTCTTCTCGAATCTCATTACTCCTTTCATAAGAGAAATTTTCAAGAAGACAAAATTGTCAATGTCAAATTCTAAAGGTAGGTGTTGATTATCAACATAAACCTTATGTCTACTCTAAGTTGCTAATAATTTTTCCTTAATCAACTTTATTTTATCAAGTGAATCTTGCACTAAATTAAGTCCCAAAATTTTGGATTCTCCTATTTCAAACCATCCAATTGGAGATTGACAATGTCTTTTATATAATGCTTTAAATATGACCATTTGTATATTTGTTTGAGAGTTATTGTTATAATACAATATCTAAAAGTTGAAAAGATACCAATTCCATTGATCTTCTAGCAAAGCACCCCAAGGCTCTATAAATTCTCTCTACTGCATCAATAAATATCTATGGATCATCATGACTATCTTATCCAGTAAAAACATGTGACTTTAACTTCAAAAATTATGGTATTGTCATTTCAATATTGGCAAGCCTATCTTCTTGTTTAACTAGTCTTACTTGTTCTTGAGTTACAAAGGTAGTTTCTAGCTATTGAAGATCTCTTCTACCTTACTCTACTATCAACCCAACTAATGTCTCTATACTTCTCTATATACTAGCAATTATCTTAGCTATTTGACATGCTATAAATTAAGCATGTATTTAGCATATTTTATGTTACTTTTTATTTTATTTAAATAGTGAATAAATATGATTTAATTAATTTTTGTGTTTTATGTTTTAGGAATAATAAAGAAAAAAAGAAGAGAAAAATAGAGAGAAAATCATGAAAAATGCTGATTTCTGACATTTCATCACTAATAGAGGCATATCTCGCTCATTTGAATTCCGATCGAGGTAATCCCAGCGGCTATGGAAATAAGAAACATAGAGCTACAACTTTTATGTTCAACAATTCGGCAAAATCCAGAGTTTTCTAGGCGCTGAGGAGCTCGCAAGTTAGCGCCGCGGCGGCCCGTCATGGCTAGTCCGTAGCACCGCGACGCTGGTCATAGGCGCCACGACGCCCCTCCCCAGGAACCATAGAGCGCCGCGGCTCCCCGTGACATATTTTCTGTAGCGCTGCCATACAGACTTGCTGATTTCGCGATTTTAGGTCTTTTCACTCAAATTGAAAGCCAATAGACTGAGATTTGACCTAAATACATTCCTACTTCAATTAAGAGGGGGGAATCTATAAAAAGAGAGAAAACAAGTAGAGAAGGCATCCAATTCTTCATCCAAGTTCTTCAATTCTTCTTTAGATTTTCTTATGGCCCTGCGTGGCTAGTTCTTTTTAGTTGGTTGAGGTAGGTTGAAACCTCAAGGAATTTTTATACATTGTGTGTGAACTTGATTTTATTATTTCAATTTGATTTGAGTATTGATTATTTATCTGTTCTTCTTCTTAATGATTATTCATATGATTGCTAGGAGGCCTACTAGTATATTGTCTATCTTAATCTACCGCTAAATTGTGTTTTGAACAAAGTCTTCAATTCTGCGATTCATGAGGCAAATAGGTTTAAGGATTTTGGATTATAAATCATTGAACCTATGATGAATGATTAACTAAATTAGATATAACCGATGTGTTTATATTTGTTTAGCTCTGTCAGTTTCTCTAATTCTTCATGCGGTTAATAAGTTATGTTTTACCGATGTGCTAAAGGATTACTTATTAATTAGGGTTTAATTAGTGCGATTGTCATTAATTTACTAGACTTAAGGAGAAACATGGTTAGAACCCCAATGATAGATATTCAATTACAGATTGATTATGCTGTCAATGATCAATGTAATTCCTTGACAGTGGATATCAACCGAAACCAACGTTTTTATCATTAATTACTCTCTCTTAATTACTTTAGTTATTGTTCACTTAGTTTTATTTGCAATTATCAATCCCCCTTTCTCAATCATATAAGGTAATTTCAGTCTCTGTAGGATCGACCCTTACTCCCACTACTACAGGTTAGTTTTGAGGTAAGGTATCAATTTGGGTGTACCTGCAACAGTGCGCACCAAATTTTGGCGTCGTTGCCGAGGACTGCGTCATTACTTTTTGTGATTTTTTATTTATTTATGCCTGTAACTCGTTCTTTTAATTCTCAAGATTTACAGTTCAATCCAGATATTGGAAAATCAGTATACAGGCACAGAAGATAAATTCAAGAAGACATTGATCAGGATAGGGAGGAAATGATTATGACCAGACACCCCACTCTGAAGGAGCTTGCAGCTCCTGATTTGCATCAGCAACCCTTATGCATTACTTTTCCTAATCTTGATGACAATGTTAATTTTGAGTTGAAATCTGGATTAATTCATCTCTTACCAAGTTTTCATGGTCTTGCAGGTGAAGACCCGCATAAATATCTGAAGGAGTTACATGTGGTATGTACCAGTATGAAGCCCCCTGGAGTAACTGAGGAACAAATAAAACTCAGGGCTTTTCCTTTTTCCTTAAAAGATTTAGCCAAAGATTGGTTGTATTATTTTCCCTCTGGTACTATCACTACCTGGAATGAGATGAAGAGAATGTTTTTAGAACGTTATTTTCCTGCATGTAAAGTCGCTACTATTAGGAAAGAAATATGCGGCATTAGGCAATTGCATGGTGAAACGCTTTATGAATATCGAGAAAGGTTTAAGAAACTTTGTGCAAGCTGCCCACATCATCAGATTAGTAAGCAGCTACTAATCCAATATTTTTATGAAGGTCTTTTGCAGGGAGATAGGAGCATGATAGATGCAGTTAGTGGAGGAGCACTAGTAGATAAAACTCTTGAGGCAGCCAGAATCCTGATATCAAATATGGATGTCAATTCACAACAATTTGGCGTTAGGCATGATCCTCCTATTAGGCATGCCCATGAGGTAAATACTACTTCTCTTCAGAATCAAATATCTGAACTTACTTCTCTTGTGCATCAAATGGCTACAGGTACACTACAGTAAGTTAAAGTATGTAGAATATGCTCAGCCACAGGGCACCCAACTGACATGTGTCCTACACTTCAAGAGGAATCCACAGAACAAGCGAATGCTGTAGGAGGTTTTCCTGGCCAACCAAAAAGGTATGATCCATATGCTAATACATACAATCCTGGATGGAAGGATCATCCCAATTTCAGATATGGGAATGCACAAAATAGGCCTGCAGGACAAAATTTTCAACAAAATCAGTAAGCATATTATCCTAGACAGAATGCATCCCAAGATCAACAGGTAAGTAATCCGTTGGAAGATATTGTGAAAACTCTTGTACATAATTCTCATCAATTTCAGCAAGAGACAAGAGCTAGCATTCATAATATGACAACTCAAATAGGTCAGTTAGCAACTATAGTGAGTCGATTGGATGCTCAGAACTCAGGTAAGTTACCTTCTCAAACTGTGGTGAATCCTAGAGAAAATGCTAGTGCAATTGTTTTAAGGAATGGTAAGGAAATTGAAAGCCCACCAGTACCTTCTTCTCCTAAGAAAATTGAAAAATCAATTAAGGAGAATGAAGCATCTACAGGTAAGTCTCCTTATAATTTAAATTATGAAGTGGTGCCTCCTTTTTCAGAAGCTCTTAAAGAGAATAGGGTAAATGAGAAAACTTCCGAATTGTATGATATCTTTAGAAAATGTGAAGTTAATATTCCCCTCCTAGATGCTATTAAGCAGGTACCAAGATATGCAAAGTTCTTGAAAGAATTATGCACTCAAAAAAGAAAGCAAAAATTGAAGGGGTTTGAAAAGGTTCAAATGAGTCAGAACGTATCTGCCATGATACAAACAAAACTCTCCACTAAATGCAAGGATCCAGGTATGTTTACTATTCCATGTAAAATTGGGGATACTCATGTTGAAAAAGCTATGTTGGATTTAGGAGCCTCCATAAATGTCATGCCATATTCTATATATGCTTCCTTGAAATTAGGACCATTGAACTCTACTAATGTGGTCATTTAATTAGCTGACAGGTCCACTGCATACCTTAAGGGAGTAATTGAGGATGTTTTGGTACAGGTAGATGATTTGGTTTTCCCTACAGACTTTTATGTACTAGACATGGAAAATGGGAATTTTACATCCCCAATATTATTAGGGAGACCATTTTTGAAAACCTCAAAAACCAAGATAGATGTTCACAATGGCACACTCACTATGGAATTTGATGGTGAAGTAATAAATTTTAATATGTATGAAGCCATGAAACATCCAGGTGATGATACTCCTGTTTATTCTATAGATATCTTTGATTCCCTAGCACATGATGTATTTGAATTAGATGAACAGGATAAATTGGAAGTGATTGTGAGCAAATCCATAGAAGAGGATGATGGTAAAATAGAATTGGATGAAGAAACAAAAGAGGAACTGGCTGCACTAAATGGTTTTCCAGAAGAACCACCAACAGGTAATGTTTCTTATATAGAATTACCAATTTCTGATACTTCTCTTCTACCTTCTGTTGTGCAGGCTCCTACTCCTGAACTGAAGCCACTCTTTGATCACCTCAAATATGTATTCTTGGGAGAGGAAGAAACACTTCCTGTTATTATCTCCAACAAGCTTGAAAACGATCAAGAGGAAAAACTAATCTAAGTTCTTAAAGAACACAAAACTGCAATAGGTTGGACCATAGCTGATCTTAAGGGAATAAGCCCTTCTACATGTATGCACCGAATATTGATGGAAGAATAAACCATCTAGACAGCCCCAAAGAAGGCTAAATCCACCTATGATGGATGTAGTGAAGAAAGAAATTCTTAAATTGTTGGAGGTTGGGGTAATATACCCTATTTCAGACAGTCATTGGGTGAGCCCAGTGCAAGTGGTTCCCAAGAAAACAGGAATAACTGTGATAAAAAATCAAAAGGAGGAATTGGTACCCACTCGGATTCAAAATGGGTGGAGGGTTTGTATAGATTATAGAAAATTAAATTCTGTAACCCAAAAAGATCATTTTCCTTTACCTTTTATTGATCAAATGCTTGAAAGATTATCTGGTAAACCTTACTACTATTTTCTTGATGGTTATTCAGGCTATTTCCAAATTGCAATTGCTCCTAAAGACCAGGAAAAGACAACCTTCACTTGTCCATTTGGGACATTCGCATATAGGCGCATGCCATTTGGGCTTTGTAATACCCCTGCTACTTTTCAAAGGTGTATGGTTAGCATATTTTCAGATTACCTTGAAAAATTTATTGAGGTATTTATGGATGATTTTTCAGTTTATGGGAAATCATTCGATGATTGTTTGCATAACCTTTCACTAATTTTGAAAAGATGTCAAGAAACTAACCTTGTTTTAAATTCTGAAAAGTGTCATTTTATGGTTGAACAAGGTATAATTTTAGTCCATGTTGTTTCAAAAAGAGGAATAGAGATAGATAAAGCAAAGATTGATATTATACAAACTCTACCTTATCCCACTTGTGTGCGGGAAGTTCGTTCTTTTTTTGGCCATCCAGGTTTTTATAGGAGATTCATAAAGGACTTTTCTAAGAAAGCAGCACCTATGTGCAAATTTCTTTAGAAGGATGTCTCTTTTGAATTTGATGGAGAATGTAGGGAAGCTTTTGACAAATTGAAAGAGTCCTTGATTTCAGCTCTAATCATCCAAGCACCAGACTGGAACATCCCTTTTGAAATTATGTGTGATGCCAGTGACCATGCAATTGGAACAGTACTAGGCCAAAGGATTGGAAACACATCCCATGTGATATATTATGCCTCCAGAATATTGAATGATGCCCAGAAGAACTATACCACCACTGAAAAAGAACTCTTAGCTGTAGTCTTTGCATTAGAAAAATTTAGATCATATTTAATATACACTAAAATTATTGTTTTTACTTATCATGCAGCTTTGAGGTATTTGGTGATGAAAAAGGAGGCTAAACCTAGGATAATCAGATGGGTGCTACTGCTTACAGAATTTGATTTAGAGATTAGAGACAAGAAAGGGTCTGAAAACAATGTAGCAGATCACCTAAACCGCCTGACACATGTGGAAGAAAAATTGAAAATTGAAGAATCATTCCCAGATGAAAATTTATTTTTAGTTTCAATTCATATGCCATGGTATGCAAATATTGTAAATTATCTGGCTACTAATCAGTTACCTCCTCTTTTGACCAGGGCAGCTAAAAATAGGATCAAGAGTGACGCCAAATACTACATATGGGACGATCCTTACCTTTGGAAGCAATGCTCAGATCAAATTATAAGAAGGTGTATTCCTAATTCTGAAGTTTTATCCATTATAACCTTCTGCCATTCTTATGTATGTGGTGGACATTTTGGAGCAAAAAGGACAGCAAAGAAAGTATTAGATTGCAGTTTTTACTGGCCTACCATATTCAAAGATTCATACCACTTTTGTAAGTCATGTACAAACTGTCAAAAAACAGGTAATATCTCCAGGAAAAATGAGATGCCTCAAACACCAGTATTGTTTTGTGAAATTTTTGATGTTTGGGGCATTGATTTCATGGGACCTTTTCCTTTGTCAGCTGGATATAATTATATTTTATTGGCTGTGAATTATGTCTCAAAGTGGGTAGAAGTTAAACCCACTAGGACTGATGATTCTAAAGTGGTTGCAGATTTCATTAAATCTCATATCTTCTCAAGATTTGGAATTCCAAGAGCTTTGATAAGTGACAGGGGAACACATTTTTGCAATAGGACTATCGAAGCCCTATTAAAGAAATATAATGTCACTCATAAATTGTCAACTGCATATCACCCCTAGACCAATGGGCAAGCTGAGGTATCCAACAGAGAAATAAAAAATATCATTAGTAAGACAATAAATCCCAACCGCAGGGATTGGAGTCTCAGATTAGATGATGCTCTATAGGCATACAGAACAGCCTATAAGACTCCAATTGGTATGTCTCCATACAGGTTAGTATTTGAAAAAACTTGTCATCTTCCAGTTGAATTGGAACATAAAGCATTTTGGGCTATAAAGAAATTTAACATGAATGTGGAAGAAAGTGGAGAATGCAGGAAATTACAACTTCAGGAATTAGAGGAAATTAGAAACGAGGCCTACGAAAACACAAATATTTATAAGGCCAACACTAAACTCTTACACGATCGTATGATTTCACGCAAGGAGTTTACCAAAGGACAGAAAGTCCTCCTCTATAATTCTAGGCTCCGATTGTTTCCAGGTAAATTTCGTTCTAGATGGGAGGGACCATTTATTGTTATTGATATTTTTCCTCATGGTGCAGTTGAAATAAAAAGCATGGATAACCAGAATAGCTTCAAAGTCAACGGGCATAGGCTCAAACCTTACTATAAAGGATTTCAACAAGAGGAATCACAATGGAAAACTCTTCAAGACCCTCCTTGATTTTTTTTTAGTTTATGTCGAGCCAACGACGTAAAACAAAGGCGCTGGTTGGGAGGCAACCCAACAACCATTCTTCTTCTTCTTATTTTTTTTTTCTATTCATAGTTTAATTTTTCTTTATAAAAAAAAATATATTTTGCAGAACTGCGGACGCACATGTGCCGCGGCGCTCCGCGTTGCAGTAGAGAGCGCCGCGGCGCTCTCTATAAGAGGGTTGCGCGCCTTCCCCCTCTGATTTTGCATCCTCTTCACCTCCAAATCCGCTTTCTTGCCTTAAATCAACCATACCCACCTCCCATTATGTTATCTTGCTTACATTACATGATTTTTCATTTTTTTTTGTAGGATTATACACCCCTTTCAGCATTTGAGTTAGATTCCAAGACAATTTTCTAGGGTTCAAAGGCATATTTGATCTTGCAATCTCCAGCCACCATTCAAGCTACATTGGGTACGGTTCTCTTTATTTTTCCTACTGCAATTGATTTCTATACTTAATTGCTACTGGTCTGCACTGAATTGGGACTTCTACTTGAGAATCAACCATTCATTCTTCCAAGTTTTTAAGAGCGCCCACAAGGTGTTCGATAAAACGCCTTAGTGAACTTTCCAAGCAAATGGCTCCAAAAACTTCTAAGTTGAGTATCTAAAAAAGGAAGACTAAAGCTGAGGACCCTCCAGCATTTGACACCGTGACATTTGTGACTGAAGAGGTTTATCAACACCATATCAAAGTGGTGATGCATAATGTAACAGCTCCATTTATGTAACAATTTTTATTTTATTTAACATCATGAAGTTATTACCTCATCTTAACTCACAATAACATTTATTTAATTATACAATACTAAGTTTACACTCACATCATTAATACAAACATTTGTACAAGACATACATGTACATATAAGCCCTAATCATCCACATAGACTATTTCCGGGGCCACTGGTGCGGGTAGCGGCACCTCTGCCGGAATCTCAGTCACTTCAACAACTGATATGTCCGCAATAATAGGTATTTGCCCAAGATAGGGCACCTCGATCATACGTACGGCAATAACAAGTCTCATTGAAAACAACTGCATAGCTAATTTTCTGAACATGATATGGAAATATAGTGAGAATTAAATCCCAGTATGTTCAACAATAATTCATCATAAATATAGTTCATCACGTCATGTTCAGCTGTATAAACTACAGAAAATATCTTTAGGTCACATGAATGCACTTTATCATGCACATGAAAATTGTACAGTTATGACATGTATGGCAAGAATAACTATTTTTTGAATTTCATATAATGGCTATCAACTTATTCTTCCTTCCAGCTACCCCGGTCAGGGTGAGTATTCTCTACTTTTCGGTACGGGCTTATTTCGCTCCGTCCGACATGGCACACTTTCTCTTTCTTTTCTCATGAACATAATCATAACCGTTGGTAGGGCGTCCCTTACTGGTGCACCACACGGATTGCCATGTGACCGTGCTCATTTCTTTTCATTTCATATTAATAGCCGAAAATATAATTCCAATAACAAGTATGTTCATTATATTCTCATGCCATAATTTATCAAAACATAATCATTCTCAAAATTCATTGGTAAACTGAAATTATGCCATGAATATAATCATTTTCTAATTTTTACTTTATAAAATATGTCCATGTCAAAATTTCACACTAATACCTCGATAACTGGATAGTAATTGTAGTCTGTAAACAGCGCACCAGGAAAGTTCCCAGGAAAGAGAGGTGGGTCACTAATGGACACGCTTAAGTATCAAGTCTTTCCTTGCCAGAGCTTTCCTTAGACATGCAATTTTCACAAATCACAATTTTTTTTCCAGTAACTAGAATAATTCTTTTCTGATGTGGAAATACTGCAACCACGGAGCATACTAAGATTTTTCAAATAAAACTGGCACTTTCAAAACTTCTTGGAAATTTTCTATGAGTACTAGGGTAAATTCCATGTTAAAAATTACACACTTAAAATGGTAGTAAGTTTATGCAATGGCAATAGCTAGGGCATACACTAGGCATTTATTATTTTCATTTATAAAATTCCTCTTCTTTCTTGAATATTATTTTCATCTTTTCATTTTCTTTATGTCTAGGCATTTAGTCATTTTATTTTTACTTATATCATTTCCAACACATGTTCTTACAAATTTTATAGAGCATTTTTTCTCAAATTGATTTATACTATTACCCTATAGTTTAAAAAAATTCATCTAGGGTAGAAAAAATATTGAAAATAGGTTTTACTAACTTTTAACACAGCTTTTGCTTACAAATCAGAGCATAACTCTCTCATTTTAACTCTGATTAAAATGATCTTAGTGTCTATGAAAAGTTAAGACAATTATCTAAAACTATTATGTTAATCATATCAACAAAATAGTAAGATATCGTGGTGTTATTACTCCTTTAAATTTAGTATTATTTCTTCTCGTGTAGGTTCTGACCTTTACTGACTAATTAGATCATATCTCCCAAATTTGAACTCCAAATTGAGTTATTCCAGTTGGTAAAAATTCATGAGCCATATATCTATAATTGTTATGTTGGCATGCTATTTTAATTCCCTACAGAATATTCCCAGAAATTCAAAAACTAAAGCTTTAATAACATACTCTTCCCTGAATAAACATTTTCTGACCTCTGCGTACTAATCGGATCATATCTACCTCATATGAACTCCAAATTGCATAATTCCAGTGGCTAAATTTCCATAAGACATAGATCTATAACTTTCATGTTAACCATTTATTTTAATTCCTTAGCAATTTTTCCCAGAATCTTAAAAACAGAAGCTAAAAGTTTTATTGCCCATAGCCATACCTATGCAGAACTATCTAAACCAGCCTAAGTATTCAAACATACATCATATGCATGATCAATATGTAACATGATGAAGCAACATTCATGACCAATAATCAAAGTGCTAAGATCAAAATCCCATATAAATATTACAAATTTCAAAACTTTTCTTCAAAAAGAAATATTGTTAAACTTACCTAAAAATCTCCCTAGCTCACTTAGTGAATTGGTTTTCTTGTTTGCTCTTGAAAGAAGTAGCAAGATTCCTCCATTCCCTTAACTTTTCTAGCAGCTTAGGTAAGAGAAGGAGGGTGAGTTTTTGATCCTCAAAGATAAAGAAGAAAAAATGGATTCAAGTGGGGATTAAGGTAACTTACCTTGAGTATTTAGCCTTCTAAACTTCTCCTTCTTTTTCCTTCCTTTCTTCTCCTCTCTTTCTCTCCTTTCCTCACTCTACCTTGCTTCTATTTCTCTCTCTTCCTCACTTGGACAAAATTAAGATGTTATGGGGTGGGTTTTGCTTATATAGACCACCAAATAATTCACCTTTCATGATCATGGATCTACCTTATCACAATTAAGATACACTCTGTTGAATTTTTGGAAAACAAACAACTTATGTTCTTGTCTTCCTCTTCCTTAGTCAAGATATGCATAGGAAAAGGAGATTTGCAATTTGAAATTTATGATGATATGTTCTTAAGATAAGGGACAAGGTCCCTTTGATTTAGGGATTCATTTCCATTTTCTTTTGTCTTAAACAAGTATGATAGGTTTGCCTTTTTAAGTGGCAAAATTCTAGCCCTTGAATTTCCATTATTTGGTTGATATTTTTTGTGTGGGATAGGAATGTTTTGTCCTAATGCCAAGTATTATCATACCACTTGCTAAAATTATGAGTGTAGGATATAGATGTTTTTGTCCTAAAGCCTTGTATTATCATGCCACTTGGCAAAATTATGAATGTAGAATCATACCACTTACTAAATTTTTGTCTTAATGCCATGTAACCTAATCTTTATTATTATTACATTATTATATCATCACCTAATTTATTTGATTTTATTTTTTCTCTTGGGTTTGGGCTTATTCCTACCCATTATGGGCTTATTCCTACCCATTTTCTTTGCTTTGAATAAAATTTTACCTTTCTTGGAGGGCTTGAACACATTATCATAATTTTTTGGGCTATTGGTCCAATTTATATATCCTAATCCAAGTCTATGTTTTATTTCTTGTTTAGGTTATCCAATGGGCTTGCTAGAAACTTATGTAAAGTGGAAAAATTCTATATGAAGTGTCTATAGGTAAAAGTCTAATGTATGGGTGAAGATGTTAAACTTAATAATTATAGTTCTTGAATTAGGAAAAATTACCATAATCCAATGTTCTTGAAATTTTAAGACATTTACTTGTTTCTAAAAATTTATCTTCCTTATCCAAGAATTTTACATCTCTTTAATATGTTATTTCTAATTTTTTTTTCCTATTAGGTTTTTCCTCTTTATTTGTTTTCTTAATGTTAGAAACATTTTCTATGCATATACATAAGGTGAAGAATTTCTAAGGATTATATTTTCTTTAGATATCTAAAATATTGTCTAATAAATTTTATTTCGTTAATGTACTTTTAACGAAATTAGGGATGTTACACATAAGCCTATCGTTCCAGAACGTGGATTTATGATGACTGAGGGGCTACCTTATAGAGACAATATCCTCCATAGGCATTGGGAGATTTTCTGCAGGAACCCAGAACTAGGAGTTATTCCCGTGGTACAGGAGTTCTACTCCAATGCTACAGTTCACGAACGTCATAAAGCACAAGTTAGAGGCAAGATGGTGCCATTCACTCTGCATGCCATTAATGAATTCTATTCACTGCCTGATATTGAGGATGATGAATATATGATGCTTCTTCAATCATACATTGACTTTGAAGACATTATATGCACTCTTTGCTACAGAGGGGCCTCTTGGAAATTGAATAGCAATGGCCAACCAGTATACTTTACTAGGGTTGATATGAATAAAGTGACTAAAGCATGGTACTATTTCGTGTCCGCAAGATTCATGCACAGCTTCAACATGAGTCAAGTCAGGAGGGACAGGGCCATTCTGCTTTATGCAATACTAAAGGGCCTTTCTATTGATGTAGGAAAGATTATTCATAGGCAGATGCTCAGCTTAATTAGTGCTAGAGGCGGATCCCTCTTTGCCCCTAGTTTAATTACTGGTCTATGTCAGAAGGCGGGAGTAAGCTGGGATTCCACTGAGGCTTTAATCCACCAAATGAGACCTATTTCCTATGCAGACATACAAAAATACAAAGGCCATGAAGAAGCAGTAGAGGAGGAGCTAGGGATTCAGCCAATACCTACAGAGGAACCGGGCAGCAGCTCAGCTCCACCACCATCTCAGCATACCATTGAAGATTTATGGAAGCGCATAGAGTGTCTGAGCCATCAAATGAACGATCTGGCCCTATACCAGTACTCTATTGCACAGCATCATCATGCATGTTTTAGCCAGTTAGCTCATGCCCTGAACCTCTCAATTGCTTTCCCAGCGCCTCCTGCACCACCCTTTAGGCTTGACCCCAAGCATGATGAGATGGATGGCGACAATTAATCAAGGAAGTTTCATTGAACCCCTCCTTATGTTATTAGTTGTCCCTATTATATTCTCTTTTATATTCTTACATTAGGGACAATGTATGTTTTTAAGTGTGGGGGGTCACTTTATGATTCAGCTGGATGACTGTATAATAAATCATACACTTGTGCACTTTCCTACTTTGATGCATAACTATAAATTTATGATATGTGCACTTTTAATCCTGTCATGAGGTGAGCATGTGAACAAAATTTCAATTTATGAGTGTGTTAGTGAAACCAATAGCCAATGATATAAATGTTTAAATTGCTAATAGCTCTTGAGAAACGTGGAAAATCATAATTATGTGTAATTTTAATTTATTTACAATTTATTACCCATTTTTTAGAATCCTAAAACTATTTTGCACAATAACTTTGGGCATTCAATTTTATCTTTTACTTAGAGAAGGTTTATATAATTCAAAAATATTCCATGATCTCAACAGGATTTTAGAACTTATTTGAATGCTGCTTGAGGCGAAATCCTAGGTTAATACTATTTTTTTAGGAGATAATTTAGGCATTATTGGATATATTGAGCCTTTCTAGCCTAACCTAAACAATGAAATATTCTTAGTACATCTATTTTGAGCTTAATAAACTCTTCCTTCTAAAAACCACAAATGAGCCTAAAGCAAAAATTTGTATGAATATCCTTATTTTTCTTTACCCTATTCACTCACTCCATAATTATTTTGCTAATTATTTGTATTGTAGAGCTTTATTGACAAAAAGGGTGGAAGGGTGGAAATCCAAAAAGTATAAGAACAAATGTTGTGGGTGAAAGAAAAAGAGGAAAATGATGGATTAAATTGAAGTAAGAAAAGGAGTGTGGGGAGAAAATTTTCCCAAAATTATTATTGAAAAAAAAGAGAAAGAAAAAAAAAAGCAAAGAGTTCAAGAGATCATATTTAATCATGTGGTTTTGGGTGATTGAACCTACATTTATATTCTTTATCCCACCTTATACCTTGGCCACATTACAAGCTAAATAAAGTCATTTTGATCCTAAAAAGTAGTTTTGACTTACATTAGTGGAGAGTAGCATGAAAAATAAGCATATTGAAATCCTACAAAGAGATCCATACCTGATTTCTTGAGATATATAAACTCATTTGAATGAAAGATGGTTGAGCTGCTCAAAGATACACACACACTCAGGGCTCTAGAAAAGAAATTCTGAATTGCATTTGAATTGAATATTGCACATAGTCATTAAATTTTTTGAAATTTATAAGAGCCTACAATTTTCACTATGAGGCTACATATTGGTAAGTCTTTCACTCATCTTATTTATAGAATATTGTTCGCATAAATTAATTTGCTTGAGGACAAGCAAAAAAGTAAGTGTGGGGGTATTTGACATGCTATAAATTAAGCATGTATTTAGCATATTTTATGTTACTTTTTATTTTATTTAAATAGTGAATAAATAGGATTTAATTAATTTTTTTGTTTTATGTTTTAGGAATAATAAAGAAGAAAAGAAGAGAAAAATAGAGAGAAAATCAAGAAAAATGTTGATTTCTGACCTTTCATCACTAATGGAGGCATATCTCGCTCATTTGAGCTCCGATCGAGGTGATTCCAGTGGCTATAGAAAGAAGAAACATAGAGCTACAACTTTCGTGTTTGGCACTTCAGCAAAATCTAGAGTTTTCTAGGCGCCGCAGCGGCCCGTCATGGCTAGTCTGTAGCGTCGCGGAGCCCCTCCCCAGGAACCATAGAGCGCCGCGGTGCCCTGTGACATATTTTCCGTAGCGCCACTGTACAGACTTGCTGATTTCGCGATTTTAGGTCTTTTTTACTCAAATTGAAGGCCAATGGACTGGGATTTGACCTAAATACATTCCTACTTCGATTAAGAGGGGGAATCTATAAAAAGAGAGAAAAACAAGTAGAGAAGGCATCCAATTCTTCATCCAAGTTCTTCAATTCTTCTTTAGATTTTCTTATGGCCCTGCGTGGCTAGTTTTTTTTAGTTGGTTGAGGTAGGTTGAAACCTCAAGGGATTTTTGTACATTGTGATATGTGAACTTGATTTTATGATTTCAATTTGATTTGAGTATTGATTATTCATCTGTTCTTCTTCTTAATGATTATTCATATGATTGCTAGGAGGCCTACTAGTATATTGTCTGTCTTAATCTATCGCTGAATTGTGTTTTGAACAAAGTCTTCAATTCTGCGATTCATGAGGCAAATAAGTTTGAGGATTTTGGATTATAAATCATTGAACTTATGATGAATGATTAACTAAATTACATATAGCCGATGTGTTTATATTTGTTTAGCTCTGCCAGTTTCTCTAGTTCTTCATGCGGTTAACAAATTATGTTTTACCGATGTGCTAAAGGATTACTTATTAATTAGGGTTTAATTAGTGCGATTGTCATTAATTTACTAGACTTAAGGAGAAACATGGTTAGAACCCCAATGATAGATATTCAATTACATATTGATTATGCTGTCAATGATCAATGTTATCCCTTGACGGTGGATATCAACCGAAACCAACGTTTTTATCATTAATCACTCTCTCTTAATTACTTTAGTTATTGTTCACTTAGTTTTATTTGCAATTATCAATCCCCCCTTTCTCAATCACATAAGGTAATTTCAGTCTCTGTGGGATCGACCCTTACTCCCACTACTACAGGTTAAGTTTGAGGTAATGTATCAATTTGGGTGTATCTGCGACAGTGCGCACCACTATTCTATCTTAGGACTCTTGGGGAGATATTACTTTTTCCTCAAGGATAATATTAGAATGGCCTTGCACATTTTGTTTAGAGGTTCCCATATCTCATATGTGTCCCCTAGCTCTTCTTCTAGGTTAGCCCCTACAACAACCTCTCTGACTTGGAATTGCAAATTGTGCATATGCTTTAGAAGAAGGCGCACGATCCACAACTCCTCTAGCAACTGTTCTAGTTCTTAACGACATCATATACAATTCAAAACAAAACATATTTCAGAATAACCTAATATTTAACTTGTCTCATATTTAGGAAATTAATGAATTCGAAATAGAAAAGAAATTGACATCTTACAGAATTTCTCAGCAACACCTTGAGTATAAATATGTTTGACTCATATCCATACTCAAGGTTCTACTAAAGAATTCTCTGCTCCAATAACCACAAGAAAACCAGGCTCTAATACTAACTTTGTTACATCCCTAGTTTAAAAAAACATGACCAGCACAATTAGCAAACAAAATCATAACTAGAACATGTTCCACGCAACATTTTAACATAACATGCAACAAAGATATCAATATATTGACATATGCATATATGTTCTCCCATGTTTATACAATAAAAACAAATCCAGTTTATATACCAATATCACAGCAGAAGCAAAGACTCTGCTTGTGGCACTCAGAGCATACTCTAGAACATAGTATACAAAACCAATAAAAAACATTAGCCCTTAAAACAAAAATGGGCTCACCCAACAAAAATACAACTAAGATGTTTACTTAGTAGTAAAGGAAGGACCAGACTCTGTATCTCAATCTAAAAAATAAAAAAATAATGAATAATGAATTTGACAACCCAATGAGCTATAACTATACAAAACTAGTATATGAGTAAACTTTTGTATAACACCATTTGCAAGAACAAGGAAGAGTCATAGGTAAATCCATAAATAACTTTTTTTCTTTTTTTTTTACTAGTATAATCAAATTAAGAGTATCATGAAGTCAAAAGAGAAATATTTCAATATGAAAATAAAACCAATGTTTTTACATACAATCAAAGAAAATCAGTATATACTTTAATAAATAGATTAACGGTTCGGAGGAATCTCAAATAGAACCATACTTTAATGTCAAGCATATAGCAAGAGAAGGCGAACACAAGTTAGATAAATAAATGGCATTCTACCTAACAATAATAAGAGGCATTCCATCACTCCTTTATAATAACACATTCTATGTATTGGATGGCATATAAGGTTAGCAACACCCTTACCAGTTGAGGTTTCAAATTGTATCAAGACTAGCATTTTTTGCTCCTAGCACATGATAGTGTATGAAAAGTAATCTACCATTTAATAGCAAGAAATACCTTTCTAAGATTAATTCCTTTACTAAATAAATTTTAATCAAAACTTAACACATTCACATCTCTTTCAAAAGACCCAAATGTATATATCAATTTCATTAATGGAAAACCATACTTTAATCAACAAGTATAGGATTTCACAAGGCCAATCAAAAGAAATTCTCCTATCAAACTATAAGGCTCAAAGTTTCTAATTCACAACAAATAAATCTTAATCGCCTTATAAAAAAACTTTCTTCCACATACAACACTAATTGTAAGCTATTTGAATATTATATTCTAGCCCAAATATACCCAAATCTGTCTTTACAAATATGGTGAGAAATTTATATACAAATGAGTATCCAAGGATTTAAATTAAAGAGGGTTTAAACATTGAAATGTCATTATATTCAAAACATTGCCATACTTGAAAAACATAACTATTAAGCAATTATATAATTTATTCATTCACAAAATTTGAAAATAATTAAAAGGAATCAAATGCTAAATCAAATTCACATTTAACTTTCAAGGAGACATTAAAATAAATCGTAACAAGTATTATCTACTCACAAAGTAATGGTTTCTAAGTTGTATAGCCTTAAAATGTATTGTTCAAGTAGAATTTGGTAAAATAGACCTCAAAATTGAGTTTAAAGAGTCTAAAAACCAATGAAATGACTCCATAATCATGAAATTTAGCTTTTAGGAACTCGATCAGTGTTGATCAACAAAATAGGGCTCCAAGACACGTGCTGCACACACCACCAAAAGAGCTACACGTAGGCCTCACTCGTTGAGGGGATGTGAAGCGCATCGGGCACATGTGCCTTCTATAGAGATGGCCATGAAATTTGGGGTTTCAAGGTTTCTTCACCTCATGAATCCATCTACAATGTTATTTTTTCATTTTAAGAACTATAAGTAAGAGGTTTAGAACTCAACTTTCTAGGGTTCTCTCTTCCACTTTTTAGCCAATTTTTGGTCAATTTGTGAGAAAACAATATGATAGATTTGTAATTCTTAGCATTTTGAATATATTGGTAGTGGTGGTGTTGCAATCTTAGGTTCAAAATTGGAAAAAATTTTAGAGATAGAAAATAAAGATATCTAGAGAAAGAAAATGGGGTTATGGGGAGGGATCTAGGTGATTCATAGCCTCTCTTTAGCTGGTAACATAAAAATTATATTAGAGACTGATTAGTAATGTTTTAATTATTGGAGGATGCCTTTGCAATTTTAGTTATTTATATTTTGACCCCTAAACTTTTTAAAAATTGCATTTTGACCCTAAACCTTAAATCCTTATACTTTTCCATATAAATCTTTAAACCTAGGTAATAAATAAATAAATCCTTTAATCCAATTGTACTATTCTCTAACTTATAGTAATTAATTCTTTAATTTAGGGTCTTTACAAAATATGTATAAGTTATTCAAAATTTTGATTGCAACAAGAGATACTATTGCCAATTTTATAGAATTATATATGACTGATTTTAATGGAATTATTAGTATGGATGAGCTAGCATCGTGTCATGTCATATTAGATTTTTAACTTAAAGAGGCTAAATTTGACAATTCTAGTGAACCATCTTTCCTAATCCAAGGTAATAATAGTAAGGAATAATTTAATTTCAACCTTAAGAATTCTTGAACTATTACGAAATGGATTCCAATGGCATTTGTCAATAATTATAGATATTGATAAGTAAGCCATAAATTTAAATCAAGTTTATGTAATTAATGAATTCTCTAATGAGCTTTTAGAGAAATTACCTATATATATATATATATATATTACAAATAATTGAATAAAGTGACTATATATTACAAACATTTTCTACCTTATCTCAATGACCTTTACGATCAATTGCAAGGAACTCAGTGTTTTTCCAAAATTGACCTACGAATAGGGTACCATTAGTTGAGAATAAAAAAGAAAGACATTTCTAAAATTGCTTTCAAAACCCAATATGGTCATTATGATTTCCTAGTAAAATAATTTGATTTGATAAATGCATGAGAGGAATTTATGGATTTAATGATTGTAGTGTTTAAGCTTTACTAAGATCATTTGGTTATAGTATTCATTAATAACATTTTAGGATTCTTAAAGAGTCAAGAAGAGCATGAGTAACATTTGAGGATGATTTTGCAAACTTTGAGAGAGCAAAAAGTATATGCTAAACTTTTGAAATGTAAATTTTGAAATAGTGTAATTTTCCTTGAACATGTTACCAAGGATGGTATTCAAGTTAATTTGAAGGAGTTGAAGATAGTGTAGTAACGACCATGCCCTATTATAGTTATCAAGAATCATAGTTTTTTGGATTAACAGATTATTATTGTAGATTTGTTAAAGTTCAACTTATCATAAGAATGGGGGCATTCAAGAGAGCTAGTATATAACATTTTCAAGAAACTGCAGAAACCACCAGAAGCAAAAGTCAATGAATTTGTCGAGATGTAAGTTTTAACTTTTTCAAATACCACATTGGACCAATATAGAATTTACTAGTGAAAATATATGTGCCCTCCTATTCTTGTTACATAGAGGAAAAATAGCAAAATCTCTTAATGTATTTTTATCTTACAAAAGTAACATAATTTCTAGGAATCATACATGTGACTATCCAAGAGATTACAAATTTGAAAGGTTACTTCCATATAAAAAATAAGATCATCTTATTAGTGGCGTTGGTAGAGGAAATGAAGTACAAGCTTGTTAGTTATTTCTATTGCATTCTTAAGTTTAGTTTGAGCAATTATCTCCTTTACATATTCTGCTATTGAATGAAGAACCTATCTTTCCTTGTTAAGTAAACATTCCACAAGCAATCAATAAGTTGTTATTTGATAGTTTATGAGCTTGAACAAGTTATATTATCTCAATTGTTAGCCATTAATAAAAGGTTAAACAAATACTTCATGGTAGAACAACCCAACTTACTATTCTTTACTTGACATCAAGCTCATTTTATTGTAGATAGCCCTTTTTTTTATCAAAATTTTTAATAAATATAATAATAAAAAATTTTAAATACAGAAAAGACAAATAAAAAAACTAGAGAGTAAATACACAAATACAAAAGTCATGATTTAATATATTGGTGAAGTGGGTACATTAGTGCTTCATATCTAGATATAATTAACTTGTAAGCCCTGTAAAGTTAACCTATATAGTATATTATGCTATATCATCACCTTTTTTTATTTACAGAAGTACTTATGCTCAAAATAAAGGCATTTTCCACTAAGGTACCTCATAACAAAATAAAAAAGGTACCTTCTTCTTTAATTCATTCCTATGGTTATACCACCATCTGATTTCCTTAGATAATGCCTCACATAAAAAAAAATAGACCCTTTCCTATTAAGGTATCTTAGAATAAAAGAAGGTACCTTCATTTCTAACTCATATACAGTTATACACTAAAAAAAAAAAAAGAGTTAGCAATAGCTCAAAAAGTTCAATTAAATCCATGACTTAACTATTGGCATTGTTATCTTCAACCACCTATAAATAATTGAAAAATAAAATTATTAATACACATAAAATGATAAAAGGGTGACCAACAAAATAAAAAAGATATACCACAAAGTTTCAGTAGAATAATCAACAACCATAGGCTATTGATCCTTTTCCATGGACTGTCCTACTTGATTAGCCACTTTCTTTGGTTGTCCAACATTAGTAAATTTTGAAAAATATCAAAAAATAAATTATTATTTAGGTAAGATATATTAACAAATTATAATATATAAAATAAGTACTCTACTTGTCTAAGTCTTTTCACACTATCGTAATTCTTCAACAAGTTGAAGATTATTAATATCAAATTGAAATACATTGGGTTTCAACCAATTTTATGCACAAATTAATGCTTCAAACACTCTTGGAGGGAGAGATGACCTAAATACATCTAGTACTTAGCCACTAGTATTGAATGTTGACTCAAAAGTTACCATTGACACAGAAATAGCTAACCCATCTTGAGCAATAATGGAATCTTTGCTTTAATGGAATCTACACAAGTTTAAGTTAAATATCTTTCCACTTCATTCTTTGTTTTAATGGAATATTTTTCCCTTATATGGAATTTAAAAGCAGCTTCTATGGCTTTTTTTAGTTACTTCTATCTTTGTAGCATCTTGGCCTACACTCCCCATGAACATTGAAGATTGACCTTCTACATTTGAAGCACTCTTAGGTTCATCCAATCGAGAATACCACTTATAGAAATTTTTGCAAATTAGCCTTGATCTTGGAAATTGTATTATAAGACACAAAAGAATTATAGATATCATCGAATGACCATATATCAAGTCAGTAAGCTTGTACCTAGTTTTAAGCACATTGGCAATGAACTATAAGGAATTCATATTTTCCACCTTTTTCTAATACTTATCAAATTTCTTCATTTTAGTTGTCATCCCACTCAGGAAAGTGTCATCACTTATGCTCCATTTTAATAACCCACTTTGAACTAAAGCAAGTTGAGAGAAGGTTACATATGATGTAACATATAAAGATCCAAATAATTTTAAAGTCATATCATAGAAATTTTTTAAAATTGAATGAAAACTCTAGCATTTTTCCAATCATCAATAGAAGGAGGACCAATTGTCTTTTTATCAATATAGTTAGTTTTTTCATCATCTAGCCTCTCAAATGCCTTTCGAAAATTTTCAATAGCTTTTAACATTAAAAATGTTAAATTCCACCTAGTTGGAAGATCTAGGCATACAAGGTTTTAAGATACAATGTCTACTTGTTCAAGACATTATTTAAATTTTGCTAGTCTAGAGGAAAAATAAATAACATATCTTATAGAATTATGAATATATGCAATGAATGAATGCATCTATTTCAATTGCTCGTTAACAACTAAGTTCAAAATGTGGGCATAACATTTAACATGCATAAAGTCACTATCTAAAACCAAGCCATTTGTTGTCTTTATTCTTTTATTTAAATATTCTATTGCAACATCATTAGTACTAGCATTATCCACAGCTACTATAAACACCCTTTCAAGCCCCCATTCATTCAAGCAAATTTCTACATATTTTTCAATTATGTCACTTTTGTGATTAGAAAGAAGGCAAAAATTTAGAATTTTCTTTTGAAATTTCCAATCATTATCCTCAAAATGTGTAGTAAGTGTCATATTGTTTAAATTTTGAACTAAAGTTAGACAATCAGCAATGAGAGATATTCTAGCACAATTTGACTACAAAAAAATTCTCAACTTTAATTTCTCATCTAAGTACAATTGATAACAACCTCTAACCACATTAAAGAAGGAACATGAAACTACTACAAAGATATTTTAATCCATACCCTTTAAGTACTTTAAATGGTTGCTCATCCACAATAACAAAAATAGCTAAATCTTTTTGAAATTTTTGTATATCATAAACTTGTAGTGTTTTTATCATATTATTTCTCACACCATCTTTTTTGGGTTCAAAGCTAGTCACTTGTTGTTTAGGATCGTTCAACAAAGCATAAGGATATTTGGGGCTTCTAGACAAGTGATTGACTAAATTTGAAATACCATGCATCTTGTAATTACACATATACCTCTTTCCACAATTGTTACAGTGAGCAATAGGTTTTGATGTTGTATTATCTAGTATTTTAGTGAAGTGATCTAATGCCACTGAATTTTTTAGTTCCACTGATAAGGGGCTTCCTTTGTTGTCGCTTAAGATTGTGAGTTTTAGTGTGAAATATAACTTCTACTTTGTTTATGCCTTTAGATTTACCTTTAGGTGGTTTTCTCATAGTAGTTGTTGGTTGTTGCTCTTTTGTGAGATCAACATCCATCACAACCTATCAATTGTCAAATAAAATAAAAGATTGTGAAACAAAAAAATAGGCATAGTTAAAAATATTAGGCGACTTAACTCTATAAATGTATAGATATGGATTAGTTTGCTATTCTAATGCTACAATAATTGTAACTGAAACTCCTTTGGTTACTTTTGAACATCTAAAATTTATTTCATAAGTATCACTTTTAGTGGTCTTTTTAGGACCATTTTTTATTAATTGTGCCAATTGGTTTGCAAATATTCCAAGTAAACTCCACTCTCAAGGAAGATATCTATAGTGTTTAGAAATAAAGAATGGTATCTATGAAACTTTAACAAAAACGTATGATAAATTAATTTACTCTTTAAATTTGATATGCTTATATTTGCTTCATTATTTCATGTTGCATTTGTAGCAACCCCATACAACCATGAACCATGTTCTTGAATGCTTTTACACTCCCAAGTCTCTTCACAAATTTATGAATGTTGTTTCAGAATTCAAATGTCAAAACTTTTAGGACTTATATGCTCAAGGTTTATATTAAATATGATTATAATTTAGTTAAATATTACATTGTAGGAGTTTAAATCTATCTAATCTCAGTAAAAAAATCTGAAGTGAAAGAGATAAGGTAAAATCAAAGCAAAAATCAAAACAATGGAAACCATATCCAAAGAAATCAAAGAAATAAGGTGAAGGAGAAAGTACAACCATACCCAACCAATAGTCTTGGATAAAGACAAATGACTATTAAGATTGAAGAGAAGACGGCATAATGTTGTGAAAATGGAAAGTTGAAACACTCTGCTCGTCTACCACCTGTTGCTTAATTATTGAGTCTCGACAGTCCTCTGCTTGTCGAGTGCCAACTGCTTATTATCTCACCATCGCACAACTGATTTGCCACTCTAGCTTTATTATGCTATGGCTCAAGTAAGATGAAACAAGTATCAATTAAGGGAGTGAGAATGTGACATTAAGCAAATTTTCTTTTCACAGCAATAGTGAGTATTAACTAACTGAAAATTAAGATTAAGACCAACTAAGGATAGGATAAAATGACAACGTACTAAGACTAAAAGCAAGGAATTATTTCATTGGTTGGGTTGAGTTTAAATTTACTAAACCCAACTCAACTGAATTAACATGAAATTATTTTTAAAAAACACCTGTATAAACATATCAACTCAATCTAATCCACTTGAAATGATTTTCTTTTTTTACCAGGTTCCATTGGTTTAGGTAAATTTTTTGAGTTATGCTCACTCATCCCTAGCTGATTGGATTCACTTTGACAGCTCTAAAGGCCTTCCAATAGCTGTAAGACCACCAAAAATCTTTGAGAATCTATTAAACATCTTCTTAATGTAACAACTCCATTTTTTTTTACACACACACACACACACACACATATATATACACAAAATTCAAACACATATATGTACACATCTTATTCTTCCTTATTGACCAGTTCCGGGCATACAGGTGCAGGTGGTTGCACCTTTACTGGGATCTTAGCCAACTCGACCTAATGTACGCTAAAAGCCGGTCATAGAGAATATCTGCATATTTAGTCTTCTGAACATGATATGAAAATATAGTGAGAATTAAATCCT
This sequence comes from Gleditsia sinensis, assembly GCA_037074535.1. NCBI lineage: Eukaryota > Viridiplantae > Streptophyta > Magnoliopsida > Fabales > Fabaceae > Gleditsia > Gleditsia sinensis. Next base: position 41,708,615 of record CM073473.1, read on the forward strand.
AGTAGGTTTAACAATAAATCATAATTATCATCAATATAGCTCATCATGTCATGTTCATATGTATAAACTATAGTAATTACCTTAGGTCACATAAATGCACTTTATCTATACACATGAAAATCGTACAGTAATGACATAGATGGTATGAATAATTATTTTCAGAATATCATATGATGACTATCTACTTATTTTCATATCAAGCTACCCTGATCAGGGTGAGTACTTTCTACTCTCCGGTATGGGCTTTTTTCGATTCATTCGACATGGCACACTTTCTTTTCTCATTAACATAATCATAGCCGTTGGTAGAGTGTCCCTTACTGGTGAACCACACGGACCACCATGTGACCGTGCTCATCTTTTTTATATATATTAATAGCCAAAAATATGATTTCAATAACAAGTATGTTCATTATGCTCATATGCCAAAATTTAACATCAAAGCATAATCATTGAAAAAATGCAATCATGCTATGAACATAATCATTTTCAAATATCACTTTAAAATATTTACATGTCAAAATTACACACTTAAGATGGTAATGAGTTCATGCAATGACAATGCCTATGGTATACATTAGTCATTTATTATTATTATTATTATTTATAAGATTCTTTTTTTTAAATATTATTTTTATCTCTTCATTTTCTTATGCTTGACCTCTAGTCATTTTTCTCTTACTTATATCATTTTCATCACATGTTCTCACAAATTTAATACGGTATTTTTCTTCAATTTGATTTCTATTATTATCCTATAGTTAATGAGGTTCATTTAAGGTAGAAAATTGTTGAAAATAAGTTTTATCAGCTTCCAATACAGCCTAAACATATCCTGTTACATGGCTTGGCTATTTCTTATAAAACAGCCATGCTTTAGGCTCTAAAATTTAATTTTCAACACCGAACACGGCCTGGCCGTGCCTTAGAACATGGCCAAGCTCTATGTTGTGTTATTCCCTGGTGCAGGTTTTCTTCCTACCTGACCGTCTCTTATTAATCAGAGCATAACTCCCTCATTTTAACTCTAAATTAGGTGATCTTGATATCCATTTAAAGATAAAACAATTATCTAAAACTATTATGTTGAACATTTTAGCTAAATCTTAAGGCATCTTGGTGATATTACTCCCTCAATTTAAATATTATTTCTTCTCGGATAGGTTCTGACCTCTACTTACTAATCTGATCATATCTCCCTCATATGAACTCCAAATTGATAAATTTCTGTGAGACATATATATATATATATATATATATATATATATATATATATATATATATATATATATATATATATATATATATTATGTTAACCAGTTACTTTAATTCCCTACAGAATTTTCACAAAAATTTAAACACAGAAACTTTCCTAATAGATTCTTCCCTGGTTAACCATTTTCTGACCATCGCTCACTAATATGATCATATCTACCTCATATGGACTCTAAATTGAGTGATTCCAGTGTTTAAAAATCCATAAGACATATATCTATATTTGTCATATTAATTTTTTCTTTTAATTCATAATCGATTCTTCTCAGAATTTGAAAAACAAAAACTTCCCTAGTTACTCCGAAATCCAATTTCCTAACCAGACTTTTTCTAAGGTTTTAGTTCATCATTTTATTATGTCCTCTTCCATTTTCTTCCTAATTTAAATTTAATCATATTCCATCAATTTTTCACCACATTTAAATATACAAAATAGTAGTATAAAAATCTTAAAATTTTGCCACTCATAACCATACCTATGAAGAACTTTCCACACTAACCTAAATATTCAAACATACATCACATGCAAGATCAATATGTAACATGGTATAGCAACATCCATGGCCAATCATCAAAGTAACAAATATTGTAAATTTTATCAAAGTTCTAGGATTAAAATCCTATATAAATATTTCTAATTTCAAAGCTTTTCTTTTTTAAAAAAATTGTTAAACCTACCTAATGATCTTTCTAGCTCACTTAGTGAATTCTTTTTCTTGTTTCCTCTTGAAGAAAGTGGCAATATTTCTCTCTTCCCTTAACTTTTCAAACAACTTGAATAAAAGAAGGAGGATGAGTTTTGAACCCCAAGGATGAAGATAAAAAATGGATTCAAGTGGAGATTAAGCTAACTTACCTTGAGTATTTAGTCCTCTAGACTTCTCTTTCTTCTTCCTTCCTCTCTTCTCCTCTCTTTTTCTCCTTTCCTCACTCTACCTTGCTTCTATTTTTTTTTCTCCCTCACGTGGACGAAATTCTAATGTTATAAGGATGGTTCTTGCTTAAATAAAATATCAAGTGGTCCTTCTTTCATAATTATGGGTCTACCTTATCACAATTAGGATGCACTTGGTTGCTTTTTGAGGAAAGACAACTCATGTTCTTGTCTTCCTCTCTCTTAGTCAAGATATACATAGCAAAAGAAGATTTGTATTTTGAAAATCATGATAAAATGTTCTTAAGATGAGGAACAAGATCCCTTTGATTTAGGGATTTATTTTCTTTTTCTTTTGTCTCACACAAGTATAATAGGTTTGCCTTTTTAAGTGGCAAGTTTCTAGCTCTTGAATCTCCCTTACTTGGCTGAAATTATTTGTGTATGATAGGAATGTTTTGTCCTAATACCATGTCTTATTATACCACTTGCTAAAATTATGAGTGTTGGATATAGATGTTTTATCCTAATACCATGTATTAGTATACCATTTGCTAAAATTATGAATATAGGATATAGATATTATCACACCACTTGCTGAATTTTTATCTTAATGCCATGTGACATAATCTTTATTATTATTACAGTATTATTTCATCACATGATTTATTTTATTATTATTATTTCTTCTTAGATTTGAGCTCATTCTTATCCATTTCCTTTATTTTGGCTAAAATTATACCTTTCACAAAGGGTTTGGTCACATTTTCATGATTTTTGGGCTATCGGTCTAACTTCTATATCTTAGTTCAAGTTTATGTTTTATTTTTTGCTTGGGTTATCCTATTGGATTGTTAGAAATTCATGTGAAGTGGAAAAACTCTATATGAAATGCCTATAGGTGAAAGCCCAATTTATGAGTGGAGATGTTAAACTTAGTAACTCTAACTCTTGAATTAGGAAAAATTACCCTAATTCAATCTTCTTGAAATTTTAAGATCTTTATTTACTTCACAAAAATTTATCTTCTTTACCCAAAAATTTTGCTTCTCTTTAGTATGTTATTTCTAATTTTTTTCTATTAGGTTTTCTCTATTTACTTATTCTCTTAATGTTAGAATATTTTCTATACATACACATAAGGTAAAGAATTTTTAAGGATTATATTTTATAGATATCTAAAAATTGTCTAATAAATTTTATTTTCTTAATTAATTATTTATGTATATTTATTAATAAATAAAATAAAATTACAGATGTTAAATTAAATATTTATATATTTTTATTAATAAATAAAATGAAATAAGGGATGTTACACTTAATATTCTCAAGGTCCTTCGTCATGAAAAGTTCATACTCATGTGCTAGTCTATTAATTTTGTCTCTTCTATTTTGCTTGTACCTTCACGTGTGACTTCAAGTTTGTCCCAGATTTGCTTTGTCATATAACATACAGATATTTTGTCATACTGTTAACCACTTACTGCAAAACACAAAATGTTAATTGCTTTAACATTTTTTTATATCGTTTTTACATTGTCTTCACTCAATTTACCTTGCTTTTGGCTACTTCTCAAATTTTTCCCATATTTTTTTGGGAATCTTTGGACCTTTAAAAATTACTTACCAAACTGAAGAACCAGTGGCTAGTATGAATACTCTTATCCTTGCCTTCCAATGCAAGTAGTGGCTTTCCTTAAAGAAAGTGGCCTTATTTTACAGTGACCAACTATGAATTAGGAACCGTCAAGTTGTGCCATTTACAATTTAGTTTTGGATTTTTTTTCCCAATAATTTAAGCACAAAAGAAAAAACCTTAGCTTTGATACTATTTGATAATACCATCCTAAAGGGGATAAATTAGGTGACGCACAAATTTTTAGCTTTTAAACCAACTCTAAATCAAAACTAAAAAATATTTGCAAGCAGTAAGTAAATTTATGTTTTCTTCACTCATATATGGAATAAAGCAATGTCAACACAGTTTAAACCAGAAAAGGATTGTTTTCAAAATGATATGGCAGTAATGCTTAAAAACAGTGGATGCTAGAGAGCTAAACACTCCAAAAATAGTGAGCGATGTGTATGAAACTGAGATGTAGTAAGGTTAATATTATCTGCACTTTTATAAATATTGTAATATGCTAGAAAATAAGCCTCTAATGTAAAAATATATCAAGCAACAAATGTGAGCAATAAGCAAACTAAATTTCCAAATAGCAGCAATTTATGAAAGAAAAGTGCAATCCTTGGAAGTAAGTGCTCAAAGTAAAAGAAAAGGGCCAGAGAAGCTTGGACAAAGCGACTTATCCTAGTTTGGCCCCAAAAATTTTTTCCACTACAACAAAGCTTTTATCACTCCTTTACATCCAACGAATTACAGTGGCTTGTTTTCATAGGCTAACCACCAAGGTTTTTCCATGATCACCAATAACATTTTGAAGTTAGTTTTTACTCACTTACCAACTACGAAACAAGTACTACACTTTCTATCACTAGAAAATTAGGAAGTTACAACTACAATAATTATATTAAAGATTTGAAATAACCTAATACAAGGTAGAGTTCTCTTTGAATATGATCAAACACACTATAAATAGTGCAGATAACACACAATTTTGCAAATGATAAGTTTAAGGGTCTTAGTTGCTTCTCCAATGCATTTAGAGGTCTTTATATAGTCTTTGGAGGCCTTTTGATCATTGGAGGAGGTCTTTAAGGCCTTTACTAGCCATTATTAACGTTAGAAAATTCTATCTGCAAGTGAGCTTTTAGTTAAGAAAACCACTTCCAATTAACTTAAAACAAAATTCTTCTCTTTTTGCCTTGATCTTCTCCAGATTGCTTGTAATTATTATTTAATGTCCACTCATGTGAAAATCATATGGTCTAAATGTTAGGAACCTCCATTGTTGATGAGATCTTCATTTTCCCATAAATAGTGCTAGGTTTCGTAGTCAATACTTGATTCTTTCTTTCTTTCCTTATCATTTTTATGGGATTGACTATGTCTTCCTTCTTAATAGTAGAACTATTCGTTGAAACTCTTGAATATAATTCTTTCGAAATTGATTCGATCTTCATAGCATTTGATGTGCTCTTTAAAATGGTTTCCTCCTTTAATATTTAAAGAGCCAAAAATCTAGACAATTTTGCTTGATTTCCTTGATTTATTTCACTTGATTGCTTCATTGATATGTTGAAAACATTTTAAATTTGAGTTGACTAGCTGTAAAAGGAGAAAATCTTAACTAATTGTTGGATACTAAATCTTGGTGAGATTCATAAATTCAATTTTGATTTAGCAATTATTTATAGGAGATATCATAAAGGAAAAGTCTAAAAGAAAGTCTAATCTCTCACAAAGTTAACTCTTCCATTGTTGGATTAAATTGATTTTCTTAAGATTTATGTATATTTACTATAAAATATAAATATGCACAGATTTAAAAGGAATCTAATGGTGTAAAGCTCTACCTCTTGAGAGGCCGAGCTCTTCATAGACTAACCCTATCATAAATTTGAAAATTCTTTTTATGCATTAATTTTCAATAATTATTTACTTAAGGTTGGTCAACATCAAAAATTAATTTTATACGCTAATGAAACTTTGGGAAAACAAAAATTTGAAATGAAAAATCTTTAAAAGATACAATTTTTTTTTGGATTTCAAGTTGAATTTAGCTAATGGAATTCACAATTCATAAATGATAATACATTGAAAAGATTTTGAAGTAATTTCATAAGGGTAGATATAGCTTATCTTAGATAAAATTTCTTTTTGGATTTCAAGTTGAATTTAGCTAATGGAATTCACAATTCATAAATCATAATACATTGAAAGGATTTTGAAGTAATTTCATAAGGGTAGATATAGCTTATCTTAGATAAAATTTCTTTTTGGATTTCAAGTTGAATTTAGCTAATGGAATTCACAATTCATAAATCATAATACATTGAAAGGATTTTGAAGTAATTTCATAAAGGTAGATATAGCTTATCATCAAATTTTTCACCGGCAATTCTCTCACTTGATACGAAAATAAATAATTTTTGTCCAAAAGAAAATCATGATAGTTTTTATTTTTTATTTTCTATTTTGAAGTAATATTTTTATTACAAAAGAAGCACTTTTATATCTTGAAATTAAATTGCATTAGACTAGACATAACTTTTGTAGAAAACTTGTTAAGGTTTTGTCCCCACCAAGAGAGAGACACTAGAATAAAGTGAAACATGTTCTTTAATATCTTTGTGGCACTTTTGTCGTGAGTTCATTTTTTTCAAGAGAAGCCTAGCTAGAATTAATAGGAAAGGCTTATGCTAAGTATCTTTCCTATTCTCACAAAACCTATCCATAGACATATTATGTCATTACTTAAATATATCAAAACTCTCATTTCATAGCAATCTATGAAGTAAACCATCACTAGCACCATATTAAACCATTAGAGATATTGGTTGTTCATGAAGCAACTTGTGAGTGCATAGTTAACAACTATGATCCAACAATTAAATAAGCATGCAGTTTGTCTACAACTAATGATATGCCAATAATATTATATGTAAACAATGCAACGTGTATAACATAAATTAAAGGTGGTTATGTTGAAGGTGACAAGACTAAACATCTTTCACCAAAGTTTTCTACATTTGAGCTCAATAAAAAGAAATAAAGAAGGGTAACATTGATATTAGCAAATTCCGTCAAGCAACAACATAGCTGATTTGTTCACTAAAACTCTTCAACTATCGTTTTTTTTTAAAAAAACATAAGTATAATATTGGAATGCTTAGATTTAGAGACATTTCATTATGAGGTACAATTTTAAGGAAAAAATTTAATTATGAATAATGTACTCTTTCTTTTTCACTATATTATTACCTTACTAATTTTTTTTAAAAAAAATTAATAAGACATATATTCCTAATGTATACGGTGGTATAAGGAATTATAAAGAACATATCTATGTACATATAGTGTATATGCTCACATGCACTCTATATTATGTTGCTCTTTTGACAAATAATGCTTTGTAGTATTCATTTTGACTCTTAAACTAATAACAAATGGAAAATAACTTGTACCATTCGAAATTTTACAAATTTAAAAACTCTGCAAGAAAATATAATTGTTCAAATCTATTAGATTGAGGGCATTTTATCTTAGTGTATACTTTTGGAACTAAATTCCACTAAATTGGTAACTCAACTGATCATCTTTTCATAGCTTCCTTTACTTCTTAGTGATGAAATGTATACCGCATATGTTAAAAGTTGATTTGTAAAATTGAAATAACAATAAAAATAAATAAATAAAATATCAAAGTTAAATGTATTTACTTGAATATTATTCAAAATAAAATACTATGATTAAATAAAAATAATAATAGTTTAAATATTTTTTTCAAAATAAGCATGTTAAAAAGATGTTAAGTAACTAAAGAAATTAATTCATTCACTAAGAAAATACATAGAGAGGAAAAAGAACAACTTTGAAACGAAAGTTGTTTTCTACATAGATATACCACTTTTGTTCATTAGGTTGAATTTATTTTATCTTTACTGATAACTATAAAAATAGTTCGATAATTAGAGATAAAAGAAAGTTAAATAAAGTAATAAATAAAATTATTAAAAAAAGTTAATAATTAATAATCTATCTATTAAGTTTATCTATAATAAACTACTATAGTATCGTTTAATTCATATAGTCGACCATACTTAGTTAAAAAAAAAAGTTAATTGTTATTGTTGTATTAACAACTATACTTAAAATAAAAATAAAGTAAAACTAATCAGTAAATTACTAAATCATAAAATTTTTATAAAATTTAAATTATTAAAAAAAGTAATTTATAGGTTCCTAGTTTATCAATATTCGAACTGTAATCAAATTGATAATAAAAATATGTACTATATTTTTAAAATTTTATTTTTATAGAATTAATTAAATCAGTTATTTGAGATAAAAATAATTATAATGCATATTAATATATTTATTATTAATAGTTATTATTATTGTTGTATTAACAACTATGTTTAAAATAAAAATGAAGTAAAACTAATATGTAAATTATTAAATTATAAGAATATTTTTAAAAATTAAAACATTCATTAAATTGATAAAAGAAGTAATTTACGGGTTATTAGTTTATTAGTGCTCCAACCGTAATCAAATTGATAATAAAAATATATATTATATATTTAAAATTTTATTTTTATAAAATTAATTAAATAAGTTATTTGAGATAAAAATAATCATAGTACATACTAATATATTTATTATTATATTAATAACTCTACTATATATAAAATAAAAATTTATATTTATACATGATATAATACTTAATATTTAAAGTGTGTTTGACAAATTCAATAAGTTAGCTTATAACGTATTTGACTAACTTATAAGTTTGTTTGACCAAATTAAAAGTGTTTGATAAACGAACTTATTTAAATAATTTAAATTAGTTGAAAGTTTATAAGCTATACGCTACTTGAAGTAGCGTATAGTTTATAAGTTTTCAGCTAACTTATAAATTTTAAACTAATTTATAAATTATTTTTACTAAACAAAGTCTCAATATAATAGTCATTACAATATTAATTTTAATAAAAAAAATAAATAAATATTTATAATTAATATTAAAAAAAAATACAAAATGACATATATGAATTAAATTGAATTTAATAACATAAAAAAATAACTTTTCGAATATGCTCCAGCTCATTAATACTTTTTTTAAAATTTTTGACTGATTCAATTGATTTTTTGCATAACAAGATCAAATATAATGAATTCTTCCATTAATTCACTAATTTTTCACTGATTATGTGAGAAGTATTTGCAGTTTAACAGAACCATTTCTAACACAATGCAAAAGACAACTTCCTAATACTCGTCTCCTCCTCATCGTCTGAACAAGACTGTCCTTCTATATAAAACGAAGAATGGCCTTCAAATTTCCTTTTCAATTACCTAACGCTTTCTGAGGTGAATAGTTACTGCTTTCAATAATAATTGAAAATGTTCAGGTGGAGGTTGACGGCGATTTTAAGTCAAGAATGGTTTAGCATGAACACCGCTTGCCATCTTTGTTTTATTTCGGCATGAAATCATAAAAAACCGTGAATTTTATTTTATTTTATTTTTGCATTAGGAACATTATTTACCGCTTGTCAGCGTTAAGCATAATATGACTGCTTTTCAAACCATCACATCAAAGAAAATTCTAGCAGTTTTATGATGCAGTATCACTACACTCTGCTGGCTTAACTTGGCCGTGGACAACTTCAAGTGCTTGAATAGAAGCACTTGAAAATGCCATCAGTGACTGGAAGACTTGGGGAAGTATAGTTTTGAGGGTGTTTAGAGTCATAACCCTGTTCCCCTGTACAGAATTCAAATATTTAGCCTTCTCACTTTCCACTTGCTTCTTTAAGGCTTCTGTTTTGGCGCGTTTAAGAGATAAAGGATGACTGGGGCTCATATTGACAGGCATATCTCCAGCATTAAAGCTCCACTCAATTTTATTCTGCATCTCTGCTAGAGTGGTCAATTCCTTTTGCTTCCTTCTCTCGAGTTTTTCCACCTTTTTCAGCAGCTTTTCTTCCTCAGCCTGCTGGACAATTATGCAATGGATGGATGACAACAGGTTTTTTATTGCATCTGAGGGCCCCTGCAACCACATCAGAGCACCAGAAAATTATATATCCTACAATTCACAAGGACAAAATCCACAGGTATATTCTACCCATACTCAACTATGTTTACTTTCAGCTGCAAGATGTGTACTGAGGTAAATTAACATTGTTCTCTTTGAAAGAACATTTAAACAGACTTAATGCAAATTAGTTTGTTATGGGCCTTGAAACAAAAGCTTAACTATAAGATACATCTTAACACAACCTACTTTAACCAAAGCATCTCAAAATTGACTTCTGCAATAAACCCTTTAGCATACCACTTTTCCTCTTGTTAAGAAAGGCATCAGATTAATTGCTGCACCATTTAAAGTCAATCAAAAATAAAATATGAAAAGCATGATGAGATGCTAGAATACCTTGTGACAACTTAGTGACTTCTTTGCAAGAAGATTACAAGCAATAGCTAGGGGAAATTAAAAATCTAAATTAGTTAGCATTTAGATCTGAGATTATTAAGAGAACAAGTTGGTGGGAATTTCAGCATTAAAAAGAATAAATGAAACAAAACTAGACAATAATAAAGGAAGAAAGAAAGTAGGAACTTATGATTTCGCTTCCCATCATTGAACTAACATTCTCGTTTCTTATTTATTTTTTTACGTATTAACAACCATATCTTTAAATGACATGACTGGTAATTCTAAATTATCAATAAAACATATGCAGAGGGGCAGCTTGAAACATCTTAATGCATTGTACCATCAACTCTATGCTTAAAAGGCCGTATGTACCATGGAAGTAACATTAACCCAATTCATTTGTACAATATGGGCCCTATGAGATACATTACCATTTTCAAAATGGTTATTAGAAAGATCAAATTCGAATAAGAACTTGTTATTCCTATTGTATCAGTGCATTCTGCATTCATTCTCGTGCCCCAGTTATGAGTTCTCAAGCTATACAAATGGTAAAGAACTACCACTTGAAGGACCTTACCTGATAAGATAAATGTTTATGCTTTAACAACTGGTTTCCAAAATATCTTTCACTTACATAGAACTTGATCATTTGCTGAAAATTCTCTGCTATATTTTGTCAGAAGTTAATTCATGAAATACAAGAGATTGTGCGTGAACCATGGTCCTTAAAAGAAGGAACTAGATCATTGAATAAGACACTAGTATTAATTTCCTTAAAATATGACAAACTGTATTTATTAATTAGTGCTTCACTGTTGTAATGTCTTTTCAAGTTTCTTAGGAGCTCTGTATAAGGCTAGACTAGTGCAAGGCTCTTTGTATCACCTAGTATCACCTCATATTATCTTGTATCACTTTATGCGATCAATATATAGCCAAAAGTTATGCTAGACTAGAATTAGACTTTTCACGTCTATGATAGATTTGAGGAAGAGTAAGCAAGATCCGAGCATTTTTTGTTTGTGTCTGCCACTCTTCAATAGTTTGTGCACTCTGATATTTAGGCAACATATTTTTTACTTTTCAACTACAGCTTTGTTCATTGATCCAAAATAAAAAGTAAAAATAAAGAAAAAAAAAAACTACAGCAATGTTGAAAAGCACTGCCATAAGGTTTGAGAGTACATATAATATATGTATACAAAGAACATGTCGAGAAAATAGTTAGAGTAGAAGTTAAAGGGGATGGGAAGAAAAGGACCAAATAAAGTTCATTATTAAAAGATTCAATTATGATATGTAAAACATTGACTCCTCAACTTCTATCTATACTAATACTATATTACTTTCGGTGCACTACTAGTAACTTTTCTTTAAACCTTTGAAACTTTCCTAAACTCTTGATACCGCTTAAGAGGGTAACTCTTTTCTTAGGCTTCAAGATTCTACTAAATTTTTAGTACCTCTTAACACTCCCCTCAAGCAAAAGTTTTTTCCTCTTAACATTCCCCTCAAGCAAAAGCTTACAAAACTTGCAGCTTGTCACAAATAAATCCCAACTAAAAAGAAAAAAAATACAATAACCAACACGAAACTCAACCATCGATTAAAGAACTTCAAAAACTAGTACTACCCTTGAAAATGTCCTAGTTGAACAAATAGCTTCGCAAATTCTTTGACCTGCTTCAGGAGCATTCTCCTTAGCATTCTTTCAGTTGATATCCTTGGCCACATCATTTAACACAATTACACAACTCCCAAAAGTTTTTAACTTACTCCATGTTGAATTAGGGGCGTAGGCTTAGGGATTAGGAGGAAACCAGTTTGAAACAACTGGTTCTGTTATTTGGGATAAGATAAAATTATTCGTAGGAGATCAATTCTGTTTTGAATAGGATTAATATGCCTTATCTTTATTTTAAATTTGCTGTTTTCTGATAAGATAGGATTTTTAATCATAATCTGATTGTGTAGCCTAGTTGTTTGTATATATACTTGTACGTACAGAATGTACAACAACAACAACAACTAAGTCTTTTCTCATTAGGTGGGGTCGGTTACATGAATCAAACGGTATCACAGTGGCATATTATAAATGAAATCAATAAATAGGTTATTAATTATTAAATCATTCTTAATAGTTTCACCTATTATTTTCTTTGACCTCCCTCTACCTCTAATTATCGGACTATTCTCCATTTGATCTATTCTTTTCAATAGGACTTCTGCAGGTCTTCTTCACAAATGACCAAATCACCTTAAGCGAGATTTTACTATCTTTTTCACAATAGGTGCTACTCCAACCTTCTCTCTAATGCACTCATTTCTAATCTTATCTCTTCCGGTATATCTACACATCCAGCACTCATTTCTAATCTTAATTTACATAGTATCAGAGTCTGATTTCTAAAATCTGATTTGACAATGTTGACACACTGTTCACACGGTACTGTTCGCATGGCTATTGAGAGATATGGCTCCAAATTCGAAGTGACTTCCAATTCAGAGATGGCTCCAATAAATAGCCAAGGTGACACTAAAAATACATCCTTAGTCATCATAGATCACAAATTCAATGGATACAACTTCCTCCAATGGTCAAAAACCAGTCATGATATACGTCTGTGGGAAAGGTAAGGATAAGTATTTACCGATGAAATTGCCATCCCCAAGGAAACTAAACCTAAATTCTGAATATGGAAAATAGAAAACCATATAGTGATGTCATGGTTAATCAATTCCATAAATACAAGACTACAAAGGAGATTAAGGATGCAACTTAGAAGATGTATTCATGTAAGGAGAACATGGTAGAAATTTTTCATATTGAGGCAACCCTACATGATCTTTTGCAAGGAGAACTCACAAAAACTCAATTCTTCAACACCCTTTCACGCCATTGGCAATAGATAGATATATATGAAACTCATGAGTGGAAGTGCCCTGAAGACATTACGCTATACCAAAATATTAAAGAACAAAAACAGACCGTCAAATTCTTTCTTGGTCCCAACAAAGACCTTAATGAGGTTAGAGGAAGAGTAATGGGGACAAAGCCTACTCCAAGCCTTCAGGAGGCATTCTTAGAAGTTTGTAGGTAGGAAAGTAGGAAAAATGTCATGTTAGAATCTCAAATTCCTACCATTGAAGGATCATCCCTTGCTTCCCGTGGATCACCTCTAAATCATGAAAACCATCCAAAGAAAGGGCGACCTTGGTGTGAATACTGCAGAAAACCAGGACATACCAAAGAAATTTATTAGAAAATCCATGGGAAACCAACAGATTGGAAACCCAAAGACAAAGATAGCCGTGCTAACAATGCATGCACCATGGAAGAAAAGACTTCAACTAAGACCAGTCCTTTCACCAAGGAACAACTGGATATACTACAAAAAACCCTAAGCCAAAATACTTTATCTCAGCCTAACAACTTGTGAATGTTGGCACAAAAAGATAATTTTTTGGAATGCACTCAGTGAATAAATGCTACTTAAATCCTTGGATTGTTAACTCAAGAGCATTTGATCACATCACGGGAGACAAAGCATTGTTCTATAAATACACCCCATGCACTGAGAACTCTAGAGTTTGAATTGTTGATGGTCCCTCTCTAAAGTTGTTGGAATTGGCTCAATAAAGATTATAGATAAACTTCACTTAAATTCTGTCCTACATTTGCCTAACTTTGATTGCAATTTATTATCTATCAACAAGCTACCACGTGATCTACAGTGTGAGGGTAAATTCTTTTCAAACCTATGTGAATTTCAGAAATTGGACTTGAAGAGGACGATTGGCAGTGCTGAGATGGACTTAAGGCTCTACCTACGCGAGTGATTCTTCTCTAATAAAACAAATTCAAAATGCTAGTTGAATCTTTCAAAAGTTAATCTACATTAGATTGCCCTTTCAATAAATACAATGAAGTCACGTTATGACACTACCATCTTGGCCACCCAAATTTATTGTATTTTAAAAAGATGTTTCCATCTTTATTTATCAATAAAGATTCAAATTATTTCAAGTGTGAAATTTGAGGACTTTCCAAACATGCACAAAATCACTACCCTAGACATACTTATAGACCATCACAAACTTTTACTATGATTCGTAGTGATGTATAGGAACCCACAAGAGTTAAGAATATAATAGGGGCACATTGGTTTATTTCCTTTATAGATGAAGATTAATGTGGGTATTCTTAATGAAAGAAAAATATGAAGTAGGCCAAATTGTAAAAAACTTCAATTCCATGATCCAAAACCCAATTCAAAACAAAAATACGAGTCTTAAAAACTGAATGCCAAAGAATACTTCAATTTGACCTTGGGGAATTACTTGTCAAATCAAGGCATATAAACCTAAGTTTATGTGTTGACACCCCTCAATAGAATGGCACAACAATAAGAAAAAACAGACATTTGCTAGAAATAGCTAGGTCCCTCATGTTTTCCACACATGTTTCAAAACAATTTTGGGGAGAAGCTATACTTACATCCACATATCTCATTAATAAAATGACCTCGAAAACCCTTAAATTCCAAACTCCTTGTCAAACTCTCCTAAAATGTTCTCCACACACACAAATCACCCACTTATCAAGCATTTTCCACAAAAATTGATAGTGTACGGGTTCCCACATCTATTCAGAAAGCACTCAAAGATCCAGAGTGGAGGAAATCTGTCAATTAAGAAGTCAGAGCACTAGAAAAGAATAGAACATGGGTAATTTCTTACCTCTCTTTTGGAAAAAAGCCTGTGAGGTGCAAGTGGATTTTTTCTATTAAGCACAAAGCATATGGAAGTATTGAAAGATTGAAAGCACACATAGTTGCTAACTCAGCCCTATGGAATAGACTACCAAAAAACATTTGCTCTAATAGCTAAGCTCAACACTATTCAAGTACTCTTCTACCCTGCAACAAATTTAGATTGGTCATTATATCAACTGGATGTGAAAAATGCACTCTTGAACGGTAGCTTAAAGGAAGAAGTGTATATAGAGATACCCCTAGGACTAGAAAACTCATCTAATCTCAACAAAGTATGCAAACTCAAGAAATTTTTGTATAGCCTCAAACAATCACCTTGAGCATAGTTTGGAAGATTTGCAAATTCAATGATCAAACATGGTTACACTCAATGACAAACAAATCTATGATCCTGATCCTGTTGACTAAGTATTTATGAGAATATATTTATTTTTGTATTGTTACCGTTTACGTAGGAAAATCAACCTAATTATAGGATAGGATGTTTTTTGTACTCAGTTAGGATTTTTTTATTTTCATATTTATCTCCTTAATTGTAGCTATTCACATTCTCCCTCCGGTGTATATATGTATCGACTCTGAATCAATAGAATATACAATTTTATGCTTCCATGCACACATGGTATTAGAGCGAGACAAGCCAGCAACCACCGAAACAATGTTGGAGTTCAACCTAGAAAGTGATAGACAGTGTTCGGACCTTGAGGACTCCTCCGCGATGAACCCGAGCTAGTTTGGAAATCCTTCGTTTGCAATTTCTGGTCTCGAAGGGTCATTGACGGTTCTAGTCTCCGAGAAACTCAACGGTGCCAACTACCAAGAGTGGGAAAAGGCCATGAAACTAGCCATTAGATATCACGGTAAGCTGTGCATGATCACCATTGATGCGACAATCCTAGACCCAACAAATGAGCAAGCCATCCGACAATAAGAGATGGACAACACGATGGTATCTTTTTTGCTTATTAATACCATGAGTCCATCGATCAAGAGGACATTTATATTTCTGCCAATAACACGAAAAATTTGGGAAGGAGTGAAGGAATCGTATTCTGACGGAGAAAATGCCTCACGCCTGTATGAAATCAAAACTCAGTTATGGCAAATGAAACAAGGGGACCGAGAAGTCACAGAATACTGGGTTGACATGGTTGCCTTATGGCAAGAACTTGACATTCTCACTGAAGAAACGTGAAAGCACAAGGAGGATGCTGTAATACATAGCCACAAAATTGAAAAAGAGTTTTTAAGTTTTTAACAGGATTAAACACAAGTTTTGATGATATAAGGGGCAGAATCTTGAGCTGAGTTTCCTTGCCTACAACCAAAGAAGTCTTCTCTGAGGTGAGAAGGGAAGCAGCAAGCACAAAGGTGATGCTGAAGGAATAACCAATCCCTGTTTTGACTCTTGCACTAGAAGGATCTTCTTAAGTGTCCATGACTAGTGAGCCAAGTGAAAAGGAATAGAAGAAGTAGTGTGATCATTGTAAGAAAAATGGTCACACCAAAGAGACATGCTGGGAGATTCATGATAAGCCACCCGATTGGAAACCTAAGAAAGGGAAAGCACGGGGCTATCAAGTCTCAAATGAAACTGGTCTAGAAAAAGGCCGAAGCACACCTCAAGCAACAGGGTATTGACCAAAGTATTTCTCTGAAAACTCTACTTAAGATGTTAAATAACATCCAACATTCTGGACAGAAAAGTGAGTCTGCTAATGTTACTATAAAAAGTACCTTTACTCAAACTTTATATACAGCATCTAATAGAAAAAAATAGATAATAAATTCTGGTGTGTCTGATCATATGACAGATTATCCCTATCTTTTCAATTCTTATTTCCCTTGTGTTGGTCATAAGAAGGTCCAAATTGCAGATGGAACCTTGTCTCCTATTACAGGAAAAAGTATTAAAATCTCAGACCCTGTGCACGTAAACTCTGTTCTTCACGTTCCAAACTTAGTGTGTAATTTACTTTCAATAAGTCAATTGACTAGAGAAGCTAACTGCAATGCTCACTTTTTTTCTACTAACTGTGTTTTACACAACCTGTCATCAGGGAAGATGATTGACAAAGTTAAGGAGTCCAAGGGAGTGTACTGCTTCAATGAAGAAAAAAAGAATAATTTTAATTCCCAAAACTCATAACAATATCTTTACTTTTAAGAATGATAAACTTTTCTTATGGCATAAAAGGTTGGGACATCCAAACTTTCAATATATGTCTCCCATGTTTTCTAAAATTTTCATGAGTAAAGATTATCATATTCATTGTAATGTCTGTGAATTTGCTAAACATAAGAGAACTACATTCAAAAGATTTGAATATAAATCTAACACACCCTTTTCTATGGTACATAGTGATCTTTGGGGCCTATCTTGCACTACAAATCACACTAATTCAAAATGGTTTATCACTTTTATTGATGACCACACTCGTTTAAGCCGGATATATCTTTTAAAAGAAAAATTTGAAGTTCCCTCTATTTTCATTAACTTTTATAATATGATAAAAACTCAATTCCAAATATGTATTCAAATTCTTCATATTGATAATGGCACTGAGAATTTCAATAAACACCTCCATGGTTTTTTACAAGAACATGGCATTGTTCATAAAAGTACATGTGTCAATAGTCCCCAACAGAATGGTATTGCTGAAAAGAAAAATAGACACCTTTTTGAAGTAGCTAAGGCCCTCATGTTCACTAGTCATGTACCTAAATATTTTTTGGAAGATGTTATTCTTACTGCTATCTACTCATCAATAGGATGCCCAGGGATGTCCAGTCGTGTTCTGTCTTTCAAATCTCCACTTAAAAAACTCAAAGAAACCCACAATGTTTCTCATCTTGAAACACAACTCCTTTTGAGAATATTTAGATGTTCTGTTTTTGTTCATAGCTATCAAAATAATAAATTTGATCTTAAAGCAGTTAAATGTTTGTTTCTTGGTTATTCAGCTATGCAAAAAGGGTATAAATGCTATGACCCTTAAAACAGAAAGATCTTTGTCAACTGTGATGTCACCTTCTCCGAAAAAAGACCTTTTTTTCCACAACCTTCGATTCAAGGGAAGAATTGGAGTGAGTTTGAGTGTAAATCTCAGCCTTTTGACCCTTATTCTGTTCCTTAACCTATCACATAAACCAGCCCATGTATCCCAAAAAACAATCCCTCTATGCCTCAAATAGAAGTCAATTCTAATGAAGAAGACACAAATAAGATTATAAAAAATAAAGAATTAAAAGTCTACTTTCGAAGAAAAAGGTTGGGCAGTACATTCTCTTCTGTACTCGAGGCAATGCTAAGCCATGAACCGGTGCAGAATCCTGATGAGGAAGAACAATGTGTTGAAGAAAAAGAGCAAGAGCAGGTAAAAAATGACTTAGAACTTCCTATTGCCTTGAGAAAATAAAAACAGAACTTGTATCATGCATCCAATTGAGAGATTTGTATCTTATAATGCTTAATTTACTCAATATCGTGCTTTTATTGCTAACTTGGATAGAACCAAAATATCCAAAGACATTCAAGAAGCCCTTGTAGTAAAGGAGTGGAGAGAAGCGGTCTTGAAAGAGATGAAAGCACTTAAAAAGAATGAGACATGGGAGGAGGTTGATGTTCCAAAAAGAAAGAAGCTTGTTGGATGTAAATGAATTTTCATAGTAAAACATAATGCTGATGGAACAATTGAAAGATATAAAGCTCGCCTTGTAGCCAAAGAATTTACTCAAACCTATGGGTTGGACTACAAAGAGACTTTTGCACCCGTAATAAAGTTGAATACCATCAGAGTACTCCTGTCAATGGCAGCCAATTAAGATTGGCCTCTCCAACAATTTGACATCAAAAATGTGTTCTTAAATGAAAAATTGAAGGAAGAAGTATATATGAAGTTTCCTCCAAGCTATGACAAGCAAGGAAGAGAAAATAGAGCTTGCAAGTTAAAAAAGTATTTGTATGGTTTAAAGCAATCACCCAGGGCCTGGTTCGACAAGTTTACTAGAATTCTTAATTCTGAAGGGTATATTCAAGCTCAATCAGATCATACAATATTCTTCAGAATCAAAGAAGGTAAGAAGACAATTTTGATTGTCTATGTAGATGACATCATAGTCACTGGTAATGATATAGCGGAAATGAAAATACTCAAGTTAGCCTTGACAAAAGAGTTGGAAGTCAAAGACCTAGGAGAGATGAAGTATTTCCTACGAATGGAAGTTGATCAAAAAGGGAGATTTATATCTCACAGAGAAAGTATGTTCTAAATCTCTTAAAGGAGACTAGTATACTGGGATGTAAACCAAGTACCACTCTCATAGAAAGTACTAATTTTGAAGTTGATAGAAAACTGGTTGATCGAGAAAAATACTAGAGACTTGTTGGGAAGTTAATTTACTTATTACATACTAGACCAGACATTGCTTTCGTTGTAAGTGTGGTAAGTCGCTATATGAAGGTCATCTTGAGGCAGTTTATAATATTTTAAAATACTTGAAGGGGACACCAAGAAAGGGGCTATTATTCAAAAGAGGAGAACAGAGGACCATAGGAGTATATATGGATGCAAATAGGGCAAATTCAATGGAAGACAAAAAATCAACTACTGGATATTGCACCTTTGTATGGGAAAATTTAGTCACATGACAAAGTAAGAAACAAAAGGTAGTAGCTAAAAGCCGTGTGAAAGCCAAATTCAGAGCCGTAGCAAAGGGCATCTGTGAAAGACTAATTGAAAAGAGTGTTGATAGAGTACAAATTATCTGTGAAACACCTATAAAGCACTATAGTGACAACAAAGCTGCTATCAGCATGTCTCATAATCCTATTCATCACGATAGAACTAAAGCATGTGAAAATGGACTGACATTTTATCAAAGAAAATATTGAAGATGGAACTGTATGGCCTATATACCAACAAAACGGCAAACTGTTAATATGTTCACAAAAGGGCTTCAAAGACAATGTTTTGAAGAATGTGTTAATAAGTTGGATATAATAGATATCAATGATCCAACTTAAGCGGAAGTGTGATCCTGATCCTAATCCTGTTGACCAAGTATTTATGAGAATATATTTATTTTTGTATTGTTATCGTTTATGTAGATCCATGATAGGCCACTATGACGTCGTTTGATCCATGTAGCCGACCCCACCTAGTCGGAAAAGGCTTAGTTGTTGTTGTTGTTGTATCGTTTATGTAGGAAAATTAGCCTGATTATAGGATAGCATGTTTTTCGTAATCAACTAGGATTTCTTGTTTTCATATTTATCTCCTTAATTGTAGCTATTCCCATTCTCCCTTTAGTGTATATGTACTGACTCTGAATCAATAGAATATACAATTTTACGCTCCCATGAACACAAAACCACACCTTGTTTATACAAACCTCCTCGAATAAGAAGATAGCAACCTTAATTGTATATGACGATCATATAATTTTGACAGGTGATTATGAAGAAAAATTGATTCAATTGAAGAAACTATTAGTCAAAGAATTTGAAATTGAAGACCTTGATAATCTTAAATATTTTCTCAGCATGGAACTCGCACGATCCAAAAAAAGAATCTGTCAGCCAACACAAATATGTACTATATCTACTAAAAGAAATAGGTATGTTTGGATGTAAACCTGCAGATACTCCAATGGAGTCCACAAAAAGGGTAGATAATGAAAAGGACAGTGTATAATAGATAAGGGGAGATATCAAAGACTTATACAACATCTCATTTATCTCTCACACTCGGCCTTATATTGGATTCTCTGTTAGAGTTGTAAGTCAATTCATGAATAACCCCACAGATCACATAGAAGCAATAATCAAAATCCTAAGGTATCTTAAAATGACCCTAAGAAAAGTACTACTCTACAAAAAGAATAATGTCAAAGATATTGAAGTATTCTCTAATGCAAATTGGGCTAGTAGTATATTTAACAGAAGATCCACATCAAGATATTGCTCTTATATATAGGGTAACCTAGTAACATGGAGGAGTAAAAAATAATCCGTTGTCTCAAGGAGTAGTGCAGAAGTAGAATTTAGAACCCTAGCCTTTGGAATTTGTGAAGGCATGCGGCTACAAAATCTACAAAATGAACTGGGAGTAACTAATGGAAAATCCATCAAAATGTTATGTCATAACCATGCTACCATAAGTATCGCAAAGAACTCTATACATCATGATAAGACTAAACAAATTGAGATAGATCAACATTTCATTGCAGAAAAAATTGACAAATTCATTATACAGTTGGTCCACACTCCCACGAGATCTCAAATAGCTGATATACTCACCAAAGCCCTTCCACAAACTATATTTGAAGATTTGAGTAACAAGCTATGTATGTCAATGGATATTTCCTTGATTTACTCTTCTGCATGATTGTCAACAGATATTTCCTTGATTTACTCTTCTGCATAATTAGTTTAATTATTGACAGATTGTATAGGGATCAGATTAGCATATATTTAGCATTGTTTCCTTGAATCATGGTATATTATTGTAAATACTACCTATATGTAGGCTAAATACTACAAATGGGTTTACTCAGTCAATGTTCGATCTGATGACAGTTTGGATCGTTATAAAGCTCCGCTTGTTGTCTTTGAGAACAATCAGGAATATGGTGTCAATTATGAGAAGACATTTGCTCCTGTGGCTAAGATGACAACTGTTCGTATGATCCTAGCTCTTGCTGTTTCCAATGATTGGCCACTACATCAGATAGATGTTAAGAATGCTTTCCTTCACGGGATCTTAAAGAGTGTATTTATATGAAGCCACCTCCAAGATTGTTTTTTTCTCTGACCTCCAATGTTTGTAAATTTCGACGCTCTCTTTATGGTCTCAAACAAGTACCACGGGCTTAATTTGATAAATTTCGAACCACTTTATTACAATTTTCCTTTAAGCAGAGCAAGTATGACGCTTCATTTTTTTTGAAAATCAGACAAAGGTCTGGTTGTCCTTTTAGTTTATGTTGATGATATTGTGATCACTAGTTCTGATTCTGCTCTACTTGTCCAGCTTAAGACCCACCTCTCAAAATCTTTTCATATGAAAGATCTTGAATCTTTTACGTATTTCTTTGGTCTTGAGGTGCATCGTGGTCCGTATTTCACTCAATCAACATAAATATGCTAGTGATTTAGTGACTACAGTTGAATTGCAGGAAGCTACCTCTATCGATACTCTCATAGAATCAAATGCCAAGTTTCGCAAAGAGGAGGGTTACTTACTTGTTGATCCCAGTTTATATCGAAAATTGGTGGGTAGCCTTGTCTATCTCACCATCACTAGACCTAATATTTCTTTTGTTGTACAGCAAGTCAGTCAGTTTCTTCAGACTCTTTGTCATCTTCATTTGGCAACTGTCCGTAGGATCATCTGCTATGTTCAAGGCACTTCTGCCCAGGGCTTATTCTTTCCCACAAGCAATTCTCTTCGTCTTGTCGCTTATAGCAATGCTGATTGGACTGGTTGTGCTGATACACGTCGCTCCATCACTGGTTGGTATGTGTTCTTAGATGATGCATTGATCTCCTGGAAGAGTAAGAAGCAAGACCAAATTTCCAAGTCATCTACTGAATCTGAGTACCGAACAATGTCTCTTGCTTGTTCTAAAATTATTTGGCTTCGGGGTTTGCTTGGTGAGTTAAACTTCTCTATGAACAATCCTACACCTTCACATACTGATAATATAAGTGTTATTCAGATCACATCCAATCCTGTCTATCATGAGCGCACAAAGCATATTGAAGTCGACTGTTATTTTATTCGTAAAGCCTTTAAAGCTCGTATTATTACTCTTCCTCGCATTTTCATTGAATTACAAATGGCTGATATTTTTACCAAAGCTCTCACTCGTCATCGACATTGCTTTCTAAGTAGCAAATTGATGCTTGTTGATCAACCCGCATCAATTTGAAGGAGATTGTCAACGGATATTTCCTTGATTTACTCTTTTACATAATTAGCTTAATTACTGACAGATTGTATAAGGATCAGATTAACAGATATTTAGCATTGTTTCTTTCAATCATAGTATATTATTGTAAATACTACCTATATGTAGGCTGATCCCCAGTAACATTAGGATTGATCAGAATAATATTCAGCGATTCATACAGTATTTTGATGTATTTTGTCAATGTATGCACAATATCTATGCCCAAGCTTAAGGGGAAGTGCTGAATTAGACACGTAGGTTTAGGGATTAGAAGGAACCAGTTTGTTACAACTGGCTCTCTGTTATTTGGGATAAGATAAAATTGATCCTAGAAGATCAGTTCTATTTTGAATAGGATTAGTATGCCTTATCTTTATTTTAAATTTATTGTTTTCTAATAAGATAGGATTTTTAATCCTAATCTGATTATGTAGACTAGTTGCTTGTATATATACTTGTATGTACTGCATCAGAATGTACAGAGAATAAAAAATATCACTTTTATTCCTTAATTCACACTCCACATGAGTAGCCCTCCCAGCCATTAGCTGATCTCCCCTACTTGGGTTGCTCACCAGGGCACCGTTAACTCACAACTTCTCACTAATGCCAAATTCTCCAACCTCTATTCCTATATATATATATATATATTGACATTCGTATAATATGTAAATTCAAAATTTTCAAACTCGCTATTTAGTGATCTACTTCCAAAGAGAACCATAATCAACATTATCCTATATTCAAAGAAACTATATTATTCAAATTACGTACAACAAAAATCATTAAGAAAGGACCATGATCTAGTAAATAGTTTCTATCTCTCATTCTTTTTATTTATTTTTTGTTTGTGTGGTCATTTTCCCTTTTCTTCGACTGGCTTATGTCTAAATTATGTCATCCATGTTTGAGCCGAGATTGCCGTGTGTCCAAGCCAAAAAAATAATTTTTTTCAATCAGGCATGCCTATTCGAATGTCAGCCACACATCATCAATGTGTTAGTAGTTGAACATGTCTAACATGCCTCAAGATAGGTGTGTCTACTTTATAGCTCCACTCCTTATAACTCCCCAAGTTGCACCAAGACCTTTGTTTGTAAATTCCTTAATAGCAAAACCAACAAACCAACACTTATCCATAATTCCTATTAAGAGATATTTAGAGTTAAGGAAAGTCTTGTTGATTAATAAAAGAGTGCAGTTACTGTAACGCCCCCAATTTACGTTACGTAAAAAAAAAAAATTTTTTCCTACAATTTAAAAATAAAAATTATAGGATGTTAC
This sequence comes from Gleditsia sinensis, assembly GCA_037074535.1. Classification (NCBI taxonomy): domain Eukaryota; kingdom Viridiplantae; phylum Streptophyta; class Magnoliopsida; order Fabales; family Fabaceae; genus Gleditsia; species Gleditsia sinensis. The sequence goes on from CM073473.1 coordinate 41,732,851, forward strand.
AATTACCATAAAAAGAGGTATTGAGAATATGAGAAAGTATTCTTGATCAAAAAATAGTTACTTGTAGTGCACCCAAAGTAAAGGGTAGAAGTACTTTTGCGGTCATGGTATTAGTATAAATAGAGGTTGAGAGGTAAGTGTTATAGATATCATAATTGAGTCTTACAATAATATATTTTGTTTGGTATCCCCTCCTTTTCTCCCTTTTACTCTCCCCATTTTCTCAACAGTACTAAACTACCACAACGATCACACTAGAACTCAACATTAGCAACTCCAGAACATAAAATAGTACATTCACATATTGAAATTCATGGAAGAATGACAAACCTCCATAAAATATATGATCAAACTCGAGTCATTGGTTTTTTTTCTTGGAAATTTCATTCCGTTTTTTGAAAGCTACAATTAGGATTCAAGATGGATGGTACACGAGCTTTAATACCATGATGAGAAAATAGGAAGAGATAAAGTTAGGGAAAAAAAGAAAATGACCAAACAAACTATATTATTGAAAGACTCAAATACAGTAAGTGTAACATTGACCCCTCAACCTCTATTTATACTAAATATTATAGCCACACAGAGACATTTATATTTGAGTGTAGTTCAAGTAACTATTTCCTTAACCTTCAAGACTTTCCAAAATTGTAAATTAATACCTTGTGAGAGGGTAGCTCTTTTCTTAACCTTCAAGAGCTTCCTAAATTCATAAAACCTCTTAACAAACTACAACAACTCAAAAAACATAAAGCAACAAAGTAGTGAAGAAAGTTAAAAAAACAAAAAAAAACAAAGAATTAATAAATAAAGCATCTAGAAAATTGCAGATTCACACTAGCATAGGACATCCCAATGCCATCATCAGTAGTGGTAGATCCAATTGCTAATGTCACATATCTAGGGGGCTTGAGAGATTGAATATTAGGAAACAACAATAACTAAGTATTCTTTCACTAGGTGAAATCGGCTATATGGATCAAACGACGCTACAGTGATCTATTATAAATAAAGTTAATAGAGAGATTATTAATTGTTAAATCTTTCTTAATAGTTTCACCTATTATTTTTTTTACCTCCCTCTATCTCTAACTATTGAACTGCTCTCTATCTGATCTAGTCTTTATACTAGAATTTTTACTTCTCCATATATGGCCAAGTCACCTTAAGAGAAATTTCACCATCTTTTCCACAATAGGTGCTACTCTAATTTTCTCTCAAATGCACTTATTCTTAATCATATATATTCTAATGTGTCCACACATCCAACGTAACATTCTCATCTCTGCGACATTGAATTTATTTTCATGTTGTCTTTTAACCATCTAACATTCAGTATCATACAATATTTTCGATCTTATCGCTATACAGTAGAATTTTCCTTTAACCTTGACCGATACTTTTCTATTACAAATGACATCTGAAACCTTCCTCTATTTCATCTATCTCACTTGAATCCTATGGTTTACGTCCTCCTTTATTTCTCCGTCATTTTGTATAATAAATCCAAGATATTTAAAGCTTGTAACTTGTTTTATAAGATGATCTCTAAATTTTACTTGTAAATTCGTATTTTTTGTCTTTTACGAAAATTACATTCCATATATTCTGTTTTATTTTTATTTATATAAAACCCATGTGTTTCCAAAACTTGTCTCTATAACTCTAACTTTATATTTATTTTCTCTTCCGATTCATTAACTATTACTATCTCATCTACAAAAAGTATAAAGCAAGGTCTCAAATTTTGAATATGTTCAGTAACTACATCTAAAATCAAGTTAAGAAGATATGGACTCTGATAGGAACCCCTGGTGGTGTGTGGTGCTAGAGTAAAAATGAAGATAAAACAGAGTGCAGATGCTAGAAAATACCTCTAGTAGTCCCTGAACAACAGCTAAGCCTCTGGAAGAATTATTTGGTAAAATAGAGTATTGGTGCAAAAGAAAATAAAACACCACTCTTGACACATTCTTGACTACCAAGTACCTCCCCACGTCCTTCCATTCTTTCTGCCTGCCCCTCTTCACTGTTGGTCCTCCCTTTTTCATCCTTCCCCGCACTAACACTATTGGCAGACTGGCCAATCCTCTTTTGACAACTATCCCCTTTAGTCTTTTCTTCATTCCCACGTGCTAATTTTGCACTCATCTCATTTGCCTCCCCTGCACTATCATTCTTACGGTTCCTCCTCCTATACACATTCTTTATGGAGGGTCTAACATTACCCCCCCCCCAAAGGAGAGCCACCTTGTCCTCAAGGTGTCTCTGATGAGCTCATATTTTTCCCAGGTGTTTTCACAGGGAGGTAAGTATTGCCATTTGATCAGCACTTTGATCTTGCCATGAGTGAGGTGCCTGATATCTTCCACCTGTTCTGGTTGGAGCATCAATTCCAATTCCTCATTTAAATAGGGAGGAAGTGGTTGGCTCACAATATGATTACTGAGGCATTTCTTTAACTGAGAAATATGAAATACTGAGTGAATTCGGGAAGTAGGAGGAAGGTCCAAGTGATAGGCTATAGCTCCCATTCTGTCCAATATCTGGTATGGACCATAACATCTGAGACTCAACTTTTCATTGAGGCGTTTGGCTAATGAATGGAGGCAGTACAGTTGAAGTTTCAAGAATACCCAATCACCAACTACATGCTCTACATCACTTTGATGAGTGTTAGTAGACTTGGTCATCTAATGCTGAGCTTTTCTTAAATTCTCTTTGAGTTGATCGAGGATATTGTTTCTTACTTTCAAATGGAGTTAACTTCCACTACCTTGGATGGAGTGTTTGTATATCTTATCAAGGGGGGAAGGTCTCTGCCATAAAGCGCTTTGAAAGGTGTCATGCCCAAGAAACTGTGATATGTGGTGTTGTGTAACATCCCTAATTTCGTTTTATGTATTAATAAAAGTACAAAAGTATTCAATGTAACATCCATAATTTTATTTCTTTTATTGATAAAGGTACATAAATATTTAATTAAAAAAATAAAATTTATTAGACAATTATTAAATATCTAAGAAAATATAATCCTTAGAAATTCTTCACCTTACGCATTTGTATAGAAATGTTTTAATATTAATGGAATAGGTAAAAAAAGAAAATTTAAGAGGAAATATTATAAATAAAAATGCTAAAGAAAGATGAAATTCTTAGGTAACTATGAAGCACGGACACTTCATTTAAGGACGTGTCGACGTGTCGGACACTCTACGGATACCGACACTCTTCGGACACTCTTGGGACACGTGTCCGACGCGTGTCCCGTGTCCAACTTTTTTTAAAAAAAAGTATAAAAAAAAAAAACTCGTGACACCTTTTTGAACGTGTCCGACACTTATTTCAAACATTTTAGACATAAATCCTCCATCTCCTTTTAATTTTTATTTGAAGTTAGAACCCAACACCAATTATTGCAACTTGTATCTTGGTCATCGTAACATGTCTTCCATTGAAGTTGGGTACCCACATCTATCGTAACTTGCATTCTAGTCATCGCATCTCTATTGTTTGTTTTTGTTGACCATTGAGAATAAGTTTATCTATTTTCTCTAATTGGATTTGTCTATGTGCGTGTGGCTATGTGCATATTTATTTTCAACAAGTCTTCGAAGTTTGTTTTTTTATGCAAGCATATATACCTATTCGAAAATTTGCTTTTGGGGTTCAAGCTTTTCTATGGAGGAAAAGAAAGCCAAATTCTTCAACTTTTTGCATTGTCTCTTAATGTCTTACATAAATACATACAGTGGTAAAGAACTGAGGTAGCTTTTATCGATGAAGGAGTTGAATTATAATAATGCACATATTATTCTTTTTGGAGTTGCTCTCTTATTTTTATTATTTGTTATTGTTGTATGTACACATAACTTTTGTATTCTTTGTTATTTTTTGTTGTTGGTGATGTTAGAGTTTTATCAGCGACAAATATATCTTTGTATAAGTCAAAATTAGAAAGTTTTTTTCACAGACGAAAAGAATGAAAACAATAGCAATAATGAAGAATATATTGAAGAAAAATGAATGTTTATTGTATTATAAATTTATGATAATTTTTTTGAGATTAAGTTGTGAAATGAGTAGTAAATAATTTTATTTTTTGGCTCTATATATATATATATATATATATATATATATATATAATTTTTTTTTAATTCACGTGTCTTCAACGTGTAGTGTCCTACATTTTTTAAAAATTTACGTGTCACGTGTCCGTGTACGTATCCGTGCTTCATAGTTAGGTAAGAAAGATAAATTTTTGTGAAGTAAGTAAAGGTCTTAAAATTTCAAAAAGATCGGATTAGAGTAAATTTTCTTAATTTAAGAGCAAAAGTTACTAAGTTTAGTATCTCCACCCATAAATTAAACTTTCACCTATGGACACTTCATATAGAGTTTTTCTACTTCACATAAATTTTTAGCAAGTCAATAGGATAGCCCAATGAAGAAATAAAACATAGACTTTGATTAGGATATAGAAATTGGACCGGTAGCTCAAAAATTATGAAAATGTGACCAAACCCACTATGAAAGGTAGAATTTTAACCAAAACAAAGAAAATGGGCAAGAATGAGCCCAAACCCAAGAGGAAAAATAAAAATAAAAAACAAAATTTAAGTGATGAAATAATGGTGTAATCAAGATTAGGTGACATGGTATGCAGATTTTTTTATAGCTCTGACTTTTAGTACACGTTGGATCGAGTTATTCTATGATCGAGTTATTCCTTAATTTCGTTTCTTTTATTGATAAAGGTACATAAAAAATTTTAATTAAGAAAATAAAATTTATTAGACAATATTTTAGATATCTAAGGAAATATGATCCTTAGAAATTCTTCACCTTATGTATATGCATAGAAAATGTTTCTAACATTAAGAGAACAAATAAAGAAGGAAAATCTAATAGGAAAGAAATTAGAAATAACATACTAAAGAGATGCAAAATTCTTGGATAAGGAAGATAAATTTTTAGAAACAAGTAAAGGTCTTAAAATTTCAAAGAACATTGAATTAGGGTAATTTTTCCTAATTCAAGAACTATAGTTACTAAGTTTAAAATCTTTACCCATACATTGGGCTTTTACCTATGGACACTTCATATAGAGTTTTTCCACTTCACATAAGTTTCTAGCAAGCCCATTGGATAACCTAAACAAGAAATTAAACATAGACTTGGACTAGGATATAGTAATTTCACCAATAGCCCAAAAATTATGAAAATGTGACCAAGCCCACCAAGAAAGGAAGAATTTTATCTAAAGCAAAGAAAATGGGTAGGACAAGCCCATAATGGGTAAGAATAAGCCCAAATCCAAGAGCAAAAATAAAATAAAATAAATTAGATGATAATATAATAATAAGAATAAAGATTAGGTTACATGGCATTAAGACAAAAATTTAGCAAGTGGTGTGATTCTACATTCATCATTTAGGCAAGTGGCATGATAATACAAGGCTTTAGGACAAAAACATCTATATCCTTCACTCATAATTTTAGCAAGTGGTATGATAATACATGGTATTAGGACAAAACATTCATAGCCCACACAAATAATATCAACCAAATAATGGAGATTGAAGGGCTAGAAATTTGCCACTTAAAAAGGCAACCTATCATAATTGATTAAGACAAAAGAAAAATTAAATGAATCCCTAAATCAAAGGGACCTTGTCCCTTATCTTAAGAACATATCATCATAATTTTCAAAATACAAATCTCCTTTTCCTATGCATATCTTGACTAAGGAAGAGGAAGACAAGAACATAAGTTGTTTGTTTTCCAAAAATTCAACAAAGTGTATCTTAATTGTGATAAGGTAGATCCATGATCATGAAAGGTGAATTATTTGGTGGTCTATATAAGAGAACCCACCCTTACAACACTTTAATTTCGTTCAAGTGAGAAAGAGAGAGAAATAGAAGCAAGGTAGAGTGAGGAAAGGAGAGAAGAGAGAAGAAGAAAGGAAGGAAGAAGAAGGAGAAGTTTAGAAAGCTAAAGGTAAGTTTAACAATATTTCTTTTTGAAGAAAACTTTTGAAACTTATAATATTTATATGAGATTTTGATCTTAGAACTTTTATGATTGGTCATGATGTTGCTATATCATGTTACATATTGATCTTGCATGTGATGTATGTTTGAATACTTAGGTTGGTGTAGATAGTTCTGCATGGTTATGGCTATGGGTGGCAGAATTTTAAGCTTCGGTAATTTAATTTCTGGGAATTATTGGTAGGGAATTAAAATAAATGGTTAACATAAGAATTAAAGATATATGTGTCCCGGATTTTTAGCCACTGGAATCATTCCATTTGGAGTCCATATGAGGTAGATATGGTCTGATTAGTAGTCAAAGGTCAGAAAATGAATCATCAGGGAAGAATATGTTAGGATAGCTTCGGTAATTTAATTTCTGGGAATTATTGGTAGAGAATTAAAATAAATGGTTAACATAAGAATTAAAGATATGTATGTCATGGATTTTTAGCCACTGGAATCATTCAATTTGGAGTCCACATGTGGTAGATATGGTCCGATTAGTAAGCTAAGGTCAGAAAATGGTTCATCAGAGAAGATTATGTTAGGACAGCTTTTGTATTTTAATTTCTGGGAATTATTTGTATGGAATTAAAATAAATGGTTAACATCAACCTTATATATCTATGTCTCATGGAAATATGCCCACTGGAATTATGCAATTTGGAGTTCATATGAGGTAGATATGATCCGATTAGTAAGCAGAGGTCAGAAAATGTTTATTCAGGGAAGAGTATGTTATTAATGTTTTAGTTTTTGAATTTCTGGGAATATTCTGTAGAGAATTAAAATAGCGCGCCAACATAACAATTATAGATATATGGCTCATGGAATTTTACCAATTGGAATAACTCAATTTGGAGTTCAAATTTGAGAGATATTGTCTAATTAGTTAGTAAAGGTCAGAACCTAAACGAGAAGAAATAATACTAAATTTAAAGGAGTAATAACACCACAATATCATACTATTTTGTTGATATGATTAACATAATAGTTTTAGATAATTGTCTTAGCTTTTCATAGACACTAATATCATCTTAATCGGAGTTAAAATGAGAGAGTTATGCTCTGATTTGTAAGCAAAGGCTGTGTTAAAAGTTAGTAAACCTATTTTCAATATTTTTCTACCCTAGATGAATTTTTTTAAGGTAATAATAGAAATCAATTTGAGGAAAAATGCTCTATAAAATTTGTAAGAACATGTGTTGGAAATTATATAAGTAGAAATAAAATGACTAAATGCCTAGACATAAAGAAAATGAAAAGAATTATTCTAGTTACTGGAAAAAAATTGTGATTTGTGAAAAGTGCATGTCTAAGGAAAGCTCTGGCAAGGAAAGACTTGGTACTTAAGCGTGTCCATTAGTGACCCACCTCTCTTTTCTGGGAACTTTCCTGGTGCGCTGTTTACAGACTACAATTACTATCCAGTTATCGAGGTATTAGTGTGAAATTTTGACATGGAAATATTTTATAAAGTGAAAATTAGAAAATGATTATATTCATGGCATAATTTCAGTTTACCAATGAATTTTGAGAATGATTATGTTTTGATACATTATGGCATGAGAATATAATGAACATACTCGTTATTGGAATCATATTTTCGGCTATTAATATGAAAAGAAAAGAAATGAGCACGGTCACATGGCAATCCGTGTGGTGCACCAGTAGGGGACGCCCTACCAACGGTTATGATCATGTTAATAAGAAAAGAAAGAGAAAGTGTGCCATGTCGGACGGAGCGAGATAAGCCCGTACCGAAAAGTAGAGAATACTCACCCTGACCGGGGTAGCTTGAAGTAAGAATAAGTGGATAGCCATCATATGAAACTCGAAAAATAGTTATTCATACCATACATGTCATAACTGTATAATTTTCATATGCATGATAAAGTGCATTCATGTGACTTAAAGATATTTTCTGTAGTTTATACAGCTGAACATGACATGATGAACTATATTGATGGTAAATTATGATTTATTGTTGAACTTACTGGGATTTAATTCTCACTATATTTCCATATCATGTTCAGAATAATAAATATGCAGATATTCTCTATGACACTTATTATCTCTGTACGTTGGATCGAGGTGCCCTACCTTGGGCAACTTCCAGTTATTTCAGATATAACTGTCGTAGATGTAACTGAGATTCCGGTGGACGTGCCACCCGAACCAGTGTCCCCGGAAGTAGTTGATATAGATGATTAGAACTAATATGTATTTTTGTACAAATGTTTGTAAAATAATAGTGTGTAGTTTGTAAAATAATATTGTGTATGGAAACTCAGTATTGTATAAATTAAATAAATGTTATATTGAGTTAAGTTGTAACGAGGTAATAATTTCATCGTATTTTTTTTAAAAAAAAAAAAATTTACATAAATGGAGTTGTTACAGCTATAGCTTCATTCCCCTAAACAAAGAAATCCTTCTTAAGAAGCTGGGTAAGTGGAGGCGGAGCTGCTATATTTCCATAATTCTTCACAAATCTTTTGTAGTAGCCAGTAAGGCTCGGAAATCCCCGGAGTTCCTTCAGAGTTTTAGGTTGGGGCCAATTCACCATGTGTGTTATTTTATAAGAGTCTGCCGCTGCCCCATGTGTTGAGATTATATGCCCCAAGTATTGCACTTCCTTGCTACCAAAAGAGCACTTGCCTTAATTGACATACAGTTGATTCTCCAGTAATAAGTATAGCGTCATCCTGAGGTGGGACAAATGGGCTTCCAGATTTTGGCTATAGACCAGTATATCATCAAAAAATACGAGGATAAACTTTCAGAGATAAGAGCGAAATACCTCATTCATCAACGATTGAAAGGTGGATGGTGCATTAGATAATCCGAAGGGCATAACTAGGAAATCATAATGTCTCTCGTGGGTCCTGAAGGTTGTCTTCTCCATGTCATTTTCCCTTACATGGATTTGATATTTGAATTTCAAATCTAATTTGGAGAATACTGATGCTTCACCCAGCTCATCAATTAACTCATCAATTGCCAGAATTGAAAATTTGTCAAGGATGGTGAGATCATTCAAGGCTCAGTAGTCAACACAGAATCTCCATCCACCGGACCTCTTCTTAACAAGCAAAACTGGGCTAGAGAAAGGGCTAATGCTTGGCTTGATAATCCCTGTTGCCATCATTTCCCTCACAATCCTCTCGGTTTCTAACTTCTGATAATGCAGGTAATGATAAGGCCTGATTTTGGGTGGTTCTGCTTCTTACTTCAATCTCATGAATGACCATGGTTGCGCTTAGGAGGTAACTGAAGGGGTGGATCAAATACTGGCGTAAATTCTATCAATATTTTCTGCAGTTCACTGCTGGTTGCTATCTCTTCTAGTCGTTTGGTCATCATATTACCAAAATCCAAAATCCACCTTGGCTACCCTGCACTGACTTAAGCATTGTCTTTAGAGACACCATGAGTTTGGATAGTGATGGGTCCCCCTGCAATCTTATCTGCTTCCCTTCCCACACAAAAGACATCGTCAAAGTGCTCCAGTTAGTGCAAACGTTGCCCAGGATGCTGAGCCACTCTACCCCTAATACCATATCAGCACTACCAAGCTCAAAGGGTAGAAAATCCTGAATGACAAGCAGTCCTTGCAATAGCACTCCCACTTTCTTACAGATGCATGCTCCCTTGACCCAGTACCTATTCCCTACAACTACCCCAAAGGAACGGGTGCGTAGGACTGGAAGATTCAGCTGGGTCATCACCTCTTGCAAAATGAAATTATGAGTGGTCCCATTGTCTATCAAGACAATCACCTCACGACCTTCAATCTTCCCCCTCAGTTTCATGGTTCTCGGAGTATCTAGCCCCACTATCGAATTCATGGAAATCTTAGGTCTGGTTAGCCTCGGCCACTATTTCTTGTACCTCGGCTAGAGCTCCTTCTTCATCTTCATTGTCGTCTTCCTCATATTCAACCAATAAAATCTGTAACTACCGGTTTTTGCATTTGTGATTGGGTGTGTAGCGCTCATCGCATCTGAAGCACGGTCCATTTTCTCTTTTCGATTGATACTCGACATCTGATAGCCTATGAAATGCCCCTCTATTTCGGATACCCCCCGGTCCCTTGGTCTGTCTCGGGTCGCACTCTGCTTCGTTCTATTGTTCTGCTGGATCCCACAAACATAGGTGCATAAGCTGGAGCAGTGGTGGGTTGGGCCCGATGGGTTTCAATGGGGCTAGTCATCTTGGACTTGAAATTCATAAACGGGCTAGGTCAAGTTGGTGGGTACCCGCGCAAGCTTCTTGTTCCCTTGCTCTTCTCCAACGCCTTATTCCTGTCTTCTACCCATTGTGCCATTGTCATGGCTTAGGCTAAGGTCCTCGATCCCATCATCCTCAACTCTGCTCGTATTTCTTCGTGGACGCCATTTACGAATGCTTCCTTAAGGAGTTCGTCCGATAGATCGTGAAAGGTGGCTGAGAAAGCTTTGAACCTTTTTCTATAATCTTCTACCTCTCCCTCCTGTCGAAGAGACAACAACTCTTCATATGCTGAGCCGCCTTGAGTAGAGCAAAATCTGTCCAAGAGCTCCATTTTGAATACTGCCCAGCTGGTGAAGGGGAATCTTGTTTCCATCCATTGTACCGAATTCAAAGTCCTTCCCTCCATGCACACGGTTGTTGATGCCACCCGTTCTCCCTCAAGAATTCCATTAACGGCAAAATACCACTCAGCCTGAAATATCCAGCCACTCGAGTCATCGCCAGAGAAGACGGGCTACTCCAACTTTCGCAGTATGGACTCTCCCAATCAGGGGCGGATTCAAAAATTTTAGTTAGTGGAGGCAAAAAATAATTTATAAATATTTTTATTAAAAAACTTATTTTGGTGAGGGTAATATTTAATTTTTTATAAAAACAAAAAAAAATTACTACATATATTAATTAACAAAAAAAATTTCTTGTGGGGGCAATTGCCCCCACACCCTTCAACGTAGATCCGCCACTGGTCCCAATCCTTTTCGATTTCTCAACGAAATGTTAGCTCTGCTTCCTCCTTCATCACCATTTCCCCTCAGGTTCTCCTAGGTTCCTCCTTGCTCGGCCTCAGGGAACAAGGGTAATTTGCCCCTATGGTCCCTCTAGTTCATTACTGCTCGCAGTTCCACTAACATGCCCATCATAGTTTGCATACTTGCTTCCATACTAGCCACCTTATCGGTCACTCCTCTCACATCTTGTTCCAAATGTTTTATTCAGAAATCCATCCTGGTGCTAACCATCCACTAGAGTTTTTTACGGCTCTGATACCATATTGACAGAAACCCCTGTGGTGTGTGCTGCTAGAGTAGAAATGAAGATAAAACAGAGTGCAGATGCTGGAAAATACCTCTAGTAGTCCTTGAACAGCAGCTTAGCCTCTGGAAGAATTATCCAATGAAATGGATTATTGGTGCAAAAGAAAATGAAACACTACTCCTGACACATTCTAAGCTGTCAAGTATCTCCCCACGTCCTTCCCTTCTTTCTACTTGCCCCTCTTCACTGCTGGTCCTCCCTTTTTCATCCTTCCCCGCACTAACAGTATTGGCAGGCTGACCAGTCCTCTTTTGACAACTGTCCCCTTCAGTCTTTTCTTCATTCCCACGTGTTAATTTTGCACTCATCTCATTTGCCTCCCCTATAGTATCATTCTTACGATTCCTCCTCCTATACACATTTATAGGGGTTCTAACAGACTCAGAAATAAACATTGATGTAATTCTATAGTTGTAGAAAAAACCTGTGTCCCCATTCTATGTTTTCACACAAGTTGTGGTCCTATCGGACATATATTTCATTGTTCGAATATAAGCAATACTTACTCTTTTCTTCTCTAAAACCTTCCATAAAACCTCTTTTAGCACTCTAAATCTAAGCCATGATCCATAGCCCCAAAATCTAAAACCCAACATTTAAACTTACAATGGATAGAGGATCAACATGAAATGGAATTACCTAGTTGAACATATGATACAATAAGAATATATGCCTGACTGAAGAAGCTTGGAACATTTCTCCTTATAAATTGTGATAGTTTCTTGTTTGCCACTATTGGATGGATTTGAAGGATTTGAAGACAAGGACACAATATTAGCTTTGGTTGTCAGATGTGGTTTGCCATTCAAACTCCAACATTGCTCACAAATGTGACCTATTCATTTGTAGCAAGTGCATATACAAGAGGGGAACTCTTCCACTATCACCGTGACCACAATGTGCATCTGGTCCTCTTCATCCACTATTGATATTATCATCTCTTGAGAATTAGGTAGCAGAGGCAGAACTCTCATTATTAGGGCGCTGACCACCACTTTCTTTGGTAGTAGCAAGTCAAAGTTGAAAATATGCTTCTGCAAAGGTTGAAAGTTCTACTCCCACGAGAATATTAGATCTCAGCTATTCAAATTCCAGTTTAAGACGAATAAGATACCTAAATGTCACCAACTACTTTCTTTGTTCCTGCATATCTTCAACTTCGAAAGCAATGGGCTTAGCATTCTTAATGTAATCTTGAAAGAATAGCAAAATATTCAGTAGTCGATTTATCTTCCTGACAAGGTTCAAATGGGTCCACAAACAAATCATACATCCAGGTAAGGTTACTAGAATGTAGCAATTTTATGTAATCCCAGATAACCTTACAAGATACAAAATGGGTGCACAAATCTACCACTTCAGGTTCCATGGAATTCCATAGGAGGATTATTATTCAATTATCCTCTCAGACCCATGCATCACATTTCTTCCGATCTTTGGGAGGAGACTCAGTAAGGTGACCCTTTACCTTGACCAATGAGGTATACGGTAACAACTCTAGACCATTGAGTGTAATTATGGCCATTTAGGTTTTGGTTTGTGATTTGTAGGGGAACAAACACTGACCCAATGTTTTTGGCTCCATTATATGCTCAGTTTACTAAAAACATTTCCAAATAATTGTGAAGAAATCCAAGAAACAAATAAGACGAACAATGGTTACCAGAATATCATATAATGGAGAAAAGGAAGTTAAAATGGTCGAGAAAGAGCAAAAACAAGGACTAATTTCAGAACCTTTGTAGTGGTCCAACAACACACCAGTGAAAAATGGCTACTTGCGTATTAGCGCATGACAGGAGATGCTTCGAGAAGGGGGCAGTGCATGGGAAGGAATCCAGTGACAGAACTTCAGGTTTTGGCCACTAGGCATGTTTAGTGGTTTGGCTTGGTTCAATTTTGAATACAAGCAAAACTAATCCAAGCATACGGATCAAATTTTTTTGAAGTGACTCAATTAAATCAAACCAAACCATTGAAAATCAGTTTGGTTTGGTTTGGTTTGGTTTTGTTTGATTTGGTTTAATTGGTTTTTGCCTTATTATTATTTTATTTAATCCTAATTAATTAAAGATAATTTTTACAAAAAAATTATATATAAAATGTTTTTCCTTACGTTTTTATACCAAAATTTTTAAAATTTTAAATATTTAATCTTAAAGCTAGTATTTAATAAATGAGAATATAAAAAAATTATAATAAATATATATATAAATTTATAAATTATGAAAATTGTTTAATAGTCAGTTTGGTTCATTCTCCAACCAAAAACCAAACTGAACCACTTGATTTTCACTTGAAGAAAACCGAACTAAACCAACTTAAATTGGTTTTTTGATGGTTTAATTTGGTTTAATTTGGTAAAATCGGTTTTGGTTGGTTTTGAACACCCCTACCAACCAGTTTTGGGGTTGCAATCTTGATGCTGGTGTCAAATCTTTGTTTTGTCACCAGGAAGGGTGAACACCAGTGATGCTTGTGGTTGAGTTAGGGTTAGAGTTATGGTACCTAGCCCTATAACAAGTTAAATAATTACATGATCAGAATTTAGGGGTTGAAAGGAAGAAGTTTGCTTCAGCCCTTGTACTTTTCTTTCTTTATAATACTGAAAATAATAGAGTTTGACTATAACAGTAAACCAAAACACTAACTCCTAGAGATAAACTAAAATAATCTGATATTAATTAACACATAATAGAATAACTAACTGAATAGTACTTCAACAATTCTCTCAAATAGTAATTATCAGCATAAAGTGCTTACTAGGGTTTAAATTGAGTTTATCTATTCACAGGTTCCTTGCTTGCCTCATTCATTTCTAGGGTATGCTTGGTTCTCAAGTTTATGCTAGCCTGCTAAAGGCATAAGCTGGCTTTTCAACCCACTGCTTGTTTAATTTTGTCAGTTGCATAGTTAATAGACTTATTCTAACCTAGCTAAGATCAAAACCTTATTTTCCTAATCAAGTTAAGCTCACTAGACAGTTTTGTTCTTTGTTGTCAAAAGAAAAACTTGAGCATACCCTATTCAAGTCAAGCCAAGCACAAGTAGAGGGTTCCTGGGCCTATGTTCTGTGGGTGGACTTGAGGTCTTTCACATTACATTACAGAAAAAGCTCCTTTAAAGTGCAAACAAGTAACCATTGATTAAAAGAAAAATTAAGGGAGTTAGTTTTCACACATTCATAGGTCGTCATCAAGTTGTTTGCACCTTATGCTTTACTCTCTAAAGTGCACCCTGCACTTCTGACAATCTTTTTCCTTGCACTCCACATCTGCCAATATGGCTGCCAAATACCTAGTACCCTGCACATCTGTAGCATCAAGTTCAAGAGTGATTGATGCTGCCCCTCCCCCCCCCCCCAAAACTAGGGCCAACAGTGTTGGTATTGGCAAAGATAAAGAACAATTTACAATTTCTCAGTGTTGAAAGTAAGAAATGAAAAGGAATATTGATATAGATATACTAAAAGCAAATCTTCTGCTTACTTCTGAAAACATCAGCACTAAGAAAAGATAAAAGACTGACATATAATTTTGGGCAAAAGTACCTTATCAGGTAATTTGTCAAGGCCAAGCTCCCACTGTTCACAAATGCTGCGAATCATAGAGGCACAACCACTCCTTTCAGGGTTATCCATGAGGAAATAGGTAAGTTGAATCCATTTACAAAGGGTCCTTACATACTCCCGCTGAGATTTTACAAGTTTGCAAAAACTAATATACCAATAATTGACCTCAGTCTCAAGCTGAAGTGTAGCCCGGTGATGATAATCAGAATTTAGTATTGTGCTTTGATTATGACTGAGGTGACTCAACTGCTGAGAGATGAGAGTTTGGGCCTCATGACACTCAAACATTGTCCTCCACATTTGGGTCAACCTGCAAAACAATTAAAAGCATGAATCGAAACTCCAGGACAAGATTTAGATACAAATGTTACACTGTCCAAGTGTGTTCCTTATCATCTTCCAACTTAAATTACTTAAGCTATCCAAATAGAAGCTTCACCCTAGAGCAAGAGAAATTGATATTATATATAGTATTTCTTTGTAAGGTAAAAACTCAACAAGCAGTGCTTCTCAACCTCCTCTTTTATTTTATCTATCATACTTTAATTTGTTGATTATTGACATCATAATTTAGGGTTGAACAAGAACCAACTACCTTAGAAGAGATAATTTTTTCTTTTTCTTTTAGTTCCTTATTTCTATCTTTTTCATAATCAGAGGAACAACATTCTTCATTTATACAGAACCTATTGTAGCACAAGTAATCAATTTTATGGTTTCATTAACATGTTATATCTACACCAAATGAGCAGCCGTTTCTTGATGATTTTTTCTACAAATGCCTCCATGAGGATAAAAATATTGTTTCCAAATCTACATTGATGTTAACACATGATTCAAGTGGAGTAAGTCTAGAAGATCCAATGCTGGAGAACTCTACCCTGAAGTTAATGCAACCAGCTGAGGATAAAGCTCTTCATTTATGAGTTCCAATATTGATGTTGTTGTTTGGCCAATTGACTGCTGCAAGCGTATTACATCAGACTCTAAATTCTCAACATTCATTCGAGTTTTTTCAATCTTGATCCAGTCAAGGTTCTCGTCCTCTTGTTTTTGCAATAATAAGGACTTCCTCTCGTACTCCAATTTGGTATTTTCTGCCTCCTACATTATATGATGTTTAAACAATGAAAAATGTATGTTATTCAAGATATCAAGGAAACAACATACTCATACTAACTCGTCATAGGACTTATATATAACTCACTAAAGAAAAATCCAAAGCATTGACTTCAAGAAAAGATTTCTCCACAAAAAGGAGGAAAGAAATATTATGATAACAATGATAATATCAATACTTAAATTCTGCAACCTATTCCAGTTTAAGTATGTCCAGAAAAGTTAGAGATTACAACATTCAATTACTGTTTATATGTTCTTCCTGTTATATGCATATGGGCTTTTAGGATTGGCCATACATTATATTCTCCTAGTACTAGTGAAAGGATAAACTAACAATTCGATCTCTGAATTTATATACCCACTTAGCTTTAGTTCTCGAATTTCCCTGAAGATATCAAATCCATTGCATAATAGTCTCTCTAGAACTAATATGCAAATATTTTGATATTTTCAAAGACTAACAACATAATTAACATGCAACAAAATGATAATTTAAGAGACTAATTTGTACGCTCAAAAAAATTGGATTAAAGCTAAACAGGCCTACATATCTAGAGACCAAATTATTAATTTACTCACTAGTAGAATAGACTACATGGACTTCACAATTATCAATCTATTTCTCTTTCAAAAAGCCAACTAATTAAGTCAATACCTCATTAATCTATTTCTCTTTCTACACGATATCAAAGTACTTTTAATCCAAGAAACCTAGAAACCTAGCAAACAGTAGGAGGGGGAAAAAGAAGATCTTAGCCAGAGGTGCAACTCAAGCCATCCAGACCGCCTATGCCAATGGTTTGGTGATTTGAAGTTTAGAAGGAGGATCTAATGGCAGATCTGTAATTTTTGCAACTTTTGTATAGCATTCGTTTTTCTGCTCAATCTCACTCTTCAGCCAGAACAAGGTTGTTTTCTAACACATGGAAGGCCAACCTCCATTTAGGGGACCTACTCAAGGTTTCTGAAGCTTGTTTATGGATGGGCTATGCTATTTTGGGGTAATTTGTGGTGCTGAATAGGTACAACGTTTTTTTCTTATGGTTAAGTAATCTTTTGGCAGCAAGGAGTCATTTTTTTATTGTTTGGAACGTGACCCAATGAGTCACGATTGAGTACAAGTGTTCAACCTTGTAAATTATAGTGTCTGAGTTTGAATATGGTAACAAAGCTCAAAGTATGGTGAAATAATCAAGCAAGGTGTTGGCGACATCGTCACAGGTTAAGATTGTTTCTATGACAACCAATGCATTTGCTAGATATACTAAATTTCAAACCTCTCATGGCCTATGTTCTTTATCCACTACCTTGTTGGCTCAGACAAGTAATCCCACTACATGTTTTTCTTCCTCCTCTTGTCATTGAATAATAGATTCTAATGCCACAAATCACATGACAGGGGAATTGGGTATTCCATCTGCTTGACTCATCTCGTATCTATTCTAATGTTACCTTAGTTGACGGTTACATTGCTAAGATTTTGGAGGGTGGTAGTGTCTCTCCTATTCCTTCTCTACCACTATTTTTTTGTTCTATATTTGCCTCAATTTCATTTAATTTGCTTTATGTGAGTCAACTTATCCTTCCTTTGCATTGTTCAATAATCTTTCTTTTTTATTCTTATGCCTTTTAGGATCTATTGACATATAAGATTATTGGTAAAGGGAGTGTATCTAACAGATTGTATCTACTAGATGAAGCTGTAACCTCCCTTCCCTCTGCCTATGCCTATCCCAACAATTCATCTGTTTTTCAACTCCTCCGTCAGTATGGTCATCCCTCACAAGGTGTTTTGAAGAAAATTTGTCCCAGGTTAGTGACTATGTCTAGTTTACCTTGTGAGTCATGTTAGTACAACAAAAACCATTGTGCTTCCTATCCTCCTGGAGTCAATAAAAGGGCTAAGTCCTTCTTTAAAATTGTTCGCTATTATGTTCGAGGTACTTATCTAGTGACTTCCCAATCTCATTTTTAATACTTCATTACATTTGTTGATGATAACTCTAAATTACTTGGCCATATTCAATGAAATTACATTCTAAGTTGTTTTCTATTTTAATTTCTTTGTATGCTGAAATTTGTACTAAATTCAATTGTATATCTACAAAGTGAAAACGCAGAGGAATACTTTTCATCTTTTCTTTCCATTTATATGAGAGATCATGGTGTACTTCATCAATGTGCAGAAGCTCCCCAACAGAATGGTCCTCCTTCAATTAATCATTTTATTCTGGTACTCCCCAATTAAATGGTCCTTCTTACTCTATTCTTTCTTCTTTCTTATAAGCTTACTTACTCTATTCCATCTCTTGTCAAGCCTCCTATTCCTCTTGGAAAGTGACGCCTAAACACCCACTTGAAATTCCCCCACTTGACCCACTTGTGCTTATTTACTCCATTCCTTCTCATGTCAAGCCTCTTATCACACACGTTTACTCTTGGCGAGTAAAGCCTCCTTTATTAACAGCTTCCACTGTGCATACACCCACTTTAGATTCCCTCACTTAACTCACTTTTGCATCAATTAACCTTGACATTGATCTTCCTAGTGCCTTACTGAAAGGTAAACGCACTTATGCTCATCCCATCTCTTCATTTGTTTTGATAAACACCCGAGCAACTTAGGGAAACCACCTTTAAAAACTAACTATTAAGGGAGGAGAAACAACTCACTTAAATACTCTATCAAGTATCATATACTACTCGATGTAGAACTTAGACATCACATACTACCTAAGTCCCTATCATAGCACCACCTCTAAGAGCCGACGTCCTGACAGCTGCACTCTACGACACTTCCCTCTACGTTACTTCACTTGGCCTTTCCAATTAGCTCCTCTACAAGTAGCCATTTCCGTAATGCTTATAACCAACTCTGATACTTATGATAAGCACCGAAACAACTTGAAGAACCCACTTTTAAAAGATAGCCAATAAGAAGAGAGAACTGAGCTACTTAAATACCCCATCAAATATTTCATACTATCCGATGTAGACTTAGGCATCCCATACTCCCCAAGTCCCTATCAATTTCTTATAATGCTTTATCACATTTATCTTGTTCCTTTGTTGGATTCTATTTTTCTTCCCAAGATAGTGTCTTTGGCATTAAATTATGATGGCTGGAGAAAGGCAAGGGAGGAGGAGATGATGACCCTTGAACATAATGATACCCGAAACTCATACATCTACTGGTTGATAAACATGCTATTGGTCATAAATGGATGTATGCAAGATGAATCCCAATGGCATTATTTTCCCTTTAACAGCTCAATTAGTGGCTAAGGGTTGTGTCTAAACCTATGATGTTGACTATATAGATACTTTCTCACCAGTAGTGAAGTTGACCTCAATGCATCTTTTTATCTCCCTTGCTACCTCTAATCATTGCCCTCTCTATCAACTTGAAAAGAAGAATGCATTTCTCCATGGTGACTTAGTAGACACGTATATGGAGCAAACACCAAGGCATATTACACGAGAGTTTAGGAATAGTGCAAATTGAAGGAATCTTTATATGAATTGAAACCATCAGCTAAAAAGTGGTTTGGTCACTTTAGTAATGCACCCACGGAATTTGGTTTAGAGAGTAGTTGTGATCACACCATAATTTTTAGCCATACTGATGTAGGTTGCATTTTACCAATCATATATATGTCGATCATATTATTATCATAGGCAATGACGAACAGAGTATTCATAATTTGAAAGGCTTCCTCTAAAACCAATTCCAAACAAAAGATGTAGGTGATTTGAGATATTTCTAGGATATTGAAGTAATGCAGTCAAAGAAAGATATTATCTGATAGGAGCCCGCTAAGAAATGAGGATAGAGATCAATTGTTGGGTTTAGCCCAAAGGCCCAAAGTCTGGAAGGTTTATTCCAGGAGGGGAAAACATGTGTCCAAAGGGATGAAGGATGGGGGAATTTAGTTACGGGGGAGTTTGTTAGAGGTATTAGAGGGAGGAAGGCAGGAGGGGAACGGGAGACTGGAGGATTGAAGGTTGGACTAGAGTTGTTCCAGGAAAGCAAGGTTCTGGGGAGCTGGTGCTCTGTTTATGTGTTTTCATTACTGCATTGTGGTTTGTGGAGGAGTTGATGCTCTGTTTATGTTTCCTTAACTGTTTCATTGCTATTTCGCTGAGTAGAAGTTAATTCATTGCATCATTAGCATCTATCATTGTCTTACTGATCTTATTTGATATTGGATTGTGAGCTATTTATTGAAATTTGTCACTATTCCTATCAATTGGTCCGACCTGCCGAATACAAAGAGATGGCCCCAAAACCAGTAAATAAGAACGAAGCATTGGAAAATCGAATTTCAGTGGTGGAAGCTCTTTGCCCGAGGGTAGAGGGAATAGAGATTACTATGGGAGAGTTTCGTGCAATGCTGATAGAGATGCAAGCAAGAATGATGCGTGAGTTTGAAAGGATAAATGGGAAAAAGAAGTGTGATGAACCTAATGAGCCAAGGTTGAATATGCCAGTATCGTCCCAGAGAACGTCAGGATTGTCTTCTAGGCCTCCACTAGACCCAATAAACGACAACATGGATAAATACAAGCTGTCTGTGAAGAAAATAGAGTTGCCAGGATTTGCCAGAGATGATCCGGTTGGGTGGATTTCACATGCAGAGATATATTTTGAGGTTCATAATTTTGATGATGCAATGAAAATCATACTTGCTCGCTTATGCATGGAGGGAAGCACAATTCATTGGTTCAATCTTTGGCGTGAGTCTGAAGAGAATCCATCTTGGGTAAAGCTGAAATAGGATCTAATTAGTTGCTTTGGGGGAACGAGATTTGACAATCCTTATGAAGCTCTGAAGGTTTTGCATCAAATGGGTACTGTCGAGAAGTATATAGAAAGCTTCGAATTCATCTCTTCTTAGGTGCCCAAGATATTAGAATAGCAGTACGTGGGGTATTTCATGGGTGGATTGAAATTGGAAATCAGGCAAATGGTTCACACCTTCAAGCCCAAGAGCATATGGCAAGTGATGCAGCTGGCCAAAGATGTCGGAGCAGAGCTAGAAGGGAGTAGAACGCATGAGATACGGCCAGGGAGGGGGTAGTTTTGGAGCAGTTGGGTCGATGGAGAAGTTTGGAAATTCTTATTCCCACAGCTCTTTCGGGTCAGGTTGGCGAAAGGAAGGGGACCAGCCCAAATATAATAGAACATGGAAGAGGTGGGCTGAATTGGGTTACCTAAGCCCAAAGGCGTGGAGCAGTACTGATGGGATCCATCAATGGTGGTCCAAACCGGCATTCATATGCTATGAGAACACACCAGGCTCCTTCTTCAGGATCGAATGCAGTCCCGAGTTCTGGAAGATGGGGAGATACAAGCCGAGCTTCGAATATGGAAAAGGCCAGAGGTGTACGGCATATCTCGTACAATGAGATGATGGAGAGGAAGAGCAAGGGCCTCTGTTTTTGCTGTGGGGAGAAATATTCCCCAACGCATCAGTGCACGGCTCGGTCATTACGAGTGATTAGAGGTGTACGGCATATCTCGTACAATGAGATGATGGAGAGGAAGAGCGAGGGCCTCTGTTTTCGCTGTGGAGAGAAATATTCCCCAACACATCAGTGCACGGCTCAGTCATTACGAGTGACCATCCTGGCAGACGACGAGGTGGATGAAGGAAACATTGATGGAGCAACTGCGATTACAGAAGCAGGGCAAGACGTCGAAGACTCTGGGCTTGAATGTTGGGTGATGAAGGTAATGGGTTTCACCTCGAAAGAAAAGGGGCTCTGTAAAACGATGCGTATGGTGGGGGATATCAATGGAACCCCTATTCTGGTATTGATTGATAGTGGTGCCAGCCATAACTTTGTAGCACCACAAGTGGTTTCATTGCTGGATTTAGGGGATGAGCACTGTAAGAGGTTCGCGGAGATGGGCACAGGGTGTTGATAGCAGGGAAATGCTCCAATATTCCACTTTTGATAGGGAAGGTAAATACGGAGGTTGAAGCTTACATTTTAGAACTGGGTGGTGTTGATTTCATACTAGGAGTGGCATGGTTGAGTATGTTGGGAAAAATCACAATGGATTATAAGGAGATGTCCATGTCGTTCATTCATCAAGGAAGTTTGGTAACCTTAAATGGCATCAGCTACAGGGTTGGACAGAACTGGGCCAGAATTGCCAAATTTTCTCGTTGCAGGGGTTGAGGAGGAATATGATGCAAGAAGTAAATGGGTGGTGTTGGAATACGAAACTCTCTGTTTTGACAAAAAGGGAAGAAGTGTTGTGTGATAAGCAGCAAGCTGAGCAGGAGTGCCTGCTTCAAAAATTTTCAGAAGTTTTTAAAGAGATGACAGGCTTACCTCCTCATAGGAATACAGTCCACGCTATTGTGTTAAAAGAAGGTACATCTCCTATCAGTGTTTGTCTTTATCACTATCCTCACCATCACAAAACTGAAATTGAAAAGCAAGTTAATGAGATGCTGTAGCAGGGAATCATCAGGCATAGTTCAAGCCCCTACTCTAGCCCAGTAATTTTAGTAAAAAAGAAGGACCATAGCTGGCGTATGTATGTAGATTATAGGGCTTTGAACAAAACAACAATCCAAGATAGATTTCCCATTCCTGTAGTAGATGAGTTAATAGACGAGCTGAATGGGGTTACCTACTTTTCGAAGCTGGACCTTAAATCGGGTTATCACCAAATCCATATGAAGGAGGAAAATGCAGGGAAAACTGCTTTCCGTACTCACGAGGGACACTATGAATACCTAGTGATGCCATTTGGCCTTATGAACGCACCAGCAACTTTCCAGGCAACTATGAATTCAATTTTTTGACCACACCTTCGCAAATTTGTCTTAGTTTTTTTCGATGACATTTTAGTATATAAGCTGTGACTGGGAAACTCATTTGATGCATTTGGAATGTGTATTGCAGATTTTGAGGGACTCTCAATTTGTGGTAAATGAGAAAAAGTGTCATTTCAGTAGAACCCATGTTGAATATCTGGGCCATATTATCTCCAAGGCTGGAGTAGAGGTAGATCCCAGCAAAGTCACAAGTGTTGTCAATTGGCCAATTCTGAGAAATGTAAAGGGAGCGAGGGGTTTTTCGGGCTTGACTGAGTATTATGGGAAATTTATTCAGAATTATGGGAAGATAGCAAAATCTCTGGCTGAATTAACAAAGAAAGAAGGGTTTCAATGGATGAGTGAGGCTACAAATGCGTTTGAAGCTTTGAAGAAAGCACTGACAACAGCTCCAGTACTTGCTTTGCCAAATTTTTTGCAAGATTTTGAGGTTGAATGCGAAGCTTCGGGTAGTGGGTTAGGGGCTGTTCTGATGCAGTCCAAGAAGCCTATTGCATTTTTCAGCAAGGCTTTGTCCCCTGCAAATCTAGCCAAGTCTATATACGAGAAGGAGTTGATGGTTATGGCTCTTGCAGTTAAACACTGAAGTTACTATATCTGTGGGCGCAAATTCATCGTCTATTCTGACCAAAAAAGCTTGAGACACCTTATGCAACAACCAATTATTTCTGAAGATCAGCAGAACTGGCTCGCACTATTAATGGGCTTCAATTTTGAGGTGGTCTACAAGCCTGGGCTTGAAAACAAGGAAGCAGTCTCCTTGTCACGGTTATGGGAAGATGTGGGAGAGTTAGCTACCATCGTCTCTTCTCCAATTTGGGGGCAAGGGCATGACTTTCAGCAGGAAATAAAGGAAGATGAGGATTTGCAACAAATAATTAATACCATCTACCAACAAAATACTGAGCATCGGGGTTTCACTATTCACAAAGGGTTGCTACTTCATAAATGTCGGTTAGTTCTTTCTTCCAAATCAACTTTAATTCCTATCCTACTCCAAGAATTCCACAATTCTCCCATGGGTGGTCATTCGGGCTTTCTATGAACTTATAAGCACATGGCAATAGATTTTTTCTGGTTAGGAATGTAAAAGACAGTGCAAATTTTTGTACAGGAATGTGATGTTTGTCAAAAAAATAAATATTCAGCTACTTCTCCTTACGGTCTCCTGCAACCAATACAAATTCCTGACCAAGTTTGGAAAGACCTTTCAATAGATTTCATAACGGGGTTGCCAAGGTCCAAGGGATATGAGCCAGTGTTGGTGGTGGTAGACCACCTCTCAAAATATGCCCACTTTATTTTATTCAAGCATCCTTACTCAGCCAAGAGTATAGCTGCACTTTTTGTCAAGGAGATCATTAGATTGCATGGGATACCCAATTCAATAATCAGTGATCGTGACCCCATGTCAGTATTTTCTGGAAAGAGCTTTTCAAGATGTGCGGCACAGCTCTTAAAATGAGTTCTGCTTATTACCCGGAAATCGATGGTCAAACCGAGACAATTAATCATTGTTTAGAGACATATTTGCACTGTTTTGCATCAGACCAGCCCAAAACATGGTCATTATGGGTTTCTTGGACTGAGTTTTGGTATAATTCAATTTATCATGGATCCACGGGTACCACACCATTTGAGGTTGTCTATGGCCGTAAGGCACCTGCTATAGCACGCTTTATGTTAGGGGAAACAAGAGTTGAGGCAGTGGCCAGGGAGCTTTTGGATCGCGATAAAGCTTTAAGGCAATTAAAATTGCACTTAATCAAAGTACAACAGCAAATGTGTAACAGTGCAAATAAAAGAAGACAGCACATTGAATTTCAGAAGGATGACTGGGTATTTCTAAAACTCTGACCTCATAGGCAAGCTTCCATGACTCGGCGGATATACTCTAAGCTGTCCCCAAGATATTATGGGCCTTTCCAGGTGAAAGATCAGCTGGGTCTTGTGGCTTACAGACTGAGGCTGCCCCCTTCAGGAAAAATTCACCCAGTTTTTCATGTTTATCTCTTAAAGAAGGCAATGGGAAAATATCCTGTGGAGAGCACATTACCTACTGATTTGGCTATGGAAGATACTATTAGGCCATGTAAAATTCTTGGCAGCCGATCTAAATGGCAAGGGGAACAACAACTCCTTGAATTTTTTATTAAATGGCAAGGGCTGACTGATGATGAGACAACATGGGAAGAAGAACTCACTTTGCATAGCCAATTTCCTGAATTTAGCCTCGAGAACAAGGCTAATTTTCCTAGACAGAGTATTGATAGGAGTCCACTAAGAAATGAGGATAGAGATCAGTTGTTGGGTTTAGCCCAAAGGCCCATAGTCTGGAAGGTTTATTCCAGGAGGGGAAAACATATGTCCAAATGGGTGAAGGATGGGGGAATTCAGTTACGGAGAGTTTGTTAGAGGTATTAGAGGGAGGAAGGCACGAGAGGAACGGGAGGTTGGAGGATTGAAGGTTGGACAAGAGTTGTTCCAGGAAAGCGAGATTCTGGAGAGCTGGTGCTCTGTTTATGTGTTTTTATTACTACATTGTGGTTTGTGGAGGAGCTGATGCTCTGTTTATGTTTCTTTAATTGTTTCATTGCTATTTCGCTGAGTAGAAGTTAATTCATTACATCATTAGCATCTATCATTGTCTTACTGATCTTATTTGATATTGGATTGTGAGCTATTTGTTGAAATTTTGGTCACTATTCCTAAAGAAAGTATGTACTGGATTTGCTCAATGAAATAGGGTTATTGAGATCTAAACTTTGCGAGACACTTGTGGAACCAAATCTGAAGTTGTCTAAACTAATGGTGATGCACTTAGTGGCCCAAATAAATATAGACGACTAGTTCAGAAGCTAAATTGTCTAACTATAACACTTCCAAATATCACTTTTCCAGTGAGTTTAGTAAGCTAATTCATGTTCTCACCTACCCCCATGCATTAGGATGAATTAGTTCATATCGTAAAATATTTAAAGAAAGCTCCTAAGAAAGGTATAATGTATACTAATCATAGGATTTGCTGGTGGAAGCCTTCACAGATGTTGATCAAGCAAGATAACCTAGTGATAATAGATCCACTACAACATATTGTGTCTTTGTAGGAGGAAATCGGAGAAGCAAGTAGAATGTCAAGGCATGATCAAGTGCAGAGACAAAATTTTGTGCTATGGCCCAAACATGTGAACTTATGTGGGTGAAACATTAGCAGTGTGAAAAATAGGTTTAAAATATCTCTTCCTATTGGATAAGGGGTGTAGGTTTAGGGATTTGACAGAACCGGTTCTGGTATAACAAACTTTGTTATAAAACCAGTTCTGTTCCTTTTATATTAGTATGTTTTTCTATTTTGAATTTTGAATTTTTTGTTTCTTGATTTATGGGGATTCAATCTCCAATTAGATAGGATCCTTATAGCCTCTTGTATATGTACAGGTATGCACCGCTTACACAGAATAAAAATACTATCTTCATCAATTCAAATGGTGTCAAGCCAAAAACTTGTTTCCTCTCATCTGGCTTGACACTATTCACGTTACTGTTCATAAGGTGCTATTCACTCTACTCTTCATGCAGGACTGTTCACATGGCTATGAGAGATATGGCTCCACATCTAAAGTGACTTCCAATCCAGAGATTGTTCCATTGATGAACAATTACAGTGGTTCCATTGATGATGTACATATGTGGGAAAGGCAATGATGAAATTGTCATCCCCAAAAAAACTAATCCTAAATTTCGAATATGGAAAACAGAAAAATATATGGTGATGTCATAGTTAATCAATTCAATAAATAATAAAATAGGAGAAAACTTCCTTCTATACAAAATTGCAAAGGAGATTGGGGTTGCAGCTCGAGAGATGTACGTATATGGAAAAGGCAAAAATGAGTATCTCGCCGATGAAATTGCCATCCCCAAAAAAACTAACCCTAAATTTCAAATATGGAAAACAGACAACTATATGGTGATGTCATGGTTAATCAATTCAATAAATAACAAAACAGAAGAAAACTTCCTTCTATACAAGACTGCAAGGGAGATTAGGGATGTATCTCAAGAGATGTATTCAAGCACTTCAAATTAAGGCAACCCCCTACATGATCTTCAACAAGGTGAAGTCTCGGTAACTCAATACTTCCAACACCCTTTTACACCATTGGCAGCAACTTCACATGTATGAAATCCATGATTAGAAGTGGCTCGAAGACACTGCACTATACCCCAAAATTGTGAAACAAAAACAGACCTTCAAATTCCTCCTTGGTCCCAACAAAGACATTGACCAGGTTAGAGGAAGAGTCATGGGGACAAAGCCTACTCCAAGGCTTTCGGTAGGCATTCTTAGAAGTTCATAGAGAGGAAAGCAGGAAAAAGGTCATGCTTGTATCTCAAATTTCTACCCCAGCCCCTGAAGAATCAGCCCTAGCTTTCCGTGGATCACCTCCAAATTCCAATAATGAAAACCGCCCAAAGAAAGGGAGTCTCTAGTGTGAACACTATAAAAAACCAGGACATACCAAGAAAACTTACTGAAAAATCCATAGAAAACCAACAAATTCAAAACCCACAAGCAAAGATGACCATGCTAACAATGCGTGTGCCATGGAGGAAAAACAAAATCCAGCCAAGACCAGTCCCTTCACCAAGAAACAGCCGAATATGCTCCAAAAACTCCTAAGCCAAGATACTTTATCTCAGCCTAACAATTCAAGAATGTTGGCACAAAATGGTAGTTTTTTGAATGCACTCTTAGTATACAAATGCTATTTGAATCCTTGGATTGTTAACTAAGGAGCATCTGATCACATTAAGGGAGATAAGACCTTGTTTCATAAATACAGTCCCTGCACTAAGAACTTTATAGTCTGAATTGCTAATGGATCCCTCTCTAAAGTTGCAAGGATTAGCTCAATAAAGGTTACAAATAAACTTCACTTAAATTTTATACTACACGTGCCTAGCCTGGATTGTAATTTACTATCTATCAGCAAATTAACACATGATCTGCAGTGAGGCTAAATTCTTTACAAACTTTTGTGAATTTCAAGAATTGTACTCAGACAATTGATAGTGTTGATATGGATTCAAGTCTCTAACTACTCAAGAGTGACTCTTCTCTAATAAGACAAGCTCAAAATGCTAGTTGTGAGTTTTAAAATTCAGCCCACATTCCCATGTCAATAAAGACAATGAAGTCATGTTATGGCACTACCATCTTGGTAACCCAAATTTCTTATATCTTTAGATGTCCCCATCTTTATTTATCAATAAAAATTCAAAATTTTTCAAGAGTGAGATGTGTAAATTTGCTAAACACAAACAAAATAACTACCCTAGACACATTTACACACCATCACAACCATTTGCTGTGATTCACAGTGATATATGGCGATCCACAAAGGTTAAAAATATAACAAGAGCATGTAGTTTGTTTTCTTTATAAACAATCACACTAGATTAACATGGGTGTTTTTAATAAAAGAAAAATATAAAGTCGGCCAAATTTTCAAAAATTTCAATGCCATGATCCAAACCCAATTCAAAACAAAAATTCAAGTGCTATGTAAAAACTGACAATGCCAAAAAATATTTCAATTTGGCCTTGGGGAATTTCTGGACATTTCGGGACAAATCAAGGCACAGCATACATTCATGAGTTGACAAACCCCAACAGAATAGCACAGCCGAGAGATCCCTCGTGTTCTTCACACATGTTCCAAAACAATTTTGAGGAAAGCTATCTTTACAGCCACATATCTCAGTAATAGAATGCCCTCAAAAACCCTTAAATTCCAAACTCCTTGAAATGTTTTCCACACAAAAATATCTCCTCCCTAGAACCTAAAATTCTTGGGTGCTTTGTTTTTGTGCACATACACCAACACTAACGTAGCAAATTAGACCCAAAATCAATAAAATGCATTTCCATTGGGTATTCCCCACGCTAAAACGATAATAAATGCTACTCATCTCTCACCAAAAAGATCTATAACTCAATGGATGTAACCTTTTATGAGCATCAATCTTACTACACCAAGACTTACATGCAAGGGAGAGGGGAGAAGCATATCAGCCTTGGGAAGAGCCAACCTAATGCACTAGAACCCTTGAAATAGAATCTGCACCTATTCCCAAAACACCTAAAACAGAATCTACACTTATTCCAACACCGAAAAACATAACTGAAAATAATGCACCTAGGACAAAACCTGAAACCAAAGCCATACAACATATTGATCCTCCTGAACCTGAAAACCATCATATGAAAGCACCCGAAACCACACAAAATATCCAAAATTCCCACAAACTGCAAATAAAGAGTTCCGCGTCTATGATAGGAGCAGGAAAACCGTGGAAACAGTATAACAACCAGCCCCTTTCACAATTAACCAAGAGGATCAACCAAGTTCAAGTTCCACATAAGTTCACTCAAGTATGGAAACTACTAATATGGTGCCTCTTATAGATGATTTGAACATTCTTATTGCATCAAGGAAGGGAGTTAGAACTCGTACAAAACACCCCATTACTAAATTTATTTCCTACAAAGGACTATCACCATCTTATCAAGCATTTGTGACAAAACTTGATAGTGTACAAGTTCCTACCTTTATTCAAGAAGCACTCAAACATCCTGAGTAGAGGAAAGTTATCAATGAAGAAGTCAGTGCCCTAGAAAAGAATGGAATATGGGTAATTTCTAATCTCCCTTTCAAGAAAAAGCCAATAGGATGTAAGTGGATTTTTCTATTAAGCACAAAGCTTATGGATGTATTAAAAGAATGAAAGCACACTTGGTTGCTTAAGGCTTCACTCAGTCCTATGGAATAAACTTTCAAGAAACATTTGCTTTAGTGGCCAATCTCAATACTGTTCAAATACTCTTCTCCTTTGCAACAAACCTAGATTGGCCATTATATCAACTAAATGTCAAAAATGCATTCTTAAATGATAGCTAAGAGGAGGAACCGTATATGGAGATACCCCTAATACTAGAAAACCGATCTGATCATAACAAGGTATGCAAACTTAAGAAATCCTTGTCTCAAGCAATCACCTCAAGCCAGGTTTGGAAAATTTACAATTCAGTGACCAAGCATGGTTTTCCTCAATGCCAAGTAGATCACATCTTATTTTTAAAGATCTCCTCAGGTAAGAAGATAGTTGTATTAATTGTATATGTTGATAAGATAATGAAATATAAAAAAATACAAGATGAACAGAAGAATAGTACTTTAATCCATATCTATAAAAATAAGGGAGACATATGTAACATCACTAATTTCGTTTTTTTTACTAATAAAGATACATAAATATTTAATTAAAAAAATAAAATTTATTAAATAATTTTTAGATATTTAAGAAAATATAAACTTTAAAAATTCTTCGCCTTATGTATATGTATAGAAAATGTTTCTAACATTAAGGGAATACGTAAAAAGAGAAAACCTAATAGAAAAAATTAGAAATGACATTTTAAAGAGAGGCAAAATTCTTCAGTAAGGAAGATAAATTTTTGAAAGTAAATAAAGGTTTTAAAATTTCAAGAAGATTGGATTAGGGTAATTTTTCCTAATTCAAGAATCAGAGTTCTTAAATTTAACATCTTAACCCATACATTGGGCTTTCACCTATGGACACTTCATATAAAGTTTTTTCAATTCACATGAGTTTTTCGTAAGTCAAATGGATAGCCCAAGCAAGAGATATAATATAGACTTGGACTAGGATATAGAGGTTGGACCAATAGCCCAAAAATCATGAAAGTGTAGCCAAACTCTCCATGAGAGGTAGAAATTTCGGCTAAAGCAAAGGAAATGGACAAAAATGAGCTCAAATCAAAAAGGAAAAAATAAAAATCATGTGATGAAATAATAGTGTAATAATAATCAAAATTGGGTCACATGACATTAGGACAAAACATTTATATCCTACACTCATAATTTCAACGAGCTATGTGATGATATACTAGGTAATAATATATGACAAAACATCTCTATCTTACATAAATAATTTCAGTCAAGTAAAGGAGACTCAACGACTGAAAATTTACTATCTAGAAAGGCAAACCTATCATACTTAAGTGAAACAAACAACAACAAAATGAATCTCTAAATCAAAAGAACCTTACCTCTTATCTTGAGAACATTTTGTCATAATTTTCAAATAATAAATCTTCTTTTTGTTATGCATATCTTGACTAAGGGAGAGAAAAACAAGAACTCTTTCCCCAAAAAGCAACCAATTGCATCCTAATTGTGATAAGGTAGACCCATAATTATGAGAGCAGGACCACTTGATAATTTATTTAAGCAAAAATCACTCTTATAATATTATAATTTCATCCTAAGTGAGGGAGAAGGAAAAACAAAAGCAAGGTAGAGTGAGGAAAAAAGAGAAAGAGAGGAGAAGAGAAGAAGGAAGAAGAAGGAGAAGTCTGGATGACTAGTAGTCAAAATAAGTTAACTTAATCTCCACTTGAATCCATCTTGTCTCTTCATCCTTAGATTCAAAACTCGCCCTCTTTCTCTTATTTAAACTGCTGAAAAAGTTAAGGGAAGGGAGAAATCTTTCCACTTCCTTCGAGAGAAAATAAGAAAAAAAAAATTCACTAAGTGAGTCAGGGAGATTTTTATGTAGGTTTAGCAATATCTCTTTTTGAAGAAAATTTATGAAATTAATAATATTTATATGAGATTTTGTTCCTAAAATTTTGATGAAATTTACAATATTTGCTACTTTAATGATTAGCCATGGATGTTGTTATATTATGTTACATGTTGATCTTACATGTGATGTATATTTAAATACTTAGGTTGGTGTGGAAGATTCTGCATAGGTATAGTTATGGGTGGCAAAATTTTAGAGTTTTGTGATGCTGTTATGAATATTTAAATGTGGTGAAAAATCGATGAAATACAGTTAGATTGATAAAATGAATATGGCCTTAAACACCTAGAAGAAAACTATGAAAAATTTCTGTTAGGAACACCTTAATAATACATAATTTGATTTTCTATTTTTTTGAGAAGAGGATGATGGAATATATTAAATAAAGTGTAAAGAATCTAATTAAAATATTGAAATGAGTAATCTTATGGTTAGATGTAAATTAGATTCTTCAAGTTTTAAGCTTTGGTACACCGACAAGACAAGAACTAGCAATGGTGTAGATATAATAGTTGATAAGGAGTGGAAGAATAATATGGTAAATGTGAAAAGATTAGAAGATAGGATTATTGCTTTAAAACTTGTAGTGGAGTGAGACACTTTTGTGTTTAGTGTATATACACCACAAGTTGGATTAGAGGAGTATCACAAGAGAACTTTTTGGGAGGATTTAGAAAGTTTGATTCAAGAAATACCTATGGGAGAAAAGATTTTCCTAAGAGTGGATCTAAATGGTCATATAGGGAGGGAATCTAAAGGATACGAGGGTATACATAAAGATTTTGGACTAGAAGAAGCAAATGAAGAGAATAAAACTATTTTAGATTTTTCTTTAACTTATAATTTTATTATAGCAAATACTTGTTTTAAGAAGCGGATAGAACATCTTATCACATATAAGAGTAAAGGAGTAAGCTCTCAAATAGATTTCTTTTTGGTAAAGGAATCAGATAGAAAGTTTTGTACAAATTGTAAAGTCATACCTGGAGAGAGTTTGGCTACCAACAAAAAAATTTAGTTTTGGACGTACAAGTTAAGAGAAGAGTAGAAAGAAAGAGTAAGAAAACAGTTCCTACAATTAGGTGGTAGTCTTTGAAGAATGAACAACAAAAGAGTTTTCAAAGAAGAGTGGAGGAAGATGGGCTTTGGGAGGTTTAGGAAAATACTAATGATATGTGGGATGAGATAGCCAAAGGGATTAAAAATATAGCAACAGAGATACTTGGAGAATCAAGAGGCGTTGGACTAAAAGGTAAAGAATCTTAGTGGTGAAATGAAGAGGTGCAAATAAGATTAAAGTTAAAAGAGAGTGTTATAAGGCGTGGCACTTATGTAAAAGTAATAAAAATTGGGATAAATATAAAGTAGCTAAAAAAGACACTAAGAAGGCTGTGAGTGAAGCGAGATCTAGAGCTTTTCAGGGGTTATATCAATCTTTAGGAACTAAGGATAGGAAAAGAAAAATTTATAAACTTACGAAAAGTAGAAAGAAAAAAAAAAGACGAGACATAGATCAAGTGAAATGTATTAAAAATAAAGAGGGTAATTTTTGGTAAGGTAGCAAGATATTCAAGCATAATGGAGGAGTTACTTTCAAGGGCTTTTTAACGAAGAACATGAGTTGACCTGTGATTCTGACAGATTAAATGTTACAGAGGAGGACCATAATTATACTTTTTTATCATAGAATTAAGGAGTTTGAAGTAGAGAAGGCTTTAAAGAGAATGGAAAATGGTAAAGCAATAGAACCCGATAATATACCTATTGAGGTGTGAAAAAGTTTAGGAAGGAAAGGTATAAATTGGCTCACTAAGTTGTTTAATGTGATAATGAAATCTAAGAAAATGTTGGATAAATGGAAAAGAAATACTTTAATCTCTATCTATAAAAATAAAGGGGACATACAAAATTGTTCTAACTATCGGGAGATTAAACTCAAGAGCCACACTATGAAGTTATGAGAGAAGATCATTGAACAAAGATTAAGACAAGAGACTCAAATCAGAAAGAATTAATTTAGTTTTATGCCAAGAAGGTCAACTATGGAAGCAATTTATTTATTGCGGACATTGATGGAAAGATATCAAGAAAAACAAAAAGATTTACATATGATTTTATAAAAGCATATGACAGAGTGCTAAGAGAGGTTTTATGGAAGGTTTTAGAAAAAAAAAAAAAGAGTATGTATTGTATAATTCAAGCAATCAAAGACATGTACAATAAGATCACGACTTACGTGAAAACACAAAATGGGGACACAAAGGATTTTCTCACAACTATTGAACTACATGAAGGGTCTTGTCTGAATCCGTATCTTTTTAACTTGATTTTAGACGCAATAACTGAACATATACAATATTTTAGGGTCTCAATGTATGATTTTTACAGATGATATAGTCTTAGTTGGTGAATCGAGAGAAAAAATAAATATGAAATTAAAGTCATGGAGACGAACTTTAGAAACACATGATTTTCGTATAAGAAGAAATAAAACAGAATGTATTTTTAGTAAAAGACGAACAAATACGAATTTAGATGTAAAACTTGGAGAACATATATTAAAACAACAATAACAACTAAGTCTTTTCCCACTAGGTGGGGTCGGCTACATGGATCAAACGGCGCCATAGTGGCCTATCATGGATGAGAACATATATTAAAACAAGTTACAAATTTTAAATATTTTGAGTCCATTATACAAAATGACGGCAAAGTAAAGGAGGACGTAAACCATAGGATTTAAGCAGGATGAATGAAATAGCGGAATGGATGAAATGGAGGAAAGCTTCGAGTCTATTTTGTGATAAAAAAATGTCGTTCAAAGTTAAAGGAAAATTCTATCATACAACTATAAGACCTGCTATATTGTATGGTACTAAATGTTAGGCGGTTAAAAGACAAGATAAATTCAATGTTATAAGAATGAGAATGTTGCGCTGAATGTGTGGACACACCAAAAGAGATATGATTAAAAATGAGTGTATTAGAAAGAAGGTTAGGGTAGCACCTATTGTAAAAAAGATGGTAGAATCTCACTTAAAGTGGTTTAGTCATGTGTGGATTGACCTACAGAAGCCCTATTGAGAAGAATAGATCAGATAGAGAATAGTTCGATAGTTAGAGACAGAGGAAGACCAAAAAAAAAGAATAGACAAAAATATTAAAAATAATTTAATAGTTAATAACATATTTATTGATCTCATTCATAATAGGCCACTGTGGCGCTGTTTGATCCATATAGTCAACCCCACCTATTGAGAAAAGGCTTAGTTGTTGTTGATTAACATAAAAAATATAGATATATGTCTCACAAATTTTTCAGCACTGAAATCACTCAATTTGGATTCCATACGAGAAGATATAGTCAGATTAGTAAACAGTGGTTAGAAACTAACTAATCAATAAAGAATCTGTTAAGTATGCTTCTGTGTTTGAATTTCTAGACAAAATCCATAGGGAATTAAAGAAAATTATTAACATAATAAATATAGATATATATCTCACGAATCTATAGGCTCTGAAATCACTTAATTTAGAGTCCATATGAGGGAGATATGGCTAATTATTGAACAGATGTCAGAATCAGTCTAAAATCAAGAGTGGTAAATATAAACATTTTAATTTTTAATTTTCTGGGAATAAATCGTAAGGAATCTAAAGAAATAATAAGCATGAAAGTTATAAATAAGTGTCTTAACTTTTTATAGATTTTGTAATCATCTCAATTGGAGTTCGTATGAGAGAGATATAGTTGAATAAGTGAGAAAAGATCACAGAATACGTCCAGGCTGTGTTCTGGGTTGTTTCAGCACGGGTAGGCCGTGTTCAGGATTGTTTTTGAGTACGTTTGAAATATTTTTCAAGCTTGGTCGTGTCCTGGAACATAGCCAGGCCATTTTTGGAGCTGGTAAAACTTATTTTCAATATTTTTCTACTCTAAATGAACCTCATTAACTATAAGGTAATAATAGAAACCAAATTAGAGAAGAATGTCCTATAAAATTTGTGAGAACATGTGTTGAAAATGATATAAGTAGAAGAAAAGTAACAAGAGGCCAAGCATAAAAAAAATAAAAAGATGAAAATAATATTTAAGAAATAAGAAGAATCTTATAAATGAAAATAATAAATTATTAGTGTATGCCTTAGCCATTTTTATTGTATGAACTCCTTACCATCTTAAATATGTAATTTTGACATAAAAATATTTTATAAAGTAATATGTGAAAATGGTTATGATCATAGCATGATTGCATTGGTAATGATTATACTTTGATGATAAATTATGGCATGTGAACTTACTTATTATTGAAATCATATTTTTTATTATTAACGTGAAAAGAAAATAAAAGAAAAGAGACGAACACAGTCACATGTCGGTCCGTGTAGTACACCAGTAAGGGATGCCTTACTCATGGCTATGACTATGATAATAAGAGAAGAAAGAGAAAATGTGTCATGTCGGACGGAATGAAAAAAGCCCATACCAAATAGTAAAAAATACTCATCCTGACCAAGATAGCTTGATATGAAAATAAATTGATAGTTATCGTATGATATTCTGAAAATAATTATTCATGTCATACATGTCATTACTGTATGATTTTCATGTACATAAATAAAGTGCATTCATATAACCTAAGGTTGTAGCTTATATAGATGAATATGACATGATAAGTTATATTGATGATAATTATGATTTATTGTTGAACCTACTGAAATTTAATTCTCACTATATTTTTATATCATATTCAGAAGAATAAATATGCAGATATTTTCTATGATCGACTTTTAGCATACGTTGGATCGAGTTGGTTAAGATCTCAGTGAAGGTGCAACCACCCGCACCCGTATCTCCGGAACTTGTCAATAGAGATGAATAAGATGTAGACATATATGTGTTTGATTTTTTTGTACAGATGTTTTTAATGGTATACCATAAACCTTAATTATGTTTGATTAATTTAATTAAATGTTATTATGACTTAAATAGTTAGAAGTAAATAGGTAATATATATATATATATGTGTGTGTGTGTGTGTGTGTGTATAAAAAAAAATATAGTTGTTACAACATGCAGAACTGTGCCAACTATAAAGGAATTAAACTCATGAGCCATATTATAAAGTTATGGGAGAAGGTCATTGTGCAGAGATTAAGACAAAGACTCATGTCACATAGAATCAATTTGATTTCATGTCAGGAAAGTCAACCATGGATGCAATTTACTTACTGTGAAAATTGATCAAGAGATATCAAAGGAATTAAAAAGATTTACTATGGCTTTCATCAATTTTAAAAAGTTGTATGATAAAGTGTTGAAAGAAGTTTTGTGGAAGGTTTTAGAGAATAAAATAATACATATGGCTTACATTAGAGCAATCAAATATATGTACGATAGTATCACAACTTGCATGAGAACACGGCATAGGGACACAAAGATTTTTCCACAACTATAAGACTCCATCAAGATTCATATCTAAGTTTATATATTTTTAATTTGATTTTGGATGCAGTTACTAAACATATACAAGATCTGAGGCCCTGATGTATGATTTTTGCATATGATATAGTACTAGTTGGTGAATAATATATATATATATATATATATATATATATATATGAAGTTAAGAATTATAGAAACAAACTTTGAAAAAACATAACTTTCGTATAAATAGAAACAAAATAAATATATGAAATCTAATTTTAGTAAAAGACGAACAAATATGAATTTAAAAGTAAAATTTGAAGATCATCTTATAAAACAAGTCACAAGCTTTAAATATTTTAGGTCCATTATACAAAATGACGAAGAAGTAAAGATGGACGTAAACCATATGATTCAAGCGGAACGGATGAAATAGAGTAAAGCTTCAAATATCATTTGTGATAGAAAAGTATCACTTAAGCTTAAAGAAAACTTCAGTCGTATAGCTATAAGACCAACAATATTATATGGTACTGAATGTTTGGCGCATAAAAGAAAATATTAAAATAAATTCAATGTCACAGATATGAAAATGTTGCGATGGATGTGTGGACACACTAGAAATATAATAAAAAATGTGTATTAAAGAAAAAGTTAGATAACACCTATTATGGAGAAGATAATAGAATTTCGCTTAAGATAATTTGGCCATGTGTGAAGATTCCAAAAAAAATCTATAGAAGTCCTACTGCAAAGAATAGATTAAATAGAGAAAAGCCCGATAATTAAGTAGAGGAAGGTCAAAAAAAATAATAGATAAAACTATTAAAAAAAATTTAACAATTAATAATCTCTCTATTAAACTCATTTATAATAAGTTACTATAGCATCATTTGACTCATATAACCGACCCTACCTAATGGAAAAAGACTTAGTTGATATTTGTTTGTTTAATAATATAGTCTTAATAGGTGATTATGAAGAAGAATTGATCCAATTTAAGAAATTATTAGCCAAAGAATTTCAAATTAAAGACCTTGGCAATCTTAAATATTTCCTTGGCATGGAAGTTGCAAGATCCAAGATCCAAGAAAGTAATCTTTGTCTCCTAGCAAGAATGTACTAGACCTATTAAAAAAAATAGATATACTCGGATGTAAACCTGCAAATACTTCAATTAAGAGAGTAAGTAATGAGAAGGTCAATACACTAGTGGATAAAGGGAGATATTAAAGACTTGTAGGACAGCTCATTTATCTCTCACACGCACAGCCTGATATTGGATTTGTTGTTTGAGTTGTAAGTCAATTCATGAACAAACCAACATAAGAACATTTGGAAGCTATATATAGAATACTGAGGTATCTTAAAATGACTTCAAGAAAAGGAGTTCTATGCAGAAAGAATAATTTCAAAGATATTGAAGTTTTTTCTTATGCAGATTGGGCTGGTAGTGTATTTGACAAAAGGTCTACGTCAAAATATTACTCTTATGTAT
Source organism: Gleditsia sinensis (assembly GCA_037074535.1). Classification (NCBI taxonomy): domain Eukaryota; kingdom Viridiplantae; phylum Streptophyta; class Magnoliopsida; order Fabales; family Fabaceae; genus Gleditsia; species Gleditsia sinensis. The sequence continues at coordinate 41,771,375 of CM073473.1, forward strand.
GGTGTAACCTAGTAACATGGAGAAGTAAAAAACAATCTGTAGTCTCAAGGAGCAGTGCAAAGGTAGAATTTAGAGCCGTATCTCTCGAATTTTGTGAAGGCGTGCGGCTACAAGGACTACTAAATGAACTAAGAGTAACTCTTGAAAAACATATCAAGATGTTCTGTGATAACTAGGTTGCCATAAATATTGTGAAAAATTTAGTACATCATGATAAGACTAAATATATTGAGATAGACCAACATTTTATTGCAAAAATGTTGACAAGTCAATTATACAGAATCCCTCAAATTCCCAAACAATTGATGTTCTCAATAAAGCCCTTCCACATACTATTTTTGAATACTTGAGTAACAAACTGTGCAAGGACAATATCTATGGCCTGCTTGAGGGAGAGTGTTGGATTGGGGGCATAGGTTTAGGGATTTGGCAAAACCTATTTTGGTATAACAGATTCTGTTATAAAACCAATTATGTTCCTTTTAGATTAATATGTTTTTCCATATTGAATTTTGAATTTTTTTATTTCCCAATTTACGAGGATTCAATCCCCTTGTAATATGTGAAAAATAATATGAATTCTTTCATATATATTCTGGAGAATACATGAGAACAATATATAGAAAGGATTGGCAGATAAGCTATCACTCTAATCCCTAAGAAATAGAAACAATCCTTATAACTTAGGAGTATAAAGTAAAAGATAAGAGAGGAAAGAAATCAGGATATGATTCTCCCTAATCTCAAACAAACAGAAATCAAAATCCTGAAATAACATAATCAGAATCCAGGAGAAATAATGTCCTGGGCTGGGCCTGATATCTCAGATAACTAGAGTCTGCAACACCCCCCTCAAGCTGGATTTCCAAAATTGTACATTCCCAGCTTGTTGATTAGATTCTCAAAGTTCCTTCGTGCTATAGATTTAGTTAAGACATCAGCAGTTTGCTCTCCTATTAGAATATAAGCAATGCACAGTGTTCCTTCTTCCATTTTCTCCTTTATAAAATGCCTATAAAAGGTGGACATGTTTTGTTCGGTTATGATGGACTAAGTTATGAGATATGCGTATTGCTGCCTTGTTATCACTGTATAATTTTAGAGAAAATTGTCACATTCCAACACATAAGCGTCACACAAACATGACATGGACACGATGTGCGCCCAATCAACAACCTTGCCATGCAAGCATCTAGAAGGTTCTAGAATGTTCTAGAACTTTCTAGACAATTCTTGTACATTCTGGAAATCTCTAGAATACTCTAGAATATAGTAGAATATTCTAGAATATAGTAGAACACTCTAAAATCTAGTAGAATATGCTGGAAGGTTGTGAAATACTCTAGAAGGTGGTAGAAACACTATGTCCTATAATTCTCTAGAAAGATGTAGAGAACTCTTGTAAATACTAGTAGGCTAGAACATTCTAGAGAAGCATTGTGAACCGTTGAATCAAATAAATTCTAACCATTCATTTGAGGGAAGATGACCTGTATAAACCCCTCACTCCCTCATTTGTAAGCAATCCAAGAATCAAAAAGCATTTGAGTATTAGAGTTTTCAAGCATTCTCCAAGTTCTCTTGTTCTTTTTTTTGCTCACTTGTTAGCTTTCATATCTTAATCGTCTTCTGAGAGGTGTGTTGGGAGAGGTTGACTTAGTTAGTAACAAAGGAAGGTCCTAACTAAGTGCCGCATGGCTCATACTCGAGGAAAAAGAGTAAGGTCGTGACAGTTGGTATTAGAGCTTCAGTTCGTGGCTAGCTAGTGACAGGTAGCATCATGTCAGATGTGAAGAATACTAGCATGCCTGTGGTTCAAGGTCAAGACCCTTCAAGGAGAAGAGATAACAATCGCTCCAAGAGGAGCAAGGAGAAGTCGCAGGATGCTTGGTCGGCATGGGATACCCGTCTCTCCAAGGTGGAGCTTGTTGTCAAAAACACCAAGGAATGCCTAGATGTTCTCGAACAAGAGATGGAGCAACGCGGGGACGAACTCTATGAAGCTAAGTTAGGGATTGAAGACTTAGCAAACCGTCTACGCCATGAACAAGCCATTCGCGAGCAGATGACAGAGATCATTGAGGATCTTCGTGGACAGATTGAGGAAATGAGAAAAGATTGGGTCTTTTACCGTGAAGCCATTTCCAGCGGCATGGTGGAGACAAGGCCAACAAGAGCAGAAATCCCTAAACCTAAGACTTACAAGGGCAACCGGGATGCTAAGGAAATAGATAATTTCCTATGGGGAATGGAGCAGTACTTCGAAACTACTCACCTTGATGATGCATCAAAGGTACGAACTGCTTCTCTCTATCTCATTGATAATGCTTTGCTTTGGTGGTGCATGTGTCAAAGTGATAGGGAGCAAGGTGAGTTGGCCATTAATACATGGGAAGAATTTAAGAGCCAACTTAAGTGACATTTCTATCTTGAAGGAGAAAACTTTCTAGCAAGGAGGAGTCTTAAGCACCTGAAGCATAGTGACTTCATTCGTGACTATGTCCGCGAGTTTTCATCACTACGACTTAGACTTCCGAATATGGCACCATCTAAATTACTATTTAACTTCATGGATGGGCTACAACCTTGGGCCCAACAAGAGCTACGATGTCGGGGTGTACGAGACCTCACATCTGCACTTGCTACTGCTAAGACTCTTGTTGAATTCACCAAATCCAAAGACTTTGACAAGTCAAAACAAAAGGGGTTCCAGGAAAAAGGTGGGGGAGACAAAGAGTCAAGGCAAGGGACTAAAGGTGAAGACAAGCTTTCTGCTAGTAAAGGAGGCAAACAAATAAAGAAAGGGGACCGGCGTGACAACTTTAAGCCTAAGAGTAACTGTTTCTTGTGCAGTAGAGAACACTGAATGAGAGACTGCCCCAAGAGAAGTGCTCTTAGTGCAATGATAGAGAAAAGGGAGAAGACTGACTCGTTGAGACAGATAGGACCTTTATAGTTACTAAATGCCCTCAAAGCCCCAACACCTCAAAGTCCCTCTAAACAAAGTCTCATGTACATCGAGATCTCTTTGGCTAGGAAGGCTACAAAAGCGATGGTGGACACAGGTGCTATGCACAACTTCATATCTGTGGAGGAAGTTAAAAGACTTGGTCTAAAGGTGACCAAGGAGAGTGGGTGACTAAAAGTGGTGAATGCTGCTGCCAGGCCTCTTCAAGGAGTAGTGCGGAGAGTGAAGCTGCAAGTTGGAACGTGGGAAGGAATAACATATCTCTCCGTAGTACCTATGGACGATTTTCCAGTGGTACTAGGTATGGAATTCTTTAATGCGGTCAAAGCCATTCCTATTCCCTTCTTTCGCTCTGGCTATATTCGAAGATAAAGCACCTTGTATGGTGCATGGTGCCTACTACTACGAAGCCCCGAGGAGATAAACGCCTCTTATCCACTATGCAAGAGGAGAAGGGTGCGAAGAGAGGAGAAATCACCTATCTTGCGACTCTTAAAGATGAAGGCCCAAGAGAGGATCAAGCAGAAGTGCTTAAAGAAATAAACAAAGTTGGAGTTTGGCGATGTGAATGCCAACCAAAAGAATTGGGCCAAGATGATGGATGTGGCTCAGTTTTCTTACAATCTTCAAAGGAGTGAGTCCACAGGGAAAAGCCCGTTTGAAGTGGTCATGGGACAACAGCCACTCACTCCGCTCACGCTAGAAACCACATACAAAAGTGTCAGCCCCTTGGCTTTCTAGGTCACAAAAGAATGGAAAGAGCAAGCTGACATAGCCAAAACTCAGCTGGACAAGGCGGCCAAGAAGATGAAGAAATTGGCAGACAAGGGTCGTCGCCATGTAGAGTTCAAAGAAAGAGACTTAGTGATGGTTCGATTCTTGCCTCAACAATTCAAAGTCTTCCGTCCCTTGCACAAAGGCTTGCTACGGAAGTATGAAGGACCTTTCCCTATTCTCAAGAAGGTCGGGAAGGTGTCATGTCGTCTGGAGTTGCCACCTAAGTTGAAGATACACCCAGTTTTCCACATGAGCGTGCTAAAATCATATCATGCTGATGAGGATGATCCAAACAGGGGAGAATCTCATCGAGCCCCCACGGCTGTAGTGCAATCTCATGACAAGGAGGTGGAAGCTATATTAGCTGATCGCGTCATACGTAAAAGAGGGGTACCTCCAAGCCGTAAGTACTTGGTGCATTAGAAGGGAAGTCCTGAACAGGAAGCAACATGGGAGCCAAAAGAAACATTATGGCAATTCAAGGACTTGATCCAAAACTTTCATGACACTGGGACGAGGACGTCTCTAGTATAAGTGGAGAAGAATGTCACATTCCGACACATAAAAGCCACGCAGGCATGACATGAACACGATGTGACACCCAATCAACAACCTTGCCATGCAAGCATATAGAAGGTTCTGGAATGTTCTAGAACTTTCTAGACAATTCTTGTACATTCTGAAAATCTTTAGAATACTCTAGAATATAATAGAATATTCTAGAATATAGTAGAACACTCTAAAATTTAGTAGAATACACTGGAAGGTTGTGAAATACTCTAGAAGATAGTAGAAACACTATGTCCTAGAATTCTCTAGAAAGGTAGAGAACTCTTGTAAATACTTAGTAGACTAGAACATTCTAGAGAGGCATTGTGAACCGTTGGATCAAATAGATCCTAGTCATTCATTTAAGGGGAGGTGGCCTATATAAACCTCTCACCCCTTCATTTGTAAGCAATCCAAGAATCACAAAACATTTGAGTATTAGAGCTTTCAAGCATTCTCCAAGTTCTCTTGTTCTTTTTCTTGCTCACTTGATAACTTTCATATCTTAATCCTCTCTTGAGAGGTGTGTTGGGAGAGGTTGACTTAGTTAGTAACAAAGGGGAGTGTCCTAACTAAGTGCCGCACGGCTCATACTCGGGGGAAAATAATAAGGTCGTGACAAAATGCTATCTTTATCCCAAGTTCTTCAAGAAGTTTTAACCATAATGATTCACAAATTCCATGAGCTATCGCTCATAACTCAGCTTCAGCACTACTCCTTGCTATAACTAACTGCTTTTTGCTCCTCCAAATAACCAAGTTACCCCATACAAAGGTACAATAAACAAATGTGGATCTTCTGTCATCACATGAGCCTGCCCAATCAACATCTGTGTAGACATCAATATTCTGGGATTCATTTTTTCCAAAGAACAGCCCTTTTCTAGGGGTCCCCTTAAGGTATCTTAAGATATGGTAGACAGCCTCCATATCTTCCTCACATAGAGAGTACATGTATTGGCTCACAACACTCACCGCAAACGCTATATCCGGTCTAGTGTGGATAAGGTAAATTAGTTTTCCAACTAGGTGCTGATATCTTCTAGTATCTACTGGAATTTTATCCTGCTTGCTATTCAGTCTTGCTGCAGGTTCCATAAGGTGTCAATAGGTTTACAGCTAAGCACCCGATTTCTTTTAGAAGATAAGTATATATTTTCTTTGAGTCACTGAAATCCACTTTTGTTCCTGGCCACTTCCATGCCCAAGAAATACCGTAAGATTCCTAGATCTTTTACCTCAAACTCAGTTACAAATCTTTCTTTCAATTTAGATATTTCATAAGTATCATTGCCATTACAATTATGTCATCAATATAGACAATAAGAATAGTACCCTTACCATCCTTATGTCTAAAGAAAAGTGTATGATCCGTGTGAACTTGTTTGCATCCTTGTGCTAAAATTGCCTTTGAGAAGTGGCCAAACAAAACTCTAGGAGATTGTTTTAGCCCATAAAGAGCCTTCATGCTATCCCATTTTTCTTGTCCCGATCAAACCCAGGTGGAAGATCCATGTAGACTTCTTCCTCTAAGTCTCTATTAAGGAAAGCATTTTTTATATCTAATTGGTGTAACTTCCAATCAAGGTTGGCAGCAATAGAAAACAGAACCCTTCCTGTATTAAGTTTAGCAACCGGTGCAAAAGTTTCATTATAGTCAATACCATAAGTTTGTGTGTAGTCCTTAACAATTAACTTTGCTTTATATCTCTCAATAGTCCCATCTGACCAGTATTTAACTGTAAACACCCACTTACACCCAACAGGAATTTTTTCAGGAGGTTTCTTAACTAGTCTCCATGTATCATTCTTTTCTAGAACTTGTAATTCCTATATAACAGCCTTCCTCCATTTAGGAATACTCCAAACCTCTTTTATATATTTAGGGATCTGTTCTTTAGATAGCTTACATATAAAACTTTGAAAAGATTGAGAGAGATTATCATGAGACATAGTTAGATATAGGGTGTTGAGTGCAGAACCTGGGTTTTTTCCTCAATGCTATAGGCCACTCAAGGTCGCTGGTTTGTATCAGGTTCTGGATTGTGGCAGTGTGTCCAGTCTCCAGTGGCCTCTACTGCTTTAGAAAAGTTTCTCCAAGAATAGACCAAGAGCTCAAGTTGTGAAGCACCTCTTTCCTTAGGTTGATCGGTTTTTTTCCTGGATGGTTTCAATGTCTGGTGGTGAGTAGGTAGTATCAATTTCAGGTTCTCAGATAGATTCAATATTGTCCTCTTGAGAAATGATATCATAGTTTCCTGGTAACGGGATATTCTAGGGAGAATAGGTGGCAACAGTTTCTATTTCGGGGAAGAGGAAATTTCGTGAATTTTGTTTGGTGGGTTCTTTAGAGTTGTTTTGCCATGAAGCTTCACTCTTAATCCCCCCTAAAGCTGAGTGTTTTGAAAGTATGGTTGGTTTTCAAAGAAGGTTACATCCATGGCAATAAAATATTTTGTTTTTCTGGGGAATAGAATTTATATCCGCGTTGAGTGGGAGAATATCCCAGAAAAATACAAGGGATGGCACAAGAATCTAATTTGTTTCTGTTATGATTATGGATATGAACAAAAGCTTTACACCCAAATATTTTTGGACGTAAAAAGTTCATAATTCTAGTGTGAGGGTAGGATTGTTGAATCATCTGGGCAGGTGTTTTATAATTTAGAACCCGGGTTGGGAGGCTGTTTATAAGATAGCAGGCTGTGAGAATAGAGTCCCCCCAAAATTTTTTTTGGGACATCGTTAGCAATCTTTATAGAGCGTGTTACTTTAAGGAGGTGTTTATTTTTTCTCTAATCCACTCTATTTTGCTAAGGAGTATCAACACAAGTATTTTGATGGATGATCTCATTGTTTACCATATAGGTTCTTAGAATGGAGTTAAAATACTCTTTTCTATTATCGGTTCGAAGGATCTGGATTTGAGTGTTATATTGGTTTTTTATCATTGAGTGAAAGGTTTTAAAGGTTAATGCTGCTTCATTCTTTTCTTTTAGAAAATAAATCCAAGTAACCCGGATATAATCATTAATAAATATAATAAACCACTTAGTTCCATTAGTATTTTGGATACATAAAGGACCCCATATGTCACTGTGGATTAAGAAAAAAAGTTTGGATGATTTATATGGTTGAGATGGAAAGTTTGTTCTGTGATGTTTCGCAATTTGGCAAGTTTCACATTGAAAAATCTTTATTTCTAAAAAGAGATAAAAATGAGTATTTCAAATATGAAAAACTAGGATGTCTTAACCGAACATGCCATAGCATGACTTGTTCCCTAGAAAAAGAGGGCTCACAACAGGTTCTTAGAGCTTGTTTATTGTCTTTCTGAAACTCCTCAAAGAAGTAGAGTCCATTGTCTTCCTTAACACTGCCAATCCTCACACCCGAAGTCAAATCCTGAAAGTTGCAAGAGTAACATGAGAATTGAGCGACACAATTTTGATCCTTTATGATCTTACTCACAGATAATAGATTGCAAGATAATCTAGGGACATGAAGAGCATCATTAAGAGTTATTTTGGGACTAATTTTTATTGTACCAGTACCAACAACTATTGCAAAGGAACCATTAACAATTTTGATCTTTAAATTGCCAGGACTTGGCTTATAGGAAGAGAAAGCACTTTCAGACCCTATCATATGGTCTGTAGCCCCAAAATCTATGACCCAGGGTTCATTAATGCTTGAATTAGTGCTAAGAGCGATAATAAAGGTACCTATTTTAGCCAAGAGTGAAGTACCAGTATTTGTAGATGAAGGCTGTCATATTTAAGGAGGCAAATTGAGAGGTTATCATTTGTTGTAGTTGTTCCATCTGCTCATGGCTGAAGGAAAGGTTATTTTCACTGTCCCTTGGTGCTGTATCAGTGGTTGCTTGAAAGCTCCTCCCATCTTTTCTATTGTTCTTCCAATTGTTTGGTTTACCATGTAACTTTCAGCACTTGTCCCTAGTATGATTGGACGTTTGGCAATGGTCACACCATTGATCCTTTCTGTAATTTCTTTGGTTTTCAATCCCACAAGTCATAAATGCCTATTTTGGAATTGGTTTGGTAGTCCCCAACATAACTCTCTTTCTGGTTTCTTCTCTTCTCACCTTTGCAAAAATATCGTCTATGCTGGGTAAAGGTTTAAGTCTAAGAAGCCGTCCCCTTACCTCGTCCAAGTATTGATTTAATCCAACAAGGAAATTATAAATTCTTTGTTGATTATCTTCTAGTGGCTCTCAAAACATTATGAACATAGCCAATGACCGTTGTTGAATAAATCTACCTCCTGCCAGAGTTTTGATAGGGAGTTGAAGCAGATTGTAACGTCCATGTCAGTTTGTGTTAAATTTCAAGCCCTATTCCGGAGTTCAAATAGTTGTGATGAATTTTCAAGATTAGAATATTGTCTACAAGCTGCTTCCCACATATCTTTTGCAGACTTGTAGCACAAAAAACTTTTACTAATCTTCTCATCTATTGAATTGATTATCAAGGCCATAACCATAGAATTATGGGCATCTCATGTTTGAAACACAGGATCAATCTTTGAAGGTTTCTTGGCTGATCCATCCATATCTCCCTTTCCCTCGCACAACTATCTCTACTGACCGAGACCAAGCTAAATAATTTTTACTTGTAAGTTTATGTAAGGTGATTTGTAGGGAGGCGTTATCAGAGTATAAATTATGGAGAGTGGCAGTCATTTTCGGGGTCGACTGCAAGGAGACAGAAGTCTCCAAGTCGTCCTCTTTATTGCCTGTCATGGCTATTCCCAGGAAAAGATCACTTGAGGTTGACTCGCCATATAAGTTCAGAAGAGAGACTCTGATACCATATGAAAAATAATATGAATTCTTTCATATATATTCTGGAGAATACATGAGAACAATATATAGAAAGGATTGGCAGATAAGCTGTCAATCTAATCTCTAAGAAATAGAAACAATCCCTATAACTTAGGAGTATAAAGTAAAAGATAAGAGAGAAAAGAAATCAGGGATATGATTCTCCCTAATCTCGGACAAAAAGAAATCAGAATTCCAAAATAACATAATCAGAATCCAGGAGAAATAATGTCCTAGGCTGGCCTAATATCTCGGATAACTAGAGTCCGCAACATAATCTAACCTCTTGTATATATACATGTATGTACCACACCAGAATACACATAACAAAGTTATGAATGAATGAAGTTATGGCTGATGATCAAGCCATTAGTTCCATGAGAGAAAAAAGCACATTGAGGTAGATTGTCATTTTGTTACGAGAAGATCAAGCAAAATCTTATTACGATAAATGTTAGTACTGGACAGCAATTATCTAATGTTCACCAAAGCCGTTAATGAGACTAGTATTGATTTTATGTGACAAACTAAGCATGATTAATATGCTCCAGCTGCTTGAGGGGGAATGTTATAAGTATATGGGCTTATATTATATTCCTCTTGTACTATTAGAATGTACTACATGCACTTCACTCTTATCAATCTATAAATAAGATAGCTCAAGAGGCTGACTAAATAAATCAATACTCATTAATCTCTTTCTCTTTCTACACTTCTTTTTCATAACCAAGCAATAAAGATTCAATGTAAGTTAGCATGACTGATTCCAACTGAAATGATTGACTCTGATTGCTTTCCCCATCCTAGTCAATTCAGTAAGCTCACTAAGGCCTTAATGAATGCCCCTGCCTCCAAGGCTACCACACAGTAGAGAAGTGTATTATCAATGTTACATAAATACAACAATTGAGCTCTAACAAGAATACAGCCCACATGAAAATAATATATCAACCAAGACTAGAAGACAATTTCATAGAAAATGCCAGTCACTAGTACAATGACCAAAAACTATAACCTTCTAATCACCTTCAGAAAACGTAACAAATGAAGAAATGAGAAGTGCAAAATGGGCAAATAAAAGGCATGGAAACAGGAACGTAATGACATTTTTCAAGCAAGTTAACATGGGTCTTGTATTTCTGCCTTAGTCACACAACACAAGTTCATCATTAAATCAAATGCACACTAAAGAATAGCCAATGTAGAAGATCTTGTTGAGAAATAAAGAGAGCAAGAGTTAGGGAGAAAAGGAAGGGACAACAAACAAAATATATTATTGATTGACTCATTTGCAGGGTATGTAAGACTGACTCCTCAGGACTCCATTTATACTAATACTATAACCACACAAAGACACTTATACCCCTTTTTTCGGTGCACTACGTGTAACTATTTCCTTGACTTGTAAGACTTCCCTAAATTCTCAATACCTATTAATATGGTAACTCTTTTCTTACCAACAATACTTTCCTAAATGATAGTCCTACTTGAAGGATGCGAATAAGCTATTTCTTGGCCTAGACAGCTCCACTTTTGTGCTGGTCATGAGAAGGGTTGCAGTTTAGTGCCTTTTTTGCTCTCCAATTTTAGTTTTTTGAGAAGGTCAATGTTGTTTTGGGTGTTTCAGACCACTTGTACTTCCCCTAATCAGGTCATTGGCTAACAAACAACTCAAAATTCTTCAACCTACTTCCCATGAGCAGGGCCTTCAACATTTTCCCAACTTCACTCATTGGGAACATCTAACACAGATGTGCTTTTGAACAAGTCTTTGATCTACTTTCCATGATTAGTCCCCTCAACTTTCTCCCAATTGGTCTCCACTATTTGGGTTGCTTACTGAGGACGCCAACACAAACTCTCTCACTAGTGCCAATGTTTTCAATATGCAACTCCTAGGGTCTCCACTTTTTATGACATCTCAAGTCATACCAAGAGGCTTGACTATTCACTTCCTTGACAACAAACTGCACTAAAACCAAACTACCAAAATCACCATAGGAAAAAATCACAATAGCATAACTCAAACCATTGGAAATTTTTTTTTTGTGTGTATTTGTGGGTGTGTTCGTGATTTTTTTTTTTAGGGGGGAAGCTAGGGCTAGGTGGGTGATACCTAAATTCTGATACCATGTTGAAATTTGTAATAGGCAACACTTAGGGGTTAAAGAAAAATACACTTCATCCCTCTCTACCTTTCCTTTATTTATGATACTCTTAAAACAGAGTTTAAATACAAGATAAGTGATAACTAAAAGATTCCTAGATAATAATAAATTCTTAGCCTATAAAACTCCCATTTAATTCGTAAGACTTATCCTTGAATAAATGATAGTTTTCTCAACAGTTGGGTTACACCTAATTTGCTACCCATAAAACCAAATATGAACAAGATTAACTGAATAAATGACTTTGCTTCACATCTGTACTAGAAACAAATAAAGAACATGCACACTCTTAATATTTACTCATTGGCTTCTGCTTCTTATTGGCTTACCTTTACTTCCTTACAAAGTCTCTTCTCTGCAGCATATAACTTTTTGAGTGTGGCACAATGAGCTCCCGGCCTACATGGTTCACAAGGACCAGGTAATCCAGCAGCTTCTGGGGTATACTGGGATGACTTCAAATGCCAACTCCAAGACAATACACTGAAGACCTTTGCGGAATTGCTTCTCTTTGCTGTGAAAATGTAACCACAATAAATTTTAGAGGAACTCTATCACAAATAAAAAATGTTGGTACATGAAGCACACAGAGGAGGTGAATGATAGCAGAAATAAACATCAACTACAACAGGATGAGGTCCAACACAGCAAATTATTGTATGTAGATAAACTTTGAAGCAAAATCAACAGGAAGGAAATGCATGAAATTCAGAAATCAAGATTAAGCGAAGTTACAATGTTCATAAATCAATCAATTAATTGCAGTGAAATAGCGATATTAGGATAAACAACAACTAACTGTCATATCATTTGGCCTAAACTTTCTGCACTCATTAAAATGTGACAGTTTCCAGTCTTAACGACTACTTTCTACCATCACTTTTTCCCTTAATGTTACCATACTTTGCATGAGTGAGTCTTACCCATTTTCCTGTAACTAAAAATTTTACTAATCATTATATTTCCTATGACTTAACACCCACATATTCTACTTTTTATACAATGATTGACTAGGATCAAATTCATCATTTCAATAACAATAATGTCCAGTGAATTTTACAGGTATGGAAAAATAAGAGATAAAAATCGTAGTAACATATGAGTTGGTCAAGAGAAAGACTGATGACCAATTCAAAACAACTTAATCAGTCCTTTTGAATATAATTATGTTCAATGAGATTCTTCCACCTACAGATAAATGCAAAACCATGTGATAAAAGCTTGTTTCATGTGCAAGTTAGCAGATACAAAACTCTGAATCAGGCAGCAGCATATTAGTTTGTCATTTGAAGAATTAAGTACTAATCAACAAGAAAGGCTTTCACATTTTATCATTGATAAAACTAGCTTAAAATGAAGACTTCAAAACTTCAATTGTTTAAAATTATCCACAATCACAAGTTCTCCATTGTCTGATTGTTACCTCTAAAATTGAAATAAAAGAACTCCACAGTAATTGTACAGAATTAATTACATAAGATATCAAATTCTCTATGGAGACATACATCTGAAAAGATATATATATATTAGTAAATAGATAAAATCACTTGTTAAGTAAATAAATAAAATCACTTGTTAAGTATGAAAACAAACATTGCAAACTCTTTGCCAAAAAAAATATTTTTAAAAAAATAAGAACATTATGAAAATCAAATGGAACTTCAAAACTTAAAAGACAAAAGAAGCAAAAGGTAAAGGACATTTTAACACAACTTATGTAATAAAGGGAAAACTAACAATGGCAGAAATTTTGGAAAAGAAGCCAAAATGATAGAGTATGTAGCCTTACTCTGTTGATGTCCAGAATTCTGTCGCAGAAGAAAATCTCCTCTGCTGATATCAATAAGAATAGATGTTTCCTTCACACATGCAGATGCTTTCAAGAAAAATTCATCCAACTCTTTAACGATGCCCTCCAATGATTTCTTACAAAGTGTATTTACAAGAACACTTACAACAGCTTCTGCTTCAGAATCTTCATCCTCAAATTCTGTATTGGTTTCTGCCCAGTTCTCCTCCTCAACAGGTTCTTGTTCTACTACTTCAAATCTTGTATGATTGGGTGAAGATGGCCCAAAAATAGAATCCCATGAACTCAAATTTTGATCATTTAGCCGCATATCAACATTGTTCTCATCCTCTAAGCTTTCATTTTGGACAACTTTTCCTGTAGCCTTGTCAGGACATAAAGGAGGAGGAGGTGGTGGTTGTGGAGGCAAAGGGAAGGGTGAAGCACGAAGCCCAGCCAAGTCAATGCCATCAGAAGAATTTTCAAGCTCCAATGACTCAGATTCCGTGAATTGCCTAAGGGTTGCACCACTGTTCTTCAATGCTTTCAAATAGGCCAATTGAGAATCAGAAAACTCCCCTCTAATATCAACCAATTGTTTCATTAACCTCTTCCTCTCCTTACAGATGTGAACCTTCTCTTCCTCATCCATATTTGAAAAAACACAACCCATTTGCCAGATAAGCAACTAGTGAGTTACACTTCCACTGCTAGAGATAAGAGATGCTAAAGAGAACCCAATCAACCCCAGGTTGTTATCCTATTCAGCTAGCGAAATCAGCAATACAACAACAACAACAACAAACCAAGCCTTTTTCCACTAAAAAAAAGTACAGCCTTAGAAATTTATAAGGCAGTAACTTTCTCCAATCCTATTGTCCACCTGTATCTATACCATCAAAGAAGACAAGGGTACATAGTTTTAAAATTTCCAATGCATTAGAAGCATTTCCTTTTCTAATTATCAACAATCAGGGTCCACTTTCACTAATTTCAAAATCAAGAAGCACACAAACAAGTTTTCGAGAACTCCCCGAATGGTTATCAATATTCAACCTCACTAAGTTATGACCATGATTATACCAAGAGCTCAGTTTGTCTGCTTCATGCAACAGACTCTAGTAATCCAATAATCTCCCCGATCTCTGACAATTCAATAACCAAATTGTTACCTACAAAAGTTGAATTTCTAATTAAACCACAAGGAAGAAAATTCCCCAATCAAAAATATTTCACAATCAACATAACCACTATGCTGTAAACATGGGCTAAGATAAATGCCTGTTTTATAAATTTTTCCCATCTTTTTTTCTGGCATGAATTGATAAAATTCAAATCCCAAATCCAGAATCTGGAATCCGTATATGCATTAAACTCACCAAAGACCTCAAAAGGGACAAACAGCACATAATATAAGTAATTTCCGTGACAAATTTCTCAGCCACGAAGTAAAAAGGAAAAAAAAAAGCTCTAATAAAATCATTTGGAGAGATCCCAAGAGAAATTCAAATCGATCTCACAAGTCTGTCAGAAAGATTCTGAAATTATGAAGAAAATGTTGAAAAAAATTTAGAAAACAGGAAAACAATTGTTCTGACATAGACGTTGTCTGACACAGACCACTGTTCTACTCTGCAAACACAAATCTACTGCTACATCTTCTCCAGGGGTTACGGTTTTCAAAATGTCAAAACAAAAAGGTGAATCTTCTTACTATAAAAAGCTTTCAAGAGAACCCCACTTTGTTCATGCTTTACAAAAAAGAAGGGGAGAGAGAGCCCTCGAAACCCGGGAGCAGAAGCATTCAAGGAAGAGGAAGAAGGAGAAGCACTATTTAGCAGCAACCCATTATTATATTTATATAAATGAAGCTTTTTTAAGTGGTGCAAAGATCATGGAAGAAACCATAATACCAGATGAGCATGCAGTCGAGGCAGCAGCGGGTACCCGCTTTAGCGCACGTAGCGGAAGGCATTTGAGCTAGGAAAAAATAGAAAGAGTCGTGTGGGAACTGGGTCGAGGTAGAGGGAGTAGCGAGACTAAAAAAGTGCTTGTCGCTCTCACTTTTTGGAAAGCTCTTGTCTGACCGATAATTTGACTTCAGAGACCTGTCTCTGGGTCATTGGCTTTCGGAGTAATGACTTTCGCCACATTCAGCTTCTTTCTTTATAGATTAAGTGGAACTCCGAGCCAGAAGGGCTGCGGGTGGGGTCATAACTTAGACTTTAAGATATCTATGATAGTTCATTTTCATATTCTCCTTGGACGAAGCTACCTAAAGCTTAGCTTTCCCAAAAAAAAAAAACACTTTGGTGCAAGCAAGAGAGTTATTCGAGGGGTTGAACTTGTAGCAACCTTAAAAAAAAAGAAAAAAAATTTGGAGACAAGATAACAGTTATCACTTCTTTATCCAAAAAAAATAACAATTATGAAACTTGGAATACGAATTCAAGACTAGCCTACTGTAACTATGTTTAATAGAGATAAAGATCCTCTAAATTTTAGTAAATTTTTTTTCATTTGAGTAGTTCAATTTAACAAGCTTAAGATCTATAGTTATGTTTCAACCGTATCGTTGAATATTCTTATTTATTTTAAAAAGTATTTATCAAAATTAATTTATATATAGACAAAGTTTGTTTTATTTATTTTATCTTTATCATCAGAGATATAATAGATGTTATTATCTCCTATTTTTATGTAACGGTCTTATATCCTTGGTTTATTGAGATTTAACACTCCAAAACTTCTCTAGTTATTCTGGAGGCTGTGTATTTCGATTGAATGAGTGGAAATAATAAAATTCTATTTTTCTCTTCCTCTCCGATATTTTCTTTGCACATAATATCAGAGTTGAGATACTATTAAGAGAAGGATATATGGCCAACTATAGATAGGTCCTTATTGGGTTAAGCAAGGAAGGCCAAGCAAATAACGCTATTGAGTCCTCCATTGCGCCAAGCCTTACAATTAACCCATCCATTCCTATCCAGTCAGCCACAACATTCGATAACTCTCCTTTTCAAATTATGTCTTATAAGCTGAATGGGCGAAACTTTCTCCAGTGGTCGCAATCCGTCCAGATGGTGATATGCGGGAGAGGGAAGGCTGTCTTTCTCGATGGCACAATACAAAAACCCAAACTGGCTGATCCATCGTTCATGACTTAGGATGTCCAGAATGTGCTGGTCATGTCGTGGCTGATAAACTCGATGAAGAAGAACATACTGGGTCTCTATATCTTATCTACACAACAACCAAAAACATTTGGGATAAGGTGAGGATAGCTAACTCTAATTTGAAAAATTCAGCGCAATTATGTGAATTAAGGGATAAGGAGCACGGCTAACGAATGGAAATGAAATGCAGACCTGCTTGAAGTCCCAAGTGGACCTATCATAAGAGTTCGGGTTAAAAGATTTAAAAAAGCATTTAATGATCTAATTTTAGAGGCCCAATAAGGAGATACTTATATTACTACAAAAGAAGAGTTAAAACTAATCCATATAATTAAAACCTACTTAAATATGGGTCAAGACCAACCAATCTAAATATAGACCTAAAATATAAGAAGATTCAAGGTTAAAGATTAAATATAAGCTCAAAATCAATGAGTTATTTTATGGCCCAATTTAAGCTACGCTTTTTCTTATTTATTTACTTTTAGTGTTTTCTTTATTTGATTAGGAAAGTTTCATATTTTGATAGTTTCTAGAAGAGTTTTCTATTTATATTTTTCTTTGCCCTGTAAGAGTTTCCTATTTGATAGTTTTTAAAACAGTTTTCTATTTTTAACTTTTCTAACCCTATAGGATTTTCCTATGTAATTTTTCTTATTAGTCTAGATTATTGGCCTATAAATAAGCATGTATACTCTTGATGAACAAGATAGATTATCATTTATAATATTAATAGTGTTTTCTTTTTGGTTTTTTAAAGAATTTTTTTGAACTTATCAAAATTTTTCTTGTAGCATTCAAACAAGACTTATCACTCACAATCTTCTTCTCTTTTATTAGTGTGGCGTCTTCAATATTTTCTTATACCTTTGGTTCTTATCTATTTATAGATAACGGGTCAAGATCATTTTCTTTTTAATTTATTTTGTTATAAATCTGATTAGGACATGATTCTTCCAATCGGATCCCATATTGATTCCGGGTCTCACTGCTTTTGGTGAAATTCATATCAGGGGTTCACATCATTTAGTATCAGAGTTTAAGTTCTAAATCAGATTTGATCTATCCTATTTGTTTTCTTATTATTATTCCATCTTACTATCTTGTATTTTTTTTGTGTTCTTCATTCTTCTTATCTTCTAATTTTCATTTTATTCCTAATGTTTCTTGTTCAAGTGCATATTTTTAAAAAAAAAGAGAAATTTGAAAAAAAAAAAGAGTGCAAAATTCTGAAGAAAAAAAACAAAAGAAATTCAAAAAAAAAAATAGAACCCATTATTGCTGAAATTCAAGTTTTCCACCTATATTTTGTAATCTGATCTTTAAAAAAAAAAGTGATCCAGAAATTCTAATTGCATCAATTATTGTTTTTGCTTTGATCTTTTATTTCATTTGCTTATCTTACTTTGATTTTTTTTCCTATCTCAATTGTTTTCTTTCCTTTAGTCGTTGATTTCTTTCTATTTTAATTGCTTCTTGTTCTGATTTTCTTATTCTTTATCTTGTCTTTAATTTTTTTCCTAAAGTTCTATTGCTTTGTTCATTTACTTCTAAAAATTCTGTTTATTTTTCTTCCTTTACTTCTTAAAATTCTGTTTATTTTTTTTCTTCCTTTGCTCTATATACTCTATTAGTGGAGTTTGGATTGTTGCAAGAAGATTTTTGTGTGAGTTTGTTTGAGTTCAATAAAGAACTGAAAGAAGGGACTAAAAGAGGAAAAATGTAAGAGAGTGTGAGCTCATAAGAGGGAAAAAGCCAAAATTTGAGTAAACACGAGTGTGAGTGCCCTTAATCTTGAGAGAAACATGTGAGCTAGTGTTGTGAGAATTTTTTTTACTCTAACATTGTTTTGCAGAAAAATCATGTCACACAATAAGGACAAAAATACTTTCAAAGATGTGTCGGGAATGGTGGATCTAAAATTGATGATGGAAGCTTTAGTAAGTGAAACGAAGCAAGTTTTGAAAGAGGAGATAGAGTAAGTTCATGAACATTTAGAACAAGTAGAGAATGAACATACAGAGAAGTCACAAAATACTCCCAATATGCATAGGAGAGAGATAGTTCAACCGAGGAAGGTGAGTTTTGAAAGTAGAGAGTATTATAAAAATGATTTTGATGAAATTGATAGTGATTTGAGTAGAAGATATGGTGGGAGGTTTAGAGAAGCTAGGAATTGAGAAAATAATAACTTGGGTAGTTTTAAGATTAAGGTTTCTTCGTTTCAAGGTAAAAATGACCCCAAAGCTTATCTAAATTGAGAGAGAAGGATGGAGTTGTTGTTTGGTTGTCACAACTATTCTAAGTTGAAAATGGTAAAGTTGGATATCATGGGATTTACTGACTATGCTATTATTTGGTGGGTTCAATTGATTTTAAGTAGGAGACGAAATGAAGAAAGGTCTATTGAGACATGGGAGGATATGAAAATAGTTATGAGTAAGCGATTTATTCCAAGTCACTACCATATGAACTTATTTAAGAAGTTGCAAAGCTCTACTCAAAGTTCTAAAAGTGTTAGAGACTATTATGATGATTGAGTGAGGTTACAAAAGAAAGAGAGTGAAGAAAAGAAAATGAGTGAAAGAATTAAGAGAGAAAGAGAAAGAGATGTTGAGAAAATTATGAGAAAAAAAGAGATAGATAACAGAAAAAGTGTGATAGAAAAAGAGAGAGAGGCTGAGAAAGTTAAGAGAGAAAAAGAGAGAGCGGCCGAGAAAATTATGAGAGAAAAAGAGATAGAAGACCAGAGAATTAAGAGAGAAAAAGAGAGAGAGGTTGAGAAAATTATGAAAGAAAAAAAGATAGAGGCTGAGAAAATTAAGAGAGAAAATGAGAGAGACTGAAAAAATTGATGGAGAAATTAAAAGAACCAATTGGGTCATTGAAAGAAAAATCGAGAGAAAACAAATGAATTTTTATGTAAGAGAAAGTGTGATAAAAAAAATGTTTTGTTTTCAATTTTGCCAATGATTGTATTAATGAGCTTAACTCTTATTTACCCAATATTGAAATTTCTCTTTTGCAGGGTAATGTTCTCAATGTATGTGATAAAGTGGCATTTGATAAGTTTTTTGGGCATAATAAATTTCTATTTAGAGAAAATAAATTGTGTATGCCTAAATATTCATTGCAGGATTTGCTCGTTAAGGAAGATAATTAAGGTGATTTAATGTGCCATTTTGACATATCTAAGACTTTAGATGTTCTACATATGAAACATGATGTAAAACGAATATATGAACAATTTTTAACTTGTAGACAAGCTAAGTTTAAGATGAAGTCTCATGGTTTATATGCTTCTTTATACATATGTAATGAATCTTGGGTTGACATATTTATGAATTTTAAGTTGGATTTACCTCAGTCAAAAAGGGGTAGCAATTCTATATATGTGGTTGTTGATAGGTTTTCTAAAATGAAACATTTTATACCACATCAAAAAACCAATGATGCATCTTATATTGCTGATTTGTTTTTTAAGAAAATTGTGAGATTACATTATATGCCTAGGAGTATTGAGCATGTTAACTTAGATGGAAATAAGAAAGTTGATTTTGTTAAGAAGATTTATAAGATGGCTCAACAATACATTGAGAGGAAAATTAAACAATATGCCAACCAAGTTAAAATGGAAACAAAAGAATTGTATTTGAGTCAGGTGATTGGGTTTCGTTGCATATGAGGAAGGAAACATTTCCAAAACAAAAAAAATTCAACTACTTCAAAGAGGATATGATTTATTTCAAGTGATTAAAAGAATCAATATCAATGCCTACAAGTTAGATCTTTCAAGTAATGATATTGTTAGTGTGTGTTTCAAATTTATTGATTTAACTCTTTTTGATGTAGGTGCTGATTTGAGGACAAATCCTTTTCAAGAGGAGGGGAATGATGTGAGCACGACTAGCAAATGGAAATGAAATGCAGACCTGCTTGAAGTCCCAAGTGGACCTGTCATAAGAGTTCGAGCTAAACGATTTAAAGAAGTACTTAATGATTTAATTCTAGAGGTCCAACAAGGAGATATTTGCATTACTACAAAAAAAGAGCTAAAACTAGTCCATATCATTAAAACCCACTTAAATATGGGTCAAGACCAACCAATCTAAATATAGACCTAAAGTACAAGAAGATTCAAAACTGAAGATTAAATATAGGCTCAGAATCAATGAGTTATTTTATGACTCAATTTAAGCTACGTTTTTTTTGATTTATTTACTTTTAGTGTTTTCTTTATTTGATTAGTAAAGTTTCCTATTTTTATAGTTTCTAGAAGAGTTTCCTATTTGTATTTTTCCTTACCCTGTAGGAGTTTCCTATTTGATAATTTTTAGAACAGTTTTCTATTTTTAACTTTCCTAACCCTATAAGAGTTTCCTATGTAGTTTTCCTTATTAGTCTAGGTTATTGGCCTATAAATAGGCATGTATACTCTTGAACAAAACAGATTATCATTTATAATATTGAGAGTGTTTTCTCTTTAGTTCTTCAAAGAACTTTTCTGAACTTATCAAGATTTGTTGTGTGGTGTTCAAGCAGAACTTATTACTCACAATCTTCTTCTCTTTTCTTAAGTGTGGCGTCTTCAATATTTTCTTATACCTTTGATTCTTATCTCTTTATAGATAACGGGTTAAGGTCATTTTCTTTTTAATTTATTTTTTTTATAAATTTGATTAGAACACGTTCATTCCAATCGGATCCCATATTGATTTCGGGTCTCACTGTTTTTGGTGAAGTTCATATCAGGGGTTCACATCGTAAGCTAGAAGTCTTAAACAGGAAAATTTGAGTGTTACAAAATATTATACTACATTGACAAAATTTTGGCAGGAATTAGATTTGTTTGAATCTAATGAATGGTGTGATAAGTGTGAGGAAAAGTATGTTAAACTAGTAGAGAAGACCAGAACCTATGATTTTCTTATAGGACTAAAGCAAGATCTTAATGAGGTTCGAGGTAGACTCCTTAGGATAAGGCCTCTACCTCAGATTGAAGAAATCTTTTCTGAGATTTGAAGAGAAGAAAGCAGAAGGAAGGTGATGCTCAGAGAAAATGTAACAGCTCCATTTATGTAACAATTTTTTTATTTATTTAACATCATGAAGTTATTACCTCATCTTAACTCACAATAACATTTATTTAATTATACAATACTAAGTTTACACTCACATCATTAATACAAACGTTTGTACAAGACATACATGTACATATAAGCCCTAATCATCCACATAGACTATTTCTGGGGCCACTGGTGCGGGTGACGGCACCTCTGCCGGAATCTCAGTCACTTCAACAACTGATATGTCCGCAATAATAGGTATTTGCCCAAGATAGGGCACCTCGATCATACGTACGGCAA
The DNA here is from genome assembly GCA_037074535.1 of Gleditsia sinensis. Lineage (NCBI taxonomy): Eukaryota > Viridiplantae > Streptophyta > Magnoliopsida > Fabales > Fabaceae > Gleditsia > Gleditsia sinensis. The sequence continues at coordinate 41,793,014 of CM073473.1, forward strand.
TAACAAGTCTCATTGAAAACAACTGCATAGTTAATTTTCTGAACATGATATGGAAATATAGTGAGAATTAAATCCCAGTATGTTCAACAATAATTCATCATCAATATAGTTCATCACGTCATGTTTAGCTGTATAAACTACAGAAAATATCTTTAGGTCACATGAATGCACTTTATCATGCACATGAAAATTGTACAGTTATGACATGTATGGCATGAATAACTATTTTTCGAATTTCATATGATAGCTATCAACTTATTCTTCCTTCCAACTACCCCGGTCAGGGTGAGTATTCTCTACTTTTCGGTACGGACTTATCTCGCTCCGTCCGACATGGCACACTTTCTCTTTCTTTTCTCATGAACATAATCATAACCGTTGGTAGGGCGTCCCCTACTGGTGCACCACACGGATTGCCATGTGACCGTGCTCATTTCTTTTCTTTTCATATTAATAGCCAAAAATATGATTCCAATAACAAGTATGTTCATTATATTCTCATGCCATAATTTATCAAAACATAATCATTCTCAAAATTCATTGGTAAACTGAAATTATGCCATGAATATAATCATTTTCTAATTTTTACTTTATAAAATATATCCATGTCAAAATTTCACACTAATACCTCGATAACTAGATAGTAATTGTAGTCTGTAAACAGCGCACCAGGAAAGTTCCCAGGAAAGAGAGGTGGGTTACTAATGGACACGCTTAAGTACCAAGTTTTTCCTTGCCAGAGCTTTCCTTAGACATGCACTTTTCACAAATCACAATTTTTTTTCCAATAACTAGAATAATTCTTTTCTGATGTGGAAATACTGCAACCACGGAGCATACTAAGATTTTTCAAATAAAACCGGCACTTTCAAAATTTTTTGGAAATTTTATATGAGTATTAGGGTAAATTCCATATTAAAAATTACACACTTAAAATGGTAGTAAGTTCATGCAATGGCAATAGCTAGGGCATACACTAGGCATTTATTATTTTTATTTATAAAATTCATCTTTTTTCTTGAATATTATTTTCATCTTTTCATTTTCTTTATGTCTAGGCATTTAGTCATTTTATTTTTACTTATATCATTTCCAACACATGTTCTTACAAATTTTATAGAGCATTTTTCCTCAAATTGATTTATACTATTACTCTATAGTTTAAAAAATTCATCTAGGGTAGAAAAAATATTGAAAATAGGTTTTACTAACTTTTAACACAGCCTTTGCTTACAAATCAGAGTATAACTCTCTCATTTTAACTCCAATTAAGATGATCTTAGTGTCTATGAAAAGCTAAGACAATTATCTAAAACTATTATGTTACTCATATCAACAAAATAGTAAGATATCATGGTGTTATTACTCCTTTAAATTTAGTATTATTTCTTTTCGTGTAGGTTCTGACCTTTACTGACTAATTAGACCATATCTCCCAAATTTGAACTCCAAATTGAGTTATTCCAGTTGGTAAAAATCCATGAGCCATATATGTATAATTTTTATGTTGGCGCGCTATTTTAATTCCCTACAGAATATTCCCAGAAATTCAAAAACTAAAGCTTTAATAACATACTCTTCCCTGAATAAACATTTTATGACCTCTGCGTACTAATCGGATCATATCTACCTCATATGAACTCCAAATTGCATAATTCCAGTGGCTAAATTTCCATGAGACATAGATCTATAACTTTCATGTTAACCATTTATTTTAATTCCTTACCGATTTTTCCCAAAATCTTAAAAACAGAAGCTAAAAGTTTTACCGCCCATAGTCATACCTATGCAAAACTATCTAAACCAGCCTAAGTATTCAAACATACATCACATGCATGATCAATATGTAACATGATGAAGCAACATTCATGACCAATAATCAAAGTGCTAAGATCAAAATCCCATATAAATATTACAAATTTCAAAACTTTTCTTCAAAAAGAAATATTGTTAAACTTACCTAAAAATCTCCCTAACTCACTTAGTGAATTGGTTTTCTTGTTTGCTCTTGAAAGAAGTAGCAAGACTCCTCCCTTCCCTTAGATTTTCTAGCAGCTTAAGTAAGAGAAGGAGGGTGAGTTTTTGATCCTCAAAGATAAAGAAGAAAAAATAGATTCAAGTGGGGATTAAGATAACTTACCTTGAGTATTTAACCTTCTAAACTTCTCTTTCTTTTTCCTTCCTTTCTTCTCCTCTCTTTCTCTCCTTTCCTCACTCTACCTTGCTTCTATTTCTCTCTCTTCCTCACTTGGACAAAATTAAGATGTTATGGGGTGGGTTTTGCTTATATAGACCACCAAATAATTCACATTTCATGATCATGGATCTACCTTATCACAATTAAGATACACTTTGTTGAATTTTTGGAAAACAAACAACTTATGTTCTTGTCTTCCTCTTCCTTAGTCAAGATATGCATAGGAAAAGGAGATTTGCAATTTAAAATTTATGATGATATGTTTTTAAGATAAGGGACAAGGTCCCTTTGATTTAGGGATTCATTTCCATTTTCTTTTGTTTTAAACAAGTATGATAGGTTTGCCTTTTTAGGTGGCAAATTTCTAGCCCTTGAATTTCCATTATTTGGTTGATATTTTTTGTGTGGGATAGGAATGTTTTGTTCTAATGCCAAGTATTATCATACCACTTGCTAAAATTATGAGTGTAGGATATAGATATTTTTGTCCTAAAGCCTTGTATTATCATGCCACTTGGCAAAATTATGAATGTAGAATCATACCACTTACTAAATTTTTGTCTTAATGCCATGTAACCTAATCTTTATTATTATTACATTATTATATCATCACCTAATTTATTTTATTTTATTTTTCCTCTTGGGTTTGGGGTTATTCCTACCCATTATGGGCTTATTCCTACCCATTTTCTTTGCTTTGAATAAAATTTTACCTTTCTTGGAGGACTTGAACACATTATCATAATTTTTTGGGCTATTGGTCCAATTTCTATATCCTAATCCAAGTCTATGTTTTATTTCTTGTTTAGGTTATCCAATGGGCTTGCTAGAAACTTATGTGAAGTGGAAAAATTCTATATGAAGTGTCTATAGGTAAAAGCCCAATGTATGGGTGAAAATGTTAAACTTAATAATTCTAGTTCTTGAATTAGGAAAAATTACCCTAATCCAATGTTCTTGAAATTTTAAGACCTTTACTTGTTTCTAAAAATTTATCTTCCTTATCCAAGAATTTTACATCTCTTTAATATGTTATTTCTAATTTTTTCCTATTAGTTTTTTCCTCTTTATTTGTTTTCTTAATGTTAAAAACATTTTCTATGCATATACATAAGGTGAAGAATTTCTAAGGATTATATTTTCCTTAGATATCTAAAATATTGTCTAATAAATTTTATTTCGTTAATGTAATTTTAACGAAATTATGGATGTTATAGAAAACATCCAACCTGAAATTTATACGCTGGTTATTTCAAGAAATCAAGAACAAAACCAGAATACTCATATGAGCAGAAACACACTAGAAAAGGAAACCTATCGTGTGACTATTGTCAGAAAAAAAAATCACACTAGGGAAACCTACTGGAAGCTACATGGGAAACCATCCAACCGAGAGCAGCACAAGCATATTGGACCTAATTTAAGAGAAAATCGTGCCTATCAATCTACTGCAAAAAATCTTCTGATAAAAAAATAGAGAACATCTAGGCAATATTAATCTTAACAAAGAAAAAATTGAGTGCCTCTACAAATTACTCAACTCAGAAAAACCCTCTGCTACCTCCCTTATTGCTCAGCAAGGTAACTTTTGCTCTGCTCTAAATTGTACCAAGGAAGAAAAAAAATCATGGATTATTGATTCTGGAGTTTCAAATTATATGGCAGGTTGTATTCATCTATTTTCCACTTATTAGCCTAATCATAGTCAAACCAAAGTAAGAATTGCAGATGGATCCTTATCTCCTATTGTTGGAATCGAGATTATTAAATTAAACTCAATCATTATTCTTAAAGATGTTTTATATGTCCCCAATCTGTCATGTAATCTACTATCAATAAGCAAGATTTCTAAAAACTGCAATTATAGTGTTGTTTTCTCACAAGGACAATGTATTTTTCAAGACTAGACTTCGGGGAAGAAGATTGGCAATGTTAAAGAAAAAAAGGGACTATATTACTTTGATGTGGATGATAAACAAGCTCTGACTGTTAGTTGGGATTCCTCCTCAAGACAAAGTCAAGTCATGTTATGGCATTTTAGGTTAAGCCATCCAAATTTTAACTATTTAATGCCCTTGTTTCCTTCTCTTTTTAAATTTAATGACAATTTTCAATGTGAAATTTGTCAATTAGCCAAACATCAAAGACCTACATTTAAATTGAAATCATACAAGGCCACTAAACTTTTTGCCATGATCCATTGTGATATTTGGGGACCCTCTCGTATCCATAACATATATTCAAAACATTGGTTTATAACCTTTATAGATGACCACACCCGTGTATGTTGGTTATACTTGCTCAAAGATAAATCAGAAGCTGAAAAACTTATAAATTTTCACTCTATGATTAAAAATAAGTATGCCACAACTATTCAGGTTCTCCACACTGATAATAGGAAAGAATACTTTAACCAAATCCTAGGAAATTATCTCCAACAAAATGGGATTATATATCAAAGTTCTTGTTCCAATACACCTTAACAAAATGGCATAACTGAACGAAAAAATACACATCTTGGAAGTTGTTAGATCCCTCATGTTCACTACCCACACTCCTAAACAGTTTTGGAGAGATGATGTGCTCACTGCATGCTACCTAATTAACCGTATTCCCTCACAAGTCTTAAATTACCAAACTCCCTTAAGTGTTTTCTCTAAATACTTTTTCGAGAACAGAAGCAATAATACCCTTCCCCTGAAAGTTTTTGGCTGCACTGTTTTTGCCCATAACCATGAGCCTAACCAAAATAAACTTGATCACAAAGCCTTAAAATGTATTTTCCTTGGGTATGCAGCAAACCAAAAGGGCTATAAATTCTACTATCCAGAAAAGAAAAAATTGCTTGTTACTATGGATATTACATTTTTTTAGAATACTCCTTTTTTTCCTAAAAATTCCCTTTAGGGGGAGAAGACCAGTGAAGGAATTTTTCCTTATTCTGATTAAATTCTACAATCAACCTACCTATAAAAAGCTAACCTACTCGAACCGCATACTCATACTAATACAAACCCTCAACTTATCATTTTCCCTGAACCTAAATACATGGTAAAAAATTATGGGGATGAAACATACAATGAGCAGGGAAAGAAACAAGAAACTAGAACTGCTGAACTTGAACAAGATAGCCTGAAGGAGACAATTCAACTAGAACCTAAAATTCTGGTCTATACCTGAAGAAGGAAACAACAAAGTAATATAGTTACTCCTGAAAATTGCCATGAATTTGACCTCGAGCCTGGTGATACATCTCCTATGAATGATGTAAGTGATTTACTTATTGCTTTGAGGAAAGGGGTTCAAACATGTACTCAACATCTTATTACTCACTTTATTCAATATGAGCACTTGTTCACGTCTATTAAAACTCTTGTTTCAAATCTTGAGGAAATACAAATTCGTAAGACCATAGAGGAAGCTTTTGAGATTCCTAAATAGAAAAAGGCAGTAGAAGAAGAGTTGAAAGCCCTTGAAAAAAATGAAACATGGAGATTAGTTAAGAAACCAAAGAATTATGTTCTAGTTGGAAGCAAATGTGTATTTACTGTTAACTATAAATCCAATGGAACCATAGAAAGATATAAGGCTCGTTTAGTGGCTAAGGGTTTCACACAGACATATGGGATAGATTATCAAGAAACCTTTGCACCAATTGCCAAACTTAACACTATTCGTGCTATTCTCTCTATAGAAGCTAATTTTGATTGGCCTCTCCACCAACTTGATATCAAAAATACTTTTCTTAATGGAGATTTAATGAAGAAAGTCTACATGGAGCCTCCCCCAGGATTTAAAAGTGCTTCTGGACAAGTATGTAAGTTGAAAAAATCTTTATATGGGCTAAAACAGTCACCAAGAGCATGTTTTGAAAGATTCAGTAAAACAATTCTCCATCAAGGGTACCAATAGGCCCACACTAATCATACCCTTTTCTATAAGCATGAAAAAGGAAAAACAACTATGATCATTGTCTATGTTGATGATATCATAGTAATCAGATATAATAATTCATAAATAAAATCTCTTAAAGAAAGACTCACTTGTGAGTTTGAAGTCAAGGATCTTGGCATGTTCAGATATTTTTTGGGGATGGAAATTACCAGAAATAAATCTGGGATTTGTGTCTCACAACAAAAATATACTCTAGATCGTTTAAAAGAAACCGGATTACTAGGGTGTAAACTTGTAGAAACACCCATTGAACCCAATATAAAACTTGGGAATACTAGTACACCAGTGGAGAATAGAATGTATCAGAGACTAATTGGAAAATTTATCTACCTAGACCATACCAGACCTAATATAGCATATGTAGTGAGCCTAGTAAGCCAATTCATGCATGACCCATGTGAAGAACACTTGGAAGCAGTGTTGCGTATCTTGAAGTATCTAAAAGGTAGTCAAAGAAGAGGGTTATTTTTCAAGAAAGGTGAATCTAGAGAAGTTGAAGTTTATACAGATGCTGATTAAGCTGGATCAATAATAGATAGAAGATCTACATCCAGTTATTGTTCTATTGTGTGGAAAAATCTTGTTACATGGAGAAGCAAAAGATAGAATGTAGTAGCCAAAAGCAATGATGAGGCAGAACTTAGATCCATTGCTAATGGTGTTAGTGAACTTTTAAGGATTAAATTACTTCTTGATGAACTTCAATTTACAAGAAGAGGCCCAATGAATTTGTATTATGATAACAAGGCTACCATTTGTATAACTCACAACCCAGTGCATCATGATTGTACAAAACATATAGAGGTTGACCGGCACTTTATTAAAGAAAAAATATATGGTACTATTTGTATTCCCCATATTTTCTCCATGGAACAAATTGCTGATATCCTCACAAAAAGCCTAAATCGGCCTCTCTTTGATCAAATGGTATGCAAGTTAAGATTGTTTGATGTGTACAATCCAACTTGAGAGAGAGTGTTAAAGATTCTTGCTTATCTTGGAAAGTATTTATCAAGATATTAAAATTAATTTAAATATGGTCAAAGTTTGTTTTATTTATTTTATCCTTATCATCAAGGATATAATAGGCGCTATTATATCATATTTTCATGTAACGGTCTTGTATCCCTAATTTATTGGGATTTAACACTTTAGAACTTATTTATTTATTTTGGAGGCTGTGTATCTCGATTGAATGAGTGGAAATAATAAAACTCTATTTTTCTCTTCTTCTCTAGTATTTTCTTTGCACACATATCAATATTTTATTTTTATTTTTTAAGTCCAAACTCACAGTATCATCTCTTTACTTTCACAAACACGACACCAATTTGCAAAGCACTGAGTCAGAGGCATCACCCCAACGACATACTCAAGCTCCCTAGAGCCATTATAGAAAGTTAATAAAAAAATGAAAATTTTAAAGATAAAACAAGAAAACAATAAGTTTAAGGTATATATTAAACATGTGAAGAATGTAGTAACTCCTGTAATGGAACTTAGGAATCGTTGCTGATGCAGAAGAAATTGCAGAAGCTAAGTCAGAATGCTTCTGAAATAATAATGTTTCTACATTAGGGTCAGTGCCCTTTGAAGGCCATTTGAATAGGTCAAGTGTAACATCCCGTAATTTTTTAGATATTTTCCTTAGAAATTCTTCACCTTACATATATGCATAGAAATGTTCTAATATTAATGGAATAGGTAAAGAAAGAAAACCTAAGAGGAAATATTAGAAATAAACATGTTAAAGAAAGGTGAAATTCTTAGGTAAAGAAAGATAAAATTTTGTGAAGTAAGTAAAGGTCTTAAAATTTCAAGAAGATCGGATTAGGGTAATTTTTTCTTAATTTAAGAGCAAAAGTTACTAAGTTTAGTATCTCCACCCGTAATTGGGCTTTAACCTATAGACACTTCATATAGAGTTTTTCTACTTCACATGAATTTTTAGCAAGCCAATAGGATAGCCCAAGGAAGAAATAAAATATAGACTTGGACTAGGATATAGAAATTGGACCGGTAGCCCAAAAATCATGAAAATGTGACCAAGCCCATTATGAAAGGTAGAATTTTAACCAAAGTAAGGAAAATGGGCAAGAATGAGCCCAAACCCAAGAGGAAAAATAAAAATAAAATTAAAATTAAAGTGATGAAATATTGGTGTAATCAAGATTAAGTGACATGACATTAAGACAAAAAAATTTAGCAAGTGGTGTGATTCTACATCCATCATTTTGGCAAGTGGCATAATAATACAAGGCTTTAGGACAAAAACATCTATATCCTACATTCATAACTTTAACAAGTGGGTAATAATACATAGCATTATGACAAAACATCATTATCCTACACAAATAATTTTAATTAAGTAAGGAAAATTCAAGGGCTAGAAATTTGCCACTTAAAAAGGCAAATCTATCATACTTGATTAAGACAAAAGAAAAATGAAATGAATCCCTAAATCAAAGGGATCTTGCCCCATATCTTAAGAACATATCATCATAATTTTCAAAATACAAATCTCCTTTTCCTATGCATATCTTGACTAAGGAAGAGGAAGACAAGAACATAAGTTGTTTGTTTTCCAAAAATTCAACAAAGTGTATCCTAATTGTGATAAGGTAGACCCATGATCATGAAAGGTGAATTATTTGGTGGTCTATATAAGAAAACCCACCCTTACAACATTAGAATTTCGTCCAAGTAAGGGAGAACAAAAATAGAAGCAAGGTAGAGTGAGGAAAGGAGAGGAAGAAAGGAAGAAAGAGGAAGGAGAAATCTAGGGGACTAAGTGCTCCAGGTAAGTTTAACAATATTTCTTTTTGAAGAAAACCTTTGAAACTCATAATATTTATATGAGATTTTGATCTTAGAACTTTGATGATTGGTCATGGATGTTGCTATATCATGTTACATATTGATCTTGCATGTGATGTATGTTTGAATACTTAGGTTGGTGTAGATAGTTCTGCATGGGTATGGCTATGGTTGACAGAATTTTAAGCTTCGGTATTTTAATTTCTGGGAACAATATATAAGGAATTAAAATAAATGGTTAACATAAGAATTAAAGATATATGTGTCACGGATTTTTACCCACTGGAATCATTCCATTTGGAGTCCATATGAGGTATCTATGGTCTGATTAGTAGTCAAAGGTCAGAAAATGAATCATCAGGGAAGAATATGTTAGGATAGCTTCGGTAATTTAATTTCTGGGAATTATTGGTAGGGAATTAAAATAAATGGTTAACATAAGAATTAAAGATATGTGTGTCATGGAATTTTAGACACTGGAATCATTCAATTTCGAGTCCACATGTGGTAGATATGGTCCGATTAGTAAGCCAAGGTCAGAAAATGGTTCATCAGGGAAGATTATGTTAGGACAGCTTTTGTATTTTAATTTCTGGGAATTATTTGTATGGAATTAAAATAAATGATTAACATGAAAGTTATATATCTATGTCTCATGGAAATATACCCACTGGAATTATACAATTTGGAGTTCAAATGAGGTAGATATGATCCGATTAGTAAGCAGAGGTCAGAAAATGTTTATTCAGGGAAGAGTATGTTATTAATGCTTTAGTTTTTTGAATTTCTGGGAATATTCTGTAGGGAATTAAAATAGCGCGCCAACATAACAATTATAGATATATGGCTCATGGATTTTTACCAACTGGAATAACATAATTTGGAGTTCCAATTTGGGAGATATGGTCTAATTAGTCAGTAAAGGTCAGAACCTATCCGAGAGGAACTATCCTGTACTTTAAGGGAGTAATATCACCTTTGTTTCTTAATTTTTCGCTACAATGTTCAACATAATAGTTTTAGATAATTGTTTTATCTTGAAATGGACACCAAGATCACCTACATCAGAGTTAAATTGAGGGAGTTATGCTCTGATTAGTAAGAGAAGGTTAGATAGGATGAAAACCTTCATCAAGAAAATAGAGAAATAAAATTAGTATTTAAAAAAAAAAGATGAATCTTAATAAATGACTAGTATAGCCATAGCCATTGCCATTGTATGAACTTCTTACCATCTTAAGTGTGAAATTTTGACATGGAAATATTTTATAAAGTGATATTTGAAATGGTTATGTTCATGGCATGATTACCAATGATTTATGGTAATAGTTATATTTTGATGAACATACTTGTTATTGAAAGCATATTTTTGGCTATCATTGTGAAAAGAAAAGAAATAAGCACGGTCACATGGCAATCCGTGTGGTGCACCAGTAGGGGACGCCCTACCAACGGTTATGATCATGATAATGAGAAAAGAAATAGAAAGTGGGCCATGTCGGACGGAGCGAGAAAAGCCCGTACCGGAGAGTAGAGGATACTCACCCTGACCGGGGTAGCTTGAGATGAGAATAAGTTGATGGCCATCATATGATATTTTGAAAACAGTTAATCATGTCATACATATCATTATAGTATGATTCTTATGTGCATAGATATAATACATTCATGTGACCAAAGATATTTTCTGTAGTTTATACAGCTGAACATGACGTGATGAGTTTTACTGATGATAATTTATTGTTGAACTTACTGGGATTTAATTCTCACTATATTTCCATATCATGTTCAGAAAATTATTTATGCAGCTTTTGTTTCTAAGGCTCTGGCTTTTAGTGCACATTGGATCGAGTTACTTTATGTTGGGCAGATTTCAGAATCAAATAAGATGTTTGTGGTCGAGTTGGCTCAGGTCCTGGTGAAGGTGCAACCACCCGCACCTGTATCTCCGGATTGGTCAACCAAAATAAACAAGATGTAAATATCTATGTGTTTGATATGTTATACGTATGTTTTGATTAATGACATGTATGTGAACTCAATATTGTATAATAATAAAGGAAAAAAAAAGAGGGTGTTACATAATTGGTATCAGAGCAGGTCGATCCTAGATGGCCAGTGGGTGGATGGTTATCTGAATCGATCTTATAGTGTCTTGAGTATGTTGTGGTTGTGCTGTGTAAGGGATCAGTGACTCATATAGGTAAGAAATTACTAGTGTTTCTTATCTATATGCCGAGGTGGTGTTATGACTGCTGTTAAATATTGTTTTGAAACTAACTATTGGGCTTGATCACCTCAATAGCAGCATAAATTTATTTTTCCAACAGTAGGAAATGGCACCACCAAGGCGGAATCCGGCAAACAATGCGGAGGAAATCTTGCACAACCTTGCCACAGCAATTCGAGAATTTGGTATTGATTTACTCCTTAGAACCCAACTAGTATCTATATCCCTATATAGAATGATATCGATTGAATTTAAAAAAAAATTGTGATTTGTGAAAAGTGCATGTCTAAGGAAAGCTCTGGCAAGGAAAGACTTGATACTTAAGCGTGTCCATTAGTGACCCACCTCTCTTTCTTGGGAACTTTTCTGGTGCGCTGTTTACAGACTACAATTACTATCTAGTTACCGAGATATTAGTGTGGAATTTTAACATGGAATTTACCCTAGTACTCATAAAATTTCCAAGAAGTTTTGAAAGTGCCGGTTTTATTTGAAAAATCTTAGTATGCTCCGTGGTTGCAGTATTTCCACATCAGAAAAGAATTATTCTAGTTACTGGAAAAAAAAAATTTACAAGACTTGTTAGACAAGGGATTTAAATGCCCTAGTACTTTTATTTGGAGTGCTCTAGTTCTATTTGTGAAAAAGAAAGATGGATCACTATGACTATGCATAGATTGTAGACAGTTGAATAAGGTAACAATGTAGAATAGAAACCCATTAGCTCGTATAGATTACCTGTTTGACCAGTTATAAGGTGTTCAATATTTTTCCACAAATAGATTTGGGATATGAGTAACATTAATTAAGGATAAGAGAAGAGGATGTAGGACTTATTATGGGCATTATGAGTTCTTGGTGATGCATTTAAATTGACAAACCTTTAGCTGCATTCATAAATTTAATGAATAGTAATTAGGTCATCCTTGGAACAATTTGTTATTATATATATGGATGATATACTAGAATATTTCAAAAGTTCAGAGGATCATAAGCAACATTCAAAGATAGTTTTACCAACTCTAAAGGAGTATGGTTGGTAAATATGGTATACAAGTAGAGTCTAAGAAAGTAAAAGTAGTACAATAATAGCTACGTTTTACTACATTTAAAGATGAAGATCCAAATCCAATTTACGCTTCCTACGGTTATCTGCCGTCCATTCTACTGGAGTAATAGTTAGATCAGGTACATGAACATAGGCTTGTAAAGCATCAATCAACTCCTCAACATTTGAAGCTGAGATGAGAATTTGTCGTGCTGAGTGTGAGATAAACCTCTGTTCCACAGCTTGATCTAGAAAAGATAACAAACCATCAAAGAAGTGATTAACATTTAACAAACCTATTGGTTTGTGATGCATATTTAGTTGTGCCCAAGAGACTATTTGAAAAATCTCCTCTAAAGTACCAAAACCACTTGGTAAGGCAATGAAGGCGTCAGCATTGCTCATCATTCTAGCCATGCGTTCATGCATGGAAACTACCATATATTCTTCCCCAATTGTCTTCCCTATATTGCTGGATGTAGCTAGAGCTGTAGGAATAATACCTAGAACTTGGCATCCCCCTGCATGTGCAGCTGTAGCCACACACCCCATTAACCCACAGTTACCTCCACCATACACTAAATGAATTTTTCTCCTAGCCAGCACCATACCCAGATTTTGTGCTGCTTTAACATACTCCTCATCTTTTCCAGGACTGGAACCACAAAAGACACAGATATTTCGAAACTGACGGAATGTTGTTCCCTCCATAATTTCTATCACCTTAACTTTGAGAATAGACAAAGATACTAATGTAAGTATTTATAGAACTCAGAGAAGGGCATATTTATAATAGCTATGCGAATAGGCCGGGTATTATTAGAACAACTATGTGAGTGATTGGTGGATATCAACTAAATTAAAAGTAAATAAAAAAAAATGCAATCAAATGATTTATTTTGTATTCTCAATGTTTTCGCCAGTCGACTATCATTAAGTCGACTAGTTATTTTGAGAAATTTTAATTTGGACTGGTTAATTTACAGTTGATTGATTACATCTATTTTGAAGCAATCAACTGCATCCTACCAGTTAACTACATATTCTTTGATTTTCACAGACTTTTATAAGCTCAGAAATGTTTCTTTTCCATGTGATATCTTTCCACCGAATACCAATAGATTTAAAGTAGATTTTGACACATATATTCAAAATTTGCGGCCACCGATTTTTGCTGAAATCATAGATAGATTTTGTTTACAGATTTTCAAGAATTACGGCCACCGATTTTAATATTTTTCAATGCTTTGTCAAAACTTTTGACTTTCGCTTTTGGAACCATTCTCTATTATGCTTTTCGTCTGTTTCACTCATTAACGGTTGGCATTAAATGCAAGGTTATTTTCCCTCATTACAATTAAAGATAATTTCTTCCTTTGAAACTCGGTTATTATGGTGTCTGAGTTGTTAATAGGTTAAAGTAATGAAAGGTTTGAAAAGAATAGACGGATGATGGTCTTATGGTGTTTTGACCAATGTAATCAAGAGAATTAGTGGTGTTGAAGTTCTCGAGGAATAAAATATAGGAAGTAGGATTTAAGTTAGTCTTTGAACTCTTAATTTGGAAATATAAAGAATATTCTGAGAACCATGTCCGGAAATAATGTAGGTTATCAAGATATTTGTGTTAAAGGATTATATCATGCTAAATTGAGTCTAGTATCTAGGATGTGAATTATGTTGGAATTGAGAATTCATGTATGAGTAATTGTTAGGAAAAAAAAACACACAAATCTTCTTGAAATGATTGGGTGAATTAAATGGGATTGGCATAAGCTAGAATGAGGTGCTTTTGGATATGATAGAAGAAATAATTGAAATTTTTGACAATGAGTTTAATGGTGTTAATAAGCTTGTATAGAATTACTGTGATGAGGTAAGTTGGAATTATTAGACATGTGTCAATGGTACATAAACGTTATTAAAGGTTTGAAGGATTTATTGTTACGTATGTTTAACATATTGATTAAAGGATTTGAGGATAAAAATAGATGATAGATTAAGATGATGATATTCAGGGGATGATGTTGATATATGAAAAAAAAAAATTTTGACTTGATAGAAGTTTGGAATAAGAAAAGATAGTTACACAATATGAAGGTGTATATGTTCCTTTATATGTGTGTTTTCTAATATCAACCCATAGATATATCCATGCGGGCTAGAGGATATCAAATGAAGAACTTATGATTGAAAGAAATCCTTATGGTTAAGTTATATAGCAAAATCACTCAAGTGAATAGACATATTAAAAAGTAAAGATGTCATACAAAAAAGATATCTCTAATTATTTAGGTAATAAGCTTGGTAACTCTGAATAATGTCTTAATTTCATTCCCTACATGTGGTAGGATGGATTGAAATTCGGGGACCGAATTTCTTAAGGGGGGAAGAATGTAACATCCCGTAATTTTTTAGATATTTTCCTTAGAAATTCTTCACCTTACATATATGCATAGAAATGTTCTAATATTAATGGAATAGGTAAAGAAAGAAAACCTAAGAGGAAATATTAGAAATAAACATGTTAAAGAAAGGTGAAATTCTTAGGTAAAGAAAGATAAATTTTTGTGAAGTAAGTAAAGGTCTTAAAATTTCAAGAAGATCGGATTAGGGTAATTTTTTCTTAATTTAAGAGCAAAAGTTACTAAGTTTAGTATCTCCACCCGTAATTGGGCTTTAACCTATAGACACTTCATATAGAGTTTTTCTACTTCACATGAATTTTTAGCAAGCCAATAGGATAGCCCAAGGAAGAAATAAAACATAGACTTGGACTAGGATATAGAAATTGGACCGGTAGCCCAAAAATCATGAAAATGTGACCAAACCCATTATGAAAGGTAGAATTTTAACCAAAGTAAGGAAAATGGGCAAGAATGAGCCCAAACCCAAGAGGAAAAATAAAAATAAAATTAAAATTAAAGTGATGAAATATTGGTGTAATCAAGATTAAGTGACATGGCATTAAGACAAAAAAATTTAGCAAGTGGTGTGATTCTACATCCATCATTTTGGCAAGTGGCATAATAATACAAGGCTTTAGGACAAAAACATCTATATCCTACATTCATAACTTTAACAAGTGGGTAATAATACATAGCATTATGACAAAACATCATTATCCTACACAAATAATTTTAATTAAGTAAGGAAAATTCAAGGGCTAGAAATTTGCCACTTAAAAAGGCAAATCTATCATACTTGATTAAGACAAAAGAAAAATGAAATGAATCCCTAAATCAAAGGGATCTTGCCCCATATCTTAAGAACATATCATCATAATTTTCAAAATACAAATCTCCTTTTCCTATGCATATCTTGACTAAGGAAGAGGAAGACAAGAACATAAGTTGTTTGTTTTCCAAAAATTCAACAAAGTGTATCCTAATTGTGATAAGGTAGACCCATGATCATGAAAGGTGAATTATTTGGTGGTCTATATAAGAAAACCCACCCTTACAACATTAGAATTTCGTCCAAGTAAGGGAGAACAAAAATAGAAGCAAGGTAGAGTGAGGAAAGGAGAGGAAGAAAGGAAGAAAGAGGAAGGAGAAATCTAGGGGACTAAGTGCTCCAGGTAAGTTTAACAATATTTCTTTTTGAAGAAAACCTTTGAAACTCATAATATTTATATGAGATTTTGATCTTAGAACTTTGATGATTGGTCATGGATGTTGCTATATCATGTTACATATTGATCTTGCATGTGATGTATGTTTGAATACTTAGGTTGGTGTAGATAGTTCTGCATGGGTATGGCTATGGTTGACAGAATTTTAAGCTTCGGTATTTTAATTTCTGGGAACAATATATAAGGAATTAAAATAAATGGTTAACATAAGAATTAAAGATATATGTGTCACGGATTTTTACCCACTGGAATCATTCCATTTGGAGTCCATATGAGGTATCTATGGTCTGATTAGTAGTCAAAGGTCAGAAAATGAATCATCAGGGAAGAATATGTTAGGATAGCTTCGGTAATTTAATTTCTGGGAATTATTGGTAGGGAATTAAAATAAATGGTTAACATAAGAATTAAAGATATGTGTGTCATGGAATTTTAGACACTGGAATCATTCAATTTCGAGTCCACATGTGGTAGATATGGTCCGATTAGTAAGCCAAGGTCAGAAAATGGTTCATCAGGGAAGATTATGTTAGGACAGCTTTTGTATTTTAATTTCTGGGAATTATTTGTATGGAATTAAAATAAATGATTAACATGAAAGTTATATATCTATGTCTCATGGAAATATACCCACTGGAATTATACAATTTGGAGTTCAAATGAGGTAGATATGATCCGATTAGTAAGCAGAGGTCAGAAAATGTTTATTCAGGGAAGAGTATGTTATTAATGCTTTAGTTTTTTGAATTTCTGGGAATATTCTGTAGGGAATTAAAATAGCGCGCCAACATAACAATTATAGATATATGGCTCATGGATTTTTACCAACTGGAATAACATAATTTGGAGTTCCAATTTGGGAGATATGGTCTAATTAGTCAGTAAAGGTCAGAACCTATCCGAGAGGAACTATCCTGTACTTTAAGGGAGTAATATCACCTTTGTTTCTTAATTTTTCGCTACAATGTTCAACATAATAGTTTTAGATAATTGTTTTATCTTGAAATGGACACCAAGATCACCTACATCATAGTTAAATTGAGGGAGTTATGCTCTGATTAGTAAGAGAAGGTTAGATAGGATGAAAACCTTCATCAAGAAAATAGAGAAATAAAATTAGTATTTAAAAAAAAAAGATGAATCTTAATAAATGACTAGTATAGCCATAGCCATTGCCATTGTATGAACTTCTTACCATCTTAAGTGTGAAATTTTGACATGGAAATATTTTATAAAGTGATATTTGAAATGGTTATGTTCATGGCATGATTACCAATGATTTATGGTAATAGTTATATTTTGATGAACATACTTGTTATTGAAAGCATATTTTTGGCTATCATTGTGAAAAGAAAAGAAATAAGCACGGTCACATGGCAATCCGTGTGGTGCACCAGTAGGGGACGCCCTACCAACGGTTATGATCATGATAATGAGAAAAGAAATAGAAAGTGGGCCATGTCGGACGGAGCGAGAAAAGCCCGTACCGGAGAGTAGAGGATACTCACCCTGACCGGGGTAGCTTGAGATGAGAATAAGTTGATGGCCATCATATGATATTTTGAAAACAGTTAATCATGTCATACATATCATTATAGTATGATTCTTATGTGCATAGATATAATACATTCATGTGACCAAAGATATTTTCTGTAGTTTATACAGCTGAACATGACGTGATGAGCTTTACTGATGATAATTTATTGTTGAACTTACTGGGATTTAATTCTCACTATATTTCCATATCATGTTCAGAAAATTATTTATGCAGCTTTTGTTTCTAAGGCTCTGGCTTTTAGTGCACATTGGATCGAGTTACTTTATGTTGGGCAGATTTCAGAATCAAATAAGATGTTTGTGGTCGAGTTGGCTCAGATCCCGGTGAAGGTGCAACCACCCGCACCTGTATCTCCGGATTGGTCAACCAAACTAAACAAGACGTAAATATCTATGTGTTTGATATGTTATACGTATGTTTTGATTAATGACATGTATGTGAACTCAATATTGTATAATAATAAAGGAAAAAAAAAGAGGGTGTTACATAATTGGTATCAGAGCAGGTCGATCCTAGATGGCCAGTGGGTGGATGGTTATCTGAATCGATCTTATAGTGTCTTGAGTATGTTGTGGTTGTGCTGTGTAGGGGATCAGTGACTCATATAGGTAAGAAATTACTAGTGTTTCTTATCTATATGCCGAGGTGGTGTTATGACTGCTGTTAAATATTGTTTTGAAACTAACTATTGGGCTTGATCACCTCAATAGCAGCATAAATTTATTTTTCCCACAGTAGGAAATGGCACCACCAAGGCGGAATCCGGCAAACAGTGCGGAGGAAATCTTGCACAACCTTGCCACAGCAATTCGAGAATTTGGTATTGATTTACTCCTTAGAACCCAACTAGTATCTATATCCCTATATAGAATGATATCGATTGAATTTAAAAAAAAAATTGTGATTTGTGAAAAGTGCATGTCTAGGGAAAGCTCTGGCAAGGAAAGACTTGGTACTTAAGCGTGTCCATTAGTGACCCACCTCTCTTTCCTGGGAACTTTTCTGGTGCGCTGTTTACAGACTACAATTACTATCTAGTTACCGAGATATTAGTGTGGAATTTTAACATGGAATTTACCCTAGTACTCATAAAATTTCCAAGAAGTTTTGAAAGTGCCGGTTTTATTTGAAAAATCTTAGTATGCTCCGTGGTTGCAGTATTTCCACATCAGAAAAGAATTATTCTAGTTACTGGAAAAAAAAAATTTACAAGACTTGTTAGACAAGGGATTTAAATGCCCTAGTACTTTTATTTGGAGTGCTCTAGTTCTATTTGTGAAAAAGAAAGATGGATCACTATGACTATGCATAGATTGTAGACAGTTGAATAAGGTAACAATGTAGAATAGAAACCCATTAGCTCGTATAGATTACCTGTTTGACCAGTTATAAGGTGTTCAATATTTTTCCACAAATAGATTTGGGATATGAGTAACATTAATTAAGGATAAGAGAAGAGGATGTAGGACTTATTATGGGCATTATGAGTTCTTGGTGATGCATTTAAATTGACAAACCTTTAGCTGCATTCATAAATTTAATGAATAGTAATTAGGTCATCCTTGGAACAATTTGTTATTATATATATGGATGATATACTAGAATATTTCAAAAGTTCAGAGGATCATAAGCAACATTCAAAGATAGTTTTACCAACTCTAAAGGAGTATGGTTGGTAAATATGGTATACAAGTAGAGTCTAAGAAAGTAAAAGTAGTACAATAATAGCTACGTTTTACTACATTTAAAGATGAAGATCCAAATCCAATTTACGCTTCCTACGGTTATCTGCCGTCCATTCTACTGGAGTAATAGTTAGATCAGGTACATGAACATAGGCTTGTAAAGCATCAATCAACTCCTCAACATTTGAAGCTGAGATGAGAATTTGTCGTGCTGAGTGTGAGATAAACCTCTGTTCCACAGCTTGATCTAGAAAAGATAACAAACCATCAAAGAAGTGATTAACATTTAACAAACCTATTGGTTTGTGATGCATATTTAGTTGTGCCCAAGAGACTATTTGAAAAATCTCCTCTAAAGTACCAAAACCACTTGGTAAGGCAATGAAGGCGTCAGCATTGCTCATCATTCTAGCCATGCGTTCATGCATGGAAACTACCATATATTCTTCCCCAATTGTCTTCCCTATATTGCTGGATGTAGCTAGAGCTGTAGGAATAATACCTAGAACTTGGCATCCCCCTGCATGTGCAGCTGTAGCCACACACCCCATTAACCCACAGTTACCTCCACCATACACTAAATGAATTTTTCTCCTAGCCAGCACCATACCCAGATTTTGTGCTGCTTTAACATACTCCTCATCTTTTCCAGGACTGGAACCACAAAAGACACAGATATTTCGAAACTGACGGAATGTTGTTCCCTCCATAATTTCTATCACCTTAACTTTGAGAATAGACAAAGATACTAATGTAAGTATTTATAGAACTCAGAGAAGGGCATATTTATAATAGCTATGCGAATAGGCCGGGTATTATTAGAACAACTATGTGAGTGATTGGTGGATATCAACTAAATTAAAAGTAAATAAAAAAAAATGCAATCAAATGATTTATTTTGTATTCTCAATGTTTTCGCCAGTCGACTATCATTAAGTCGACTAGTTATTTTGAGAAATTTTAATTTGGACTGGTTAATTTACAGTTGATTGATTACATCTATTTTGAAGCAATCAACTGCATCCTACCAGTTAACTACATATTCTTTGATTTTCACAGACTTTTATAAGCTCAGAAATGTTTCTTTTCCATGTGATATCTTTCCACCGAATACCAATAGATTTAAAGTAGATTTTGACACATATATTCAAAATTTGCGGCCACCGATTTTTGCTGAAATCATAGATAGATTTTGTTTACAGATTTTCAAGAATTACGGCCACCGATTTTAATATTTTTCAATGCTTTGTCAAAACTTTTGACTTTCGCTTTTGGAACCATTCTCTATTATGCTTTTCGTCTGTTTCACTCATTAACGGTTGGCATTAAATGCAAGGTTATTTTCCCTCATTACAATTAAAGATAATTTCTTCCTTTGAAACTCGGTTATTATGGTGTCTGAGTTGTTAATAGGTTAAAGTAATGAAAGGTTTGAAAAGAATAGACGGATGATGGTCTTATGGTGTTTTGACCAATGTAATCAAGAGAATTAGTGGTGTTGAAGTTCTCGAGGAATAAAATATAGGAAGTAGGATTTAAGTTAGTCTTTGAACTCTTAATTTGGAAATATAAAGAATATTCTGAGAACCATGTCCGGAAATAATGTAGGTTATCAAGATATTTGTGTTAAAGGATTATATCATGCTAAATTGAGTCTAGTATCTAGGATGTGAATTATGTTGGAATTGAGAATTCATGTATGAGTAATTGTTAGGAAAAAAAAACACACAAATCTTCTTGAAATGATTGGGTGAATTAAATGGGATTGGCATAAGCTAGAATGAGGTGCTTTTGGATATGATAGAAGAAATAATTGAAATTTTTGACAATGAGTTTAATGGTGTTAATAAGCTTGTATAGAATTACTGTGATGAGGTAAGTTGGAATTATTAGACATGTGTCAATGGTACATAAACGTTATTAAAGGTTTGAAGGATTTATTGTTACGTATGTTTAACATATTGATTAAAGGATTTGAGGATAAAAATAGATGATAGATTAAGATGATGATATTCAGGGGATGATGTTGATATATGAAAAAAAAAAATTTTGACTTGATAGAAGTTTGGAATAAGAAAAGATAGTTACACAATATGAAGGTGTATATGTTCCTTTATATGTGTGTTTTCTAATATCAACCCATAGATATATCCATGCGGGCTAGAGGATATCAAATGAAGAACTTATGATTGAAAGAAATCCTTATGGTTAAGTTATATAGCAAAATCACTCAAGTGAATAGACATATTAAAAAGTAAAGATGTCATACAAAAAAGATATCTCTAATTATTTAGGTAATAAGCTTGGTAACTCTGAATAATGTCTTAATTTCATTCCCTACATGTGGTAGGATGGATTGAAATTCGGGGACCGAATTTCTTAAGGGGGGAAGAATGTAACATCCCGTAATTTTTTAGATATTTTCCTTAGAAATTCTTCACCTTACATATATGCATAGAAATGTTCTAATATTAATGGAATAGGTAAAGAAAGAAAACCTAAGAGGAAATATTAGAAATAAACATGTTAAAGAAAGGTGAAATTCTTAGGTAAAGAAAGATAAATTTTTGTGAAGTAAGTAAAGGTCTTAAAATTTCAAGAAGATCGGATTAGGGTAATTTTTTCTTAATTTAAGAGCAAAAGTTACTAAGTTTAGTATCTCCACCCGTAATTGGGCTTTAACCTATAGACACTTCATATAGAGTTTTTCTACTTCACATGAATTTTTAGCAAGCCAATAGGATAGCCCAAGGAAGAAATAAAACATAGACTTGGACTAGGATATAGAAATTGGACCGGTAGCCCAAAAATCATGAAAATGTGACCAAACCCATTATGAAAGGTAGAATTTTAACCAAAGTAAGGAAAATGGGCAAGAATGAGCCCAAACCCAAGAGGAAAAATAAAAATAAAATTAAAATTAAAGTGATGAAATATTGGTGTAATCAAGATTAAGTGACATGGCATTAAGACAAAAAAATTTAGCAAGTGGTGTGATTCTACATCCATCATTTTGGCAAGTGGCATAATAATACAAGGCTTTAGGACAAAAACATCTATATCCTACATTCATAACTTTAACAAGTGGGTAATAATACATAGCATTATGACAAAACATCATTATCCTACACAAATAATTTTAATTAAGTAAGGAAAATTCAAGGGCTAGAAATTTGCCACTTAAAAAGGCAAATCTATCATACTTGATTAAGACAAAAGAAAAATGAAATGAATCCCTAAATCAAAGGGATCTTGCCCCATATCTTAAGAACATATCATCATAATTTTCAAAATACAAATCTCCTTTTCCTATGCATATCTTGACTAAGGAAGAGGAAGACAAGAACATAAGTTGTTTGTTTTCCAAAAATTCAACAAAGTGTATCCTAATTGTGATAAGGTAGACCCATGATCATGAAAGGTGAATTATTTGGTGGTCTATATAAGAAAACCCACCCTTACAACATTAGAATTTCGTCCAAGTAAGGGAGAACAAAAATAGAAGCAAGGTAGAGTGAGGAAAGGAGAGGAAGAAAGGAAGAAAGAGGAAGGAGAAATCTAGGGGACTAAGTGCTCCAGGTAAGTTTAACAATATTTCTTTTTGAAGAAAACCTTTGAAACTCATAATATTTATATGAGATTTTGATCTTAGAACTTTGATGATTGGTCATGGATGTTGCTATATCATGTTACATATTGATCTTGCATGTGATGTATGTTTGAATACTTAGGTTGGTGTAGATAGTTCTGCATGGGTATGGCTATGGTTGACAGAATTTTAAGCTTCGGTATTTTAATTTCTGGGAACAATATATAAGGAATTAAAATAAATGGTTAACATAAGAATTAAAGATATATGTGTCACGGATTTTTACCCACTGGAATCATTCCATTTGGAGTCCATATGAGGTATCTATGGTCTGATTAGTAGTCAAAGGTCAGAAAATGAATCATCAGGGAAGAATATGTTAGGATAGCTTCGGTAATTTAATTTCTGGGAATTATTGGTAGGGAATTAAAATAAATGGTTAACATAAGAATTAAAGATATGTGTGTCATGGAATTTTAGACACTGGAATCATTCAATTTCGAGTCCACATGTGGTAGATATGGTCCGATTAGTAAGCCAAGGTCAGAAAATGGTTCATCAGGGAAGATTATGTTAGGACAGCTTTTGTATTTTAATTTCTGGGAATTATTTGTATGGAATTAAAATAAATGGTTAACATGAAAGTTATATATCTATGTCTCATGGAAATATACCCACTGGAATTATACAATTTTGAGTTCAAATGAGGTAGATATGATCCGATTAGTAAGCAGAGGTCAGAAAATGTTTATTCAGGGAAGAGTATGTTATTAATGCTTTAGTTTTTTGAATTTCTGGGAATATTCTGTAGGGAATTAAAATAGCGCGCCAACATAACAATTATAGATATATGGCTCATGGATTTTTACCAACTGGAATAACATAATTTGGAGTTCCAATTTGGGAGATATGGTCTAATTAGTCAGTAAAGGTCAGAACCTATCCGAGAGGAACTATCCTGTACTTTAAGGGAGTAATATCACCTTTGTTTCTTAATTTTTCGCTACAATGTTCAACATAATAGTTTTAGATAATTGTTTTATCTTGAAATGGACACCAAGATCACCTACATCATAGTTAAATTGAGGGAGTTATGCTCTGATTAGTAAGAGAAGGTTAGATAGGATGAAAACCTTCATCAAGAAAATAGAGAAATAAAATTAGTATTTAAAAAAAAAAGATGAATCTTAATAAATGACTAGTATAGCCATAGCCATTGCCATTGTATGAACTTCTTACCATCTTAAGTGTGAAATTTTGACATGGAAATATTTTATAAAGTGATATTTGAAATGGTTATGTTCATGGCATGATTACCAATGATTTATGGTAATAGTTATATTTTGATGAACATACTTGTTATTGAAAGCATATTTTTGGCTATCATTGTGAAAAGAAAAGAAATAAGCACGGTCACATGGCAATCCGTGTGGTGCACCAGTAGGGGACGCCCTACCAACGGTTATGATCATGATAATGAGAAAAGAAATAGAAAGTGGGCCATGTCGGACGGAGCGAGAAAAGCCCGTACCGGAGAGTAGAGGATACTCACCCTGACCGGGGTAGCTTGAGATGAGAATAAGTTGATGGCCATCATATGATATTTTGAAAACAGTTAATCATGTCATACATATCATTATAGTATGATTCTTATGTGCATAGATATAATACATTCATGTGACCAAAGATATTTTCTGTAGTTTATACAGCTGAACATGACGTGATGAGCTTTACTGATGATAATTTATTGTTGAACTTACTGGGATTTAATTCTCACTATATTTCCATATCATGTTCAGAAAATTATTTATGCAGCTTTTGTTTCTAAGGCTCTGGCTTTTAGTGCACATTGGATCGAGTTACTTTATGTTGGGCAGATTTCAGAATCAAATAAGATGTTTGTGGTCGAGTTGGCTCAGATCCCGGTGAAGGTGCAACCACCCGCACCTGTATCTCCGGATTGGTCAACCAAACTAAACAAGACGTAAATATCTATGTGTTTGATATGTTATACGTATGTTTTGATTAATGACATGTATGTGAACTCAATATTGTATAATAATAAAGGAAAAAAAAAGAGGGTGTTACATAATTGGTATCAGAGCAGGTCGATCCTAGATGGCCAGTGGGTGGATGGTTATCTGAATCGATCTTATAGTGTCTTGAGTATGTTGTGGTTGTGCTGTGTAGGGGATCAGTGACTCATATAGGTAAGAAATTACTAGTGTTTCTTATCTATATGCCGAGGTGGTGTTATGACTGCTGTTAAATATTGTTTTGAAACTAACTATTGGGCTTGATCACCTCAATAGCAGCATAAATTTATTTTTCCCACAGTAGGAAATGGCACCACCAAGGCGGAATCCGGCAAACAGTGCGGAGGAAATCTTGCACAAC
Organism: Gleditsia sinensis; assembly: GCA_037074535.1. Taxonomy (NCBI): domain Eukaryota; kingdom Viridiplantae; phylum Streptophyta; class Magnoliopsida; order Fabales; family Fabaceae; genus Gleditsia; species Gleditsia sinensis. The sequence goes on from CM073473.1 coordinate 41,818,123, forward strand.
CTTGCCACAGCAATTCGAGAATTTGGTATTGATTTACTCCTTAGAACCCAACTAGTATCTATATCCCTATATAGAATGATATCGATTGAATTTAAAAAAAAAATTGTGATTTGTGAAAAGTGCATGTCTAGGGAAAGCTCTGGCAAGGAAAGACTTGGTACTTAAGCGTGTCCATTAGTGACCCACCTCTCTTTCCTGGGAACTTTTCTGGTGCGCTGTTTACAGACTACAATTACTATCTAGTTACCGAGATATTAGTGTGGAATTTTAACATGGAATTTACCCTAGTACTCATAAAATTTCCAAGAAGTTTTGAAAGTGCCGGTTTTATTTGAAAAATCTTAGTATGCTCCGTGGTTGCAGTATTTCCACATCAGAAAAGAATTATTCTAGTTACTGGAAAAAAAAAATTTACAAGACTTGTTAGACAAGGGATTTAAATGCCCTAGTACTTTTATTTGGAGTGCTCTAGTTCTATTTGTGAAAAAGAAAGATGGATCACTATGACTATGCATAGATTGTAGACAGTTGAATAAGGTAACAATGTAGAATAGAAACCCATTAGCTCGTATAGATTACCTGTTTGACCAGTTATAAGGTGTTCAATATTTTTCCACAAATAGATTTGGGATATGAGTAACATTAATTAAGGATAAGAGAAGAGGATGTAGGACTTATTATGGGCATTATGAGTTCTTGGTGATGCATTTAAATTGACAAACCTTTAGCTGCATTCATAAATTTAATGAATAGTAATTAGGTCATCCTTGGAACAATTTGTTATTATATATATGGATGATATACTAGAATATTTCAAAAGTTCAGAGGATCATAAGCAACATTCAAAGATAGTTTTACCAACTCTAAAGGAGTATGGTTGGTAAATATGGTATACAAGTAGAGTCTAAGAAAGTAAAAGTAGTACAATAATAGCTACGTTTTACTACATTTAAAGATGAAGATCCAAATCCAATTTACGCTTCCTACGGTTATCTGCCGTCCATTCTACTGGAGTAATAGTTAGATCAGGTACATGAACATAGGCTTGTAAAGCATCAATCAACTCCTCAACATTTGAAGCTGAGATGAGAATTTGTCGTGCTGAGTGTGAGATAAACCTCTGTTCCACAGCTTGATCTAGAAAAGATAACAAACCATCAAAGAAGTGATTAACATTTAACAAACCTATTGGTTTGTGATGCATATTTAGTTGTGCCCAAGAGACTATTTGAAAAATCTCCTCTAAAGTACCAAAACCACTTGGTAAGGCAATGAAGGCGTCAGCATTGCTCATCATTCTAGCCATGCGTTCATGCATGGAAACTACCATATATTCTTCCCCAATTGTCTTCCCTATATTGCTGGATGTAGCTAGAGCTGTAGGAATAATACCTAGAACTTGGCATCCCCCTGCATGTGCAGCTGTAGCCACACACCCCATTAACCCACAGTTACCTCCACCATACACTAAATGAATTTTTCTCCTAGCCAGCACCATACCCAGATTTTGTGCTGCTTTAACATACTCCTCATCTTTTCCAGGACTGGAACCACAAAAGACACAGATATTTCGAAACTGACGGAATGTTGTTCCCTCCATAATTTCTATCACCTTAACTTTGAGAATAGACAAAGATACTAATGTAAGTATTTATAGAACTCAGAGAAGGGCATATTTATAATAGCTATGCGAATAGGCCGGGTATTATTAGAACAACTATGTGAGTGATTGGTGGATATCAACTAAATTAAAAGTAAATAAAAAAAAATGCAATCAAATGATTTATTTTGTATTCTCAATGTTTTCGCCAGTCGACTATCATTAAGTCGACTAGTTATTTTGAGAAATTTTAATTTGGACTGGTTAATTTACAGTTGATTGATTACATCTATTTTGAAGCAATCAACTGCATCCTACCAGTTAACTACATATTCTTTGATTTTCACAGACTTTTATAAGCTCAGAAATGTTTCTTTTCCATGTGATATCTTTCCACCGAATACCAATAGATTTAAAGTAGATTTTGACACATATATTCAAAATTTGCGGCCACCGATTTTTGCTGAAATCATAGATAGATTTTGTTTACAGATTTTCAAGAATTACGGCCACCGATTTTAATATTTTTCAATGCTTTGTCAAAACTTTTGACTTTCGCTTTTGGAACCATTCTCTATTATGCTTTTCGTCTGTTTCACTCATTAACGGTTGGCATTAAATGCAAGGTTATTTTCCCTCATTACAATTAAAGATAATTTCTTCCTTTGAAACTCGGTTATTATGGTGTCTGAGTTGTTAATAGGTTAAAGTAATGAAAGGTTTGAAAAGAATAGACGGATGATGGTCTTATGGTGTTTTGACCAATGTAATCAAGAGAATTAGTGGTGTTGAAGTTCTCGAGGAATAAAATATAGGAAGTAGGATTTAAGTTAGTCTTTGAACTCTTAATTTGGAAATATAAAGAATATTCTGAGAACCATGTCCGGAAATAATGTAGGTTATCAAGATATTTGTGTTAAAGGATTATATCATGCTAAATTGAGTCTAGTATCTAGGATGTGAATTATGTTGGAATTGAGAATTCATGTATGAGTAATTGTTAGGAAAAAAAAACACACAAATCTTCTTGAAATGATTGGGTGAATTAAATGGGATTGGCATAAGCTAGAATGAGGTGCTTTTGGATATGATAGAAGAAATAATTGAAATTTTTGACAATGAGTTTAATGGTGTTAATAAGCTTGTATAGAATTACTGTGATGAGGTAAGTTGGAATTATTAGACATGTGTCAATGGTACATAAACGTTATTAAAGGTTTGAAGGATTTATTGTTACGTATGTTTAACATATTGATTAAAGGATTTGAGGATAAAAATAGATGATAGATTAAGATGATGATATTCAGGGGATGATGTTGATATATGAAAAAAAAAAAATTTTGACTTGATAGAAGTTTGGAATAAGAAAAGATAGTTACACAATATGAAGGTGTATATGTTCCTTTATATGTGTGTTTTCTAATATCAACCCATAGATATATCCATGCGGGCTAGAGGATATCAAATGAAGAACTTATGATTGAAAGAAATCCTTATGGTTAAGTTATATAGCAAAATCACTCAAGTGAATAGACATATTAAAAAGTAAAGATGTCATACAAAAAAGATATCTCTAATTATTTAGGTAATAAGCTTGGTAACTCTGAATAATGTCTTAATTTCATTCCCTACATGTGGTAGGATGGATTGAAATTCGGGGACCGAATTTCTTAAGGGGGGAAGAATGTAACATCCCGTAATTTTTTAGATATTTTCCTTAGAAATTCTTCACCTTACATATATGCATAGAAATGTTCTAATATTAATGGAATAGGTAAAGAAAGAAAACCTAAGAGGAAATATTAGAAATAAACATGTTAAAGAAAGGTGAAATTCTTAGGTAAAGAAAGATAAATTTTTGTGAAGTAAGTAAAGGTCTTAAAATTTCAAGAAGATCGGATTAGGGTAATTTTTTCTTAATTTAAGAGCAAAAGTTACTAAGTTTAGTATCTCCACCCGTAATTGGGCTTTAACCTATAGACACTTCATATAGAGTTTTTCTACTTCACATGAATTTTTAGCAAGCCAATAGGATAGCCCAAGGAAGAAATAAAACATAGACTTGGACTAGGATATAGAAATTGGACCGGTAGCCCAAAAATCATGAAAATGTGACCAAGCCCATTATGAAAGGTAGAATTTTAACCAAAGTAAGGAAAATGGGCAAGAATGAGCCCAAACCCAAGAGGAAAAATAAAAATAAAATTAAAATTAAAGTGATGAAATATTGGTGTAATCAAGATTAAGTGACATGGCATTAAGACAAAAAAATTTAGCAAGTGGTGTGATTCTACATCCATCATTTTGGCAAGTGGCATAATAATACAAGGCTTTAGGACAAAAACATCTATATCCTACATTCATAACTTTAACAAGTGGGTAATAATACATAGCATTATGACAAAACATCATTATCCTACACAAATAATTTTAATTAAGTAAGGAAAATTCAAGGGCTAGAAATTTGCCACTTAAAAAGGCAAATCTATCATACTTGATTAAGACAAAAGAAAAATGAAATGAATCCCTAAATCAAAGGGATCTTGCCCCATATCTTAAGAACATATCATCATAATTTTCAAAATACAAATCTCCTTTTCCTATGCATATCTTGACTAAGGAAGAGGAAGACAAGAACATAAGTTGTTTGTTTTCCAAAAATTCAACAAAGTGTATCCTAATTGTGATAAGGTAGACCCATGATCATGAAAGGTGAATTATTTGGTGGTCTATATAAGAAAACCCACCCTTACAACATTAGAATTTCGTCCAAGTAAGGGAGAACAAAAATAGAAGCAAGGTAGAGTGAGGAAAGGAGAGGAAGAAAGGAAGAAAGAGGAAGGAGAAATCTAGGGGACTAAGTGCTCCAGGTAAGTTTAACAATATTTCTTTTTGAAGAAAACCTTTGAAACTCATAATATTTATATGAGATTTTGATCTTAGAACTTTGATGATTGGTCATGGATGTTGCTATATCATGTTACATATTGATCTTGCATGTGATGTATGTTTGAATACTTAGGTTGGTGTAGATAGTTCTGCATGGGTATGGCTATGGTTGACAGAATTTTAAGCTTCGGTATTTTAATTTCTGGGAACAATTTATAAGGAATTAAAATAAATGGTTAACATAAGAATTAAAGATATATGTGTCACGGATTTTTACCCACTGGAATCATTCCATTTGGAGTCCATATGAGGTATCTATGGTCTGATTAGTAGTCAAAGGTCAGAAAATGAATCATCAGGGAAGAATATGTTAGGATAGCTTCGGTAATTTAATTTCTGGGAATTATTGGTAGGGAATTAAAATAAATGGTTAACATAAGAATTAAATATATGTGTGTCATGGAATTTTAGACACTGGAATCATTCAATTTCGAGTCCACATGTGGTAGATATGGTCCGATTAGTAAGCCAAGGTCAGAAAATGGTTCATCAGGGAAGATTATGTTAGGACAGCTTTTGTATTTTAATTTCTGGGAATTATTTGTATGGAATTAAAATAAATGGTTAACATGAAAGTTATATATCTATGTCTCATGGAAATATACCCACTGGAATTATACAATTTGGAGTTCAAATGAGGTAGATATGATCCGATTAGTAAGCAGAGGTCAGAAAATGTTTATTCAGGGAAGAGTATGTTATTAATGCTTTAGTTTTTTGAATTTTTGGGAATATTCTATAGGGAATTAAAATAGCGCGCCAACATAACAATTATAGATATATGGCTCATGGATTTTTACCAACTGGAATAACATAATTTGGAGTTCCAATTTGGGAGATATGGTCTAATTAGTCAGTAAAGGTCAGAACCTATCCGAGAGGAACTATCCTGTACTTTAAGGGAGTAATATCACCTTTGTTTCTTAATTTTTCGCTACAATGTTCAACATAATAGTTTTAGATAATTGTTTTATCTTGAAATGGACACCAAGATCACCTACATCATAGTTAAATTGAGGGAGTTATGCTCTGATTAGTAAGAGAAGGTTAGATAGGATGAAAACCTTCATCAAGAAAATAAAGAAATAAAATTAGTATTTAAAAAAAAAAGATGAATCTTAATAAATGACTAGTATAGCCATAGCCATTGCCATTGTATGAACTTCTTACCATCTTAAGTGTGAAATTTTGACATGGAAATATTTTATAAAGTGATATTTGAAATGGTTATGTTCATGGCATGATTACCAATGATTTATGGTAATAGTTATATTTTGATGAACATACTTGTTATTGAAAGCATATTTTTGGCTATCATTGTGAAAAGAAAAGAAATAAGCACGGTCACATGGCAATCCGTGTGGTGCACCAGTAGGGGACGCCCTACCAACGGTTATGATCATGATAATGAGAAAAGAAATAGAAAGTGGGCCATGTCGGACGGAGCGAGAAAAGCCCGTACCGGAGAGTAGAGGATACTCACCCTGACCGGGGTAGCTTGAGATGAGAATAAGTTGATGGCCATCATATGATATTTTGAAAACAGTTAATCATGTCATATATATCATTATAGTATGATTCTTATGTGCATAGATATAATACATTCATGTGACCAAAGATATTTTCTGTAGTTTATACAGCTGAACATGACGTGATGAGCTTTACTGATGATAATTTATTGTTGAACTTACTGGGATTTAATTCTCACTATATTTCCATATCATGTTCAGAAAATTATTTATGCAGCTTTTGTTTCTAAGGCTCTGGCTTTTAGTGCACATTGGATCGAGTTACTTTATGTTGGGCAGATTTCAGAATCAAATAAGATGTTTGTGGTCGAGTTGGCTCAGATCCCGGTGAAGGTGCAACCACCCGCACCTGTATCTCCGGATTGGTCAACCAAAATAAACAAGACGTAAATATCTATGTGTTTGATATGTTATACGTATGTTTTGATTAATGACATGTATGTGAACTCAATATTGTATAATAATAAAGGAAAAAAAAAGAGGGTGTTACATCAAGTGTCTCTTGAACATGATTAACACTAAGATTTCGGATCACCTCCTCAAGCGAATAGGTCATCACCAACATCTGAGCGCACTTCATCAAAACTTAAAGGGTAAGCCCAATATCAGGGCACCAATTTAGAGAGACATTCCTTGGAACTAGAGCAGTTGTTGCCACCATCACCTTGATGGATCCTCAGAGCCATTATGCATGGAATACCTAAAACAATAGTGTCTAGAACAAACACTCAATATTTATTTTGATACAATTTATTAAGGTTTTCCCAACCCAAAGGGTAAAAAACTAATCCCCTCATCTCTTGGAACACGTGGGTTATAGTCTTCCCTAAAAGAGTATCTCTAGAACTTTTGTCATATCTTAGGTTCATGCAATCGCTTACTACTATAACTAGCTAACCTTGAGTACAAACACTCAATATACACTTGAAGCACTTGCCCAACACCAACAATAGCAATTAACATTAAATCACTTTTTTATTGAAAGAAATACCAAGTTTGCAATTAGGGTGCCTTATTAGGGACCCGCTAAGATATCACTCTAAGGTGTAGATGCCTTATAATGGCATCTAAAATATCATTCAAAGGTATATAATCCTTAGAGTGCCTATTGAGTATGTACTTCAAGGTACAAATGCTGAGAAGTACCTACCAATATATTGATCTAAAGTATAGATGCCTTAAAGGATTAAGACAGTGCTTTAAACACGGCTTCAGCTTCTTGAGTTGTCAAGGAAGCCACACTCTAGAGCAAACACTTCAAGGCATAAATACCTTGGAATGCCTACTAAGACAAACATTCATACCATGCTTTACTTTTAAGAGCCTAACGCTTGATATGTGACATTTTACATATACATTTCATGTTTCACAATTGAAAGTAGCATTGAGTTAAAAAAAAAGTTTAGTGCTACAACGCTCTAGCTTGGATAAGGCTAGGGGTTTTGTAAAGAAGTAGGCTATTTCCTCCTTTTTCCTGGGGAACCAACCCTTAGGAATGGATTGGTTGGATTTGGTGAAGGCTCTTCCATGCCAAGCATCCTTAGCATGGTTGCTTTGAGTAAGGAATGTAAGGTCCTAACTTAGCTTTATATGATGTTCTTAATGATTAAAGTGTTGTTTCTTTTGAGCTCTTATCCCCAAAAACCCCTCTATCAAGTTTGCTCCTAAAGTAATGCCTGCTATATTATCTACCCCCGTTCGACTCTTATCGTAACAACCACTTTTCTTCCACCTTTTACTCATAACGTATTTACCTCTGATATTAAGTTGCCACATCAAAACATCTTTAGTATTATTTTAGCCTTGACACAGTCCCATTGTAGGCTCCAATGTTAACCTACCCTTCCTTTTATACATGCATGGCAAGGCGCTCCAGGTACATCTTCTCCATACATTAAATGCTTAACCACATTTTTCTTCTTATAAAATATCTCCTCATAAATTATCATAACTAGACTGCAACTACCTTATTGTAATGCTACTAAAACTGCCACTAAACTAAGTATATACTCTTGAATCATTCACCGTTACTCCAAGCACCTTGAGCTCCATAAGTTTTAATACCTAAAATTCTAAGAATCTTTACCTTTCAGCCTTTCTAAGATATTGAGGCACCTCATTTATTGAAGTTAAGGTACAAATTGAGTTAGGGCTCTCTTGTCTTACTTAGATATTTATTCAAAGTGTTTCACTTTTTCCCATCAGGCTACTTGGATCCCTCTATGGTACTATGTACCTCTACTCTCAAAACCCTTGTTCACGGAACAAATAGTTTTGCTAGAAGAAAAAACTCATTCAATTTGGATTCTACTTATGACCCACCGTCCAATATTGTTAATTCTCAAAAAGTTGTGTGCGGAAGTGTTTTACAGAATCTCACAAACCTCAATCCTGGTAGCTAACTTCTGATGAAATATATGCCAAGGAAATGAAAGGGTGATTATTGCTCTGAGCTAGAAAAAGTTGGTTTTAATTACACACTTGGTTTTATTATGTTTACTTCTGTGATGGTTTTTATATACTCTGATACTATAAGCTCTTAGGTTACTTGTAAGTAATTTCTTTGACTTTTCTACTATCCATTTAGCATTGAAACTAAATGGAGCATTTGGGTGAACTTTAAAACCTATTTAAAACTTTAGACCAAAGATGGGTTGTTTCCTATTCTCTTGGCGTAATATTAAGAAACAACTTAAAATTATCATTTTTTCTTATCTTTAAATTTTTCATTTCTTGTTAACATGGGGTAGATAACTGAAAAAAAAATTGATCTAAACCAACCAAATCAAATCAAATTAAAATAAGATAAAACCGAAAAAAAGAAGATTATAATCTATTTATATTAGTTTTCTTTACTGAAAAATCAATCAGTTCAGTTAGTTGATCAGTTGAAAAAAAAACTTTAACCAAACCAACCGATACTATTTAATATATATATATATATATATATATATATATATATATATATATATATATATATATATATATATATATATATATATATATTTAATACTATATTAAATAAAATTTATTCGTTTTCCAATTAATTTATTATATATTATATTCTATCATTGTCCAATTAATATTTGATTACAATTTTGTCTCACCTTTCTATTTTTTTTCCTCTTTGTGGATCATTATTGGTTATTTAAGAAGAGCATTTGAGTTATCTATTTGTTTTAGTTAAGTGTTAGATTGCTTGCTCGTTTTTGTTTTGTGAGGTTTAGGTTTTGAACTTTTTATAGAGGAATTATTATTTTTTAAAAAGAATAATTTTTCCTATTATTTTTTAAAATTTTAATTTGAAGTTTTGGTATATACTTGATGTTTTTATGGATTTATGAGACTTGAATAGAAAACAACAAGTTACACGCAAAATTGTAGATAATATTTTAAACAGAAAATAAATAATGAGAAATTATGTAAGTAGATCTCACTCAAATTAAGCAACATAAATTCTCAAAACACAAACTAATACAAAGAAAAGGAAACAATTTAAAGGAAAATCACCAAATTGGGATGTAACTTAATAATGCCGCCAATATTTTTGTTGGGTAGCAAAAGACTAAACCAAATCAAATCAATTTCGATTGGGTTTGATTTGATTCGGTCCAAAGACTTTAACAAAACCAATTAGATTCAAAATTTTTAAATTTTTTTTATAATCAATTCAATTTAATTGAATTTAAAAAATTGACTGAATTGAAGGTTTGTCAGCTCTTACTTGTTCACCTTTTATAGTGACTCCCGTGAGTTTGAGTCTGCCATTGGGAGATCAATTGCATCAATCCCTCCAACTTAATGCCTTGCAGTTGGTGTTGTATTTTTTGAAAGCAGAGAGATAATACTTTTAAATGGTGAGTTTGGAGTTAAAAAAATAATTTGATGATGGACTAGAATCTAAAGGCAGATCTTAAGTTTATTATAAACGGATCAAGTGAAGAGAAATTTACACAATAAACTTTTTTAAAAAAAATTAGAAGATTTTGATCCGTTTAATAGAGATAGTTTGATAAGAAGAAAAATGTTTTAAATCTTAGATTTTAGATTTTTTTTAAATCTTTTTAGCATTTTTCTCTTCTTAGTTAAAAACTTATTTTTTTATATAGAAAAAGAGTAAAATACATAATATATAATATTATTTGGGTGTTTCATTATTGCCTATTTTCTTTGAGTTCTTGGCCATTATTTCAATATATCTAACAATGATCACTATTATGTCACCTGTTATATTATATAGTACATAACGTTAGGTGGTTAAAAGACAGTATAAAAATAAACTTAATATCACAAAGATAAAAATATTGCGCTAAATGTGTGGACATATTAAAAAAGATATGATTAAAAATAAGTGTATTAGAAAGAAAGTTACGAAAACACTTATTATAGAGAAGATAGTAGAATTTCGTTTAAAGTGGTTTAACTATATGTGGAGAAGATTTGTAGAAGTCTTATTGAAAAGAGTAAGTCAGATGAAGAGTAATCCAATAATTAAAGGTAAAGAGAAATTAAAAAAAAAAAGGTAAATCTATTAAGAAATATTTAACAATTAATAATTTATCTTTTGATTTTATTTATAATAAATTATTGTAACGTCGTTTAATTCATGTAGTCGACTCCATTTAATGAAAAAATGTTTAGTTGATGTTATTGGTAGATTTAGTTTTAAGCATATGGAAATCCAGTGTTAAGAGTCTGCGAATTGTGTGGTAGGTGTGGGAATGCAGTTGCATGAATATGTTTGTGAATATGTTTGTCATTCCACCATTTCAAATCTATTATCCGTTTAAGTAACAAGCATTTGTTTGATTGTTGATTGTCCATTCTGCAAATAATGATTATTTATAACCCACAAACAAACTAATAGAAACATCAAACAGTACATTTTAAAATTTAGGGATTTAATGTTGAGTAGTTAGGGATTCAATGTTGTCACGTTTGAATCAGACATGCCCGAAACTTAATCACACCTTTCCACTATCTTTAAATCGAAATGCGTAAAATCTTTCCGAATTATTTTCATAAATTTCTCGTAAAACGAAGCGAGGTTAGATGTACAAAAGAACAAATTAGCCAGCATGATAGCACAACTCTCCAAAAGCATTTGCGCATACCCAAGATGCCTTATTTGATTGCGAATTGTCTTTTTTTTTTTTTGGACTATTGCGAATTGTCCAACTGGCATCAGGCTTGCTTCCATGGAAGTTGCTTGTCTCACTGTTAGGTGGCAAGCCTATGAGTCGAGGGTAGGACTATTCTGGAGCTGAAAAAATATGGGGAAAGAAAGTAATTAGTTTTATACACCAACGAGTGGATATAAAATAAAACATAACATAATACGAATTTTTACCGTAAAAATTAGTTCTTTAAAATTAAATAAAATAAAATGAGAGAGGAACTTAAACATGATAAGTAAATTCATGTGCAAAAATCTTTCACAAGTAATAATATATTTCGTAAAACATTATTGAAAACCATTTTTTCAATGCCACTAAAATTTATTTCAAAACAAAAAGTTTTGGAAGAAAAACCTTTTTAAATTAGGATTTATGAACCAAGTAGAGTTTAGAAGTTTGATTGTGAGTGAAGAAAGTGTTAGGCATTCCACAATACCTATTCTTATAATTACTCTTGCCAAAGATATGCAAAAGAAGAAATAAATGAAAGAAAATAAGAAAATATTTACAAGAGTGAACTTGATCTAAGAAGAGACCTAAGGCCTAGTGTGTGCCAGAGGGATCCAAATTCACATAGTTCAAGGGAAAACAACTTGGCGGATTGATTGATTTTTTCGAAGAAAGAAAAAAAATAATGGCCAAAACCGTGCCATACATAAAACAATTTTTAGAATGGGTGGATTAATTTTAATTCAAAAATCATTTTGCGTCGCCTTCTTTTATCTCTTCAATTTTGTCTCTTTTTTATTTTTTAAAATTTTGAAAAGAATTATTTCAAAATTTTTAAATGGATTTTCTATCTACTCATTTTTTTTTGGATTTTTGGAGAAAATATTTGGACAAAAACTAACTATTTTAAAATGATTTTTGAATTAAGAAAAACAATTTTTTTTAAAGAAAAATAAACAATGGACCGTTGGAACCAGATTTAAAAATATATTAGAGCAATCCAATTTTTGGTTAAGTAAAGAGATACAAAACCTAATTAAAATTGGCACTCGAAACTTCAGCAAAGCAAACATATGTAGTGCCTGTTTGGATTTGCAGTAGAAGCAATTAAAAACTCGTTTGCAGTGCATGTGAACGTGATTTTTGCAAAAATTTCACTTTGGAGCTTCTACAAAAATCACGTTTCTGATAAAATTACGTTTTCAAACGTTAAAACAAACACAACCGTAATCGTTAGTGTGTGTGGGGTTTTCATAATCAATGGAATTAAATCATGATTACAAAGTATCATACAAATTCAAAAAAAAAATAAAAAATAAAGAATAAAACAACTTTTAGAATGGGTGGATCAAAATTCACATAGTTCAGGGAAATACAACTTGGCCGATTGATTTGAATTTAATTGATTTTTTCGAAGAAAAAAAATAATGGCAAAAACCGTGTGATACATAAAACAATTTTTAGAATGGGTGGATTAATTTTAATTCAAAAATCATTCTGCGTCACCTTCTTTTGTCTCTTCAGCTTTTTTTATATTTTTTATATTTTTTTAAATTTTGAAAAGAAATATTTGAAAAATTTTAAATGGATTTTCTATTTACTCATTTGTTTTGAATTTTTGGAGAAAATATTTGGGAAAAAAACTATAAAATAATTTTTGAATTAAGAAAAATAAATTCTTTTAAGAAAAAGAAACAATGGACTATTGGAACCAGATTTAAGAATATATTAGGCCGTAGCAATCTAATTTTTCTTTAAGTAAAGAGACACACAACCTAATTAAAATTGGCACTTGAAACTTAAGGTCTTACATGATCATATTGACACTTTTTGCGCCTGTGGAGACTTAAGGCCTCACACAACAAATCTAAACATAAAGCAAACATGTAATCATTGTGTATTATTGTGTGTGTGGGCTTCATAATCAATGGAACTGAATCATGGATTATAAAGTATCATACAAATTCAAAAAAAAAAAACAAAGAAAATAATGAATAAAACAACTTTTAGAATGGCTGGATCAAAATTCACATAGTTCAGGGAAAACCAACTTGGCAGATTGATTCGATTTTAATTGATTTTTTCGAAGAAAGAAAAAATAATAATGGCAAAAACCGTTCCATACGTAAAACAATTTTTAGAATGGGTGAATTAATTTTAATTCAAAAATCATTTTGCGTCACCTTCTTGTGTTCCTTCAACTTTTTCTCTTTTTTATTTTTTCAATTTTGAAAACAATTATTAAAAAAATTTTTAAACAGATTTTCTATTTACTCATTTTTTTGGATTTTTGGAGAAAATATTTGTACAAAAAACTAACTATTTTAAAATATTTTTTGAATTAAGAAAGACAAATTTTTTAAGAGAGAAATAATGGACTGTTAGAGCCAGATTTAAGAATATATTAGGCCGTTGCAATCCAATTTTTGGTTAAGTAAAGAGGCACACAACTTCATTAAAATTGGCACTTGAAACTTAAGGTCTTCTATGATACTATTGAAAGCTCACACACCAAATCTAAAAATAAAGCAAACATGTAATCATTATTGTTTGTGGGCTTCATAATCAATGGAATTAAATCATGGATTACAAAGTATCATACAAATTCAAACAAGATAATAGAAAATAAAGAATACGACAACTTTTGGAATGGTTGGACAGAAATTCATATAGTTCAGGGAAAAACAACTTGGCATCGATATTATTTTAATTAATTTTTTCGAAGAAAGAAAAAATAATAATAGCAAAAACCGTACATTTAATCATTAGTGTGTGTGGGGTTCATAATCAATGGAATTAAATCATGGATAACAAAGTATCATAAAAATTCCAAAAAATAAAAAATAGAGAACAAAAAATAAAAACTGATTTGCATATATATTCTTCTTTTCTCCCCAGGGCTAAAAATTTCTCCCAAAAGTTTCCTATATTGGCTCCCAAATTGTGTTATTCCATGAAGATCCAAAAATATAATTAAAGTCAATATTAATTAAAACCTTAGACATGTATTACAAAAATAAAATTCATTTGGGCTTTGGCACCTATATATGTTATATAAGTTAGCATATTCCCTCCTAATATAGTCTACATAACCAAAAATTTCCTATCATACACTGCCATGCAGCCAAATTGTGGCTTGAACTGCTTGTCCAAGTCCAGAAGCTTGTAAACGAACAAACCAAGAAGGCGAGTCTCAAATAACCAGTGAAGAAATGTTAGTAAATGTACCTGGTAAGCGGTCCGGCTGCTTTCGATGTAAAGAGGATGGAATCATACCTTCATCAAAGAGCACGAGGGACCAAATTAAGGTTGAAGCTATGCTTCGACAAGTAATGAAGTTAGCTAGAGGTCATCTACGTGAGTAAGTTGACGTTGAAATATAAGAAGTGGAAAGAGCTATGCATGAAGAGATGAGAGTTGAGTAAAAGGGAAGAGGAAGATGAGCTTGAAGATATGGAAGTTGAAATTAAATGAATGCTTCAAGTGTAAATGGCTTCTTCGCTATTCTATCTCCAATAGGTATTTCCACTTTTGCTGCATTACTAGTTTTGTTTTCTAGCGTTCACAAAAGGGGAAGTTCTCACTGTTGTTGCTATTGTATTAATATTGGTTTTCTGACGTTCCCAAAAGGGTTACTTTCCACTTTTACTATTGTATTTATTGGATTTTTAGGGTTCCCGAGAGGGGTAGTTCTGACTTTGCTATTGTATTAATGCTGATTATTTTAGGTTCCCCAGATGGGTAATTCCCATTTTTGTTTTTGTATTAATGTTGATTTTTGAGGGTTCTCAGAGCAGTAATTCCCACTTTTATTGTTTAATATGTGTTGATTTATGGGGTTTTTGAAATGGGATAATTCTCATTTTTGTTGTTTATCTGTATTAGTTTATTAGGGTGGGGTAATTCCAAATTTCACCAAGCACCACCTAAAATGTTTGTTTTAAACTATAATACTGTAATTTTCACTATTGTTTTGCATTGGTCATAGTATCCTTGATTGGATATTAATTTCTTGGATAAATTATAGATTAAAGTATATACTCTTTTAACTGTTTCTAAACTAATTGTTAGCTAACATGTTTTGAACTTATATCTTAGAATTGGTAATATATTTCTAATATTTTCGTTTTATGGAATTATTCTCATTATATTTTAAGGAAACAAACTCATATAGTCATTGCAACAAAACTCTCAGGTAATGCTACGTCAAGCCTTTCTAAGAGACCCATTGAAATGGATGTTGAAGACAATTTCATTATGAATATATGAGCTAGGTTGATTTGTAACTGGCTAGCTACTTGAAATTGAATATTTGTTGTGTTTGAAAAAGTTATTCTGTTTGAATTTAGGTTATGATATTTTATTTGAATTTGCATTTAATTTTCTCATAAATTTTGATTATTATGTTTGCAAAGATCTAGTAACAACACCAAATCAATATTACAACAAAAAGAGAAAATCTTAAGACTTTTAGTTACGAAATTCATAAGTTGCCATTGAAAGTCTTAAGTGCCAACATAATTGTTTCAACTAAAAAGCTTATAGTGGCAACAATAGTTTTAGTGGCCACCAATATTGCCCCTAATGCTACATTTAATGGCAATATAAAAGTTGGCATTGAGTCCCTCTAGCAACTTTTGTAACCATTGAAGGTACTTATAGTGATGATATATAAATGCCACCAATAAAAGTACTCTTAGTAGAAACTAATTCAGTAGCAACTTTTGTTCCACTTAATAGACCTTCAGTAACAAGTTTTGTATGTTGCCACTGGATGTCTTTATGTGACGATATTCTTCAACCCATTTCTCATGGAAGGGTTAAGGTAGTAACATTGTCAATGAGGTACGCCCTTAAGATAGCTTGGAAGGGACATAATCTAGATCAATGCTCAAGTTGGCTTGAGAATACCCTTATTGTTAAAAAAAAGAATTGTAGAAGTAACAGGGATGTCATTATTCAACTAATATCAATGAAAGTTTCCATAATGAAAAAAAAAATCGTCACAAAAAGTACTTTCAATGGCAACCAAAGAGGCTATTGAAGAGGTTGCCATGCAGTTACCATTGAATATTTCATTTACTATTGAGCATGTGTTTGTACAAATATGATCACATAAGTGCATATATTGCTCATAAGTAATAAAATCAATGAGTAGAGTATCGTTCTCAAAAGGAACTGCTCACAAATGCACATTGTGCAAAGAATTATTTTGTCATAGACAATGCTTTTAATGGTGAATTTTTGTTGCTAGATAATTTATTTCCAATGACAACTTTGTTTTGCCATCATTGAAAATTTTTTAGTGATGAATTTTGTCCTTATTGAAATCACTTTTAGTGACAAATTTTTTTGTTACCATTAAAAGTATTTTGATGACTTTTATTTGTTGCCGCTGAATGTTGAATACTATTTTGTTTACACACAAAATTAATAAATTTTTGTCCTTATTAAAATCTTCATATGTGATTACAAATATAATATCAAAAAATTTAACAAAAAGTTAATTTATAAATTAGTTGTCTTGCCTTATAATTATAATAAAAAATGAATATTTTTTTAAAATCAAATTCAAAAATACAAGTTGTTTCTATAAAGACAATGATATCATCCTAAAGTTGCTAAACGAAAATAGTTAATCTTAACACGTGAATTAAAAACAGTTTAAACAACTTGATTTGTATCTTGGTTCTTCTCTTGTCCACTGGCAGCTATAAGAGAAAAATATTGTAATTCTAATTTAGGGAAACTTCATTTTAATACCTCTATACTTCTTTAATATTAAGCAATAATTTAAGTTGCAAGATTAAATTATCAGAGATAAGAGTAAATCAAAATAGAATATAAATCCAAAGTAATGTTTGGAAAACTAAGTATATTTAAACTTATCGAACTTAGAGAGTACCTCCAACTTTTCCTTCCTAAAGTCAATTCATATGTACCTTGAAAAATTGTCAATTATTGTCACCATATAGTAGTAACCAATAAATGAAGGTTGCTTCATTGCTCTAATCAACTTCAATGGCTCCTTAGCTTCAAACTTTGACTCTTCATATAGTAGTTAATGCACCTTATTGTGTTGGCAACCAACATAGATGATATTATCTTGTACTTCAAGATGAAGTATACCCTTCAATATTTCTTTCTTCATCATCACTTTTAGTTTGTGGTAGCTTGCATGTCCAAAACATGTATGCCACAATGGCCTCATTTTTCCAAGTCTTATCTACATAAGTTGTCTTTATAGGCATTATGTAGATAGAATCCAATCATTACTCTTCCATCATTGGTGTGAACCAATTATTTTAACTTATCACACACACACACACACACACACACTTATACTACTTCTAGGCTAAATTTTATGTATTTTTAGACCTTTGTTAATTATTATGTTGAAAGTAAATTTTTCTTCATCCTCGACACATGTTAAACATTTTGTAAACATACCTTTTTGTCACTATGGCCAAGATTGATTATTATTTTCGCAATGTGTGTGATAGGGAGCCTGGAGTTATTTGCCATCATAACCATTCAGTTGATATTCTACTCAGTCTTTTCTTTTAACTTCTCTTTGTCACTAATCATGTGGTTAGAGCATCTTGAGCCTATGATATAATCTTTTTCATAATCGATGGCCAACTAATGAGGCCTTGTGAATGTCGTATTAGTCTTGAGCAGTGCCCCAATTTTTTATCATTTCATTGCTCTTATTATCTTCTTCTTGTCTTCATGAATGCAACATTACCTTCCACTATATTTTTTTGAACCAATAGTTTTGTGTAAGGAGGCCTATCTTACGTAGTTAAAACATGCTTTATTATGCTTCTTACAATCATTTTAGTTTCTTGGGCTTAGTCTATCTCCCCCTTGAGAAGGACCTCTTCCTCATTGACTATTTTGCCAACCATATTGATGTTCACTAGTATATTCTTTATTCTTGAAATTAGGCTTGCCCTATTGGTCTTGCTTCTCATTACCTTTTTTTATACGAAAATTGACATTTTCCTCTTCCTTGAAACTCTAGATATTTGTGAGTCTAAACCTTTTTAGAAAGTTGAAATACTTTCAAACTCTCTTAGAGTTGATTCTATAACCCAATCTTTAATAGCAGTGATAAAACCATTATATTTTGGATTCAATCCTCGTAAAATAATTCTGCTCGTTCTTGTTATACTAATAGAATTACAGGGATCTAATTTAGAAATCTCTTCACATATGGACTTAACTTTTAGAAAGAATATTGAATTACTATAATATTTTGTTGAAGCATTATCATTAGCATATCTTTCAATTATTACAACTTTCCATCATTTTTCCTCTTAAAGAGTGTGACAAGTGTGCCCCATGCCTCCTTTGTGTCTTTTCTTCTTTGATGTAGTTTAGGAATTAATCTTCTATTATGATGGAGAGTGATAACTCCTCACTTGGAGTTATTTAATCTATGTTTTGATATGCTTTTGTTTTCATTTTGAGTATAGTTGAGCACAATTCATTATGATTTGATAAATGTTTGCTAAAGGAAGAATAGTGGACTCTTGGTATCAACTTTGTAGTGACAAAGAAGATTGGATTGAATTGGTATCCAATCGAAGGGCTCTATAAGATTACGATATATTAGATGCTATAAAATTCCAACAAGAAGAAAATTATGGTCATTTGTAGAAGCAAAGGTCAAGCTACCAATTTCCTACTTGTCGTATGAAATCAATACGAAGGGCAAAAATTTGGAGGCCCATTGTGACCTAGGCTGCTAATGTTTATTTCTTGGACATCAAGTTTGCAGTGATCCTTAGAATAAATAAGAACACTAAGATGGCCAAAAAATACTTTTCACTCTAAGAAGAGTAGAGAGGTAAAGCAAGGTGGCTAGGGCAAGGAGAAAAAGTCTAGGGCATTATAGGGAAAGACTTTTAGGGTTTGAAGTATTGGAAGCAGTCCTTCTTCTATTTTTCTTCTTCTTCTTTGTATTTAGATGGAAGCTACTATAATTCTAGTTGTTTTTATGTTTTCAGTTATGGATTAATTTACTATTCTAGGTGTTCAATGAATCTTATCTATGTAGTTTAATTGATTCTCTTTCCTACTTTTATTTATTCCATTCTTAATTTATTTATGCAATTCTATTCTTATTGCTTGATTACCAATTGATAGTGTTAAGATTCATTTATTAAACTTGTTTAATATAATTGATGACATGGCCATTGAATTGTGCAATACATGATTGATTTCTATTAGCCCTTGATATGAATAAAGTTAATTTGTATGTGAGATAGTAATATACTCCTATACTATACATAATCAGTTGAACTTGTTCTTAGTTTTTGAACTATATTTCAATTACCTTAATCTAATTACGGTTTATCTTTTTAATAGTTAGATTTCTTCAGACTTGGAAGGGGTTTTTAAGCATATTCTAATTATGGTTTATCTTGTTAATAGTTACATTTGTTTAGAATTGGAATGGGTTTATAAGCATATTAAGAATTAGATTAATAAATCATCATAACAAGGTAAGGTTAAAGGAAAGAGATGAAAATGGATGAAACAGATAAGTGAAGTTGAATGCTTAGACTCTTAATGTTGATAAGTTTTTAATCAAGCTAGTTCTATAACTACTTGGAATGACTTAGCTCACAAATTCTTGGCTAAATTTTTCCTTAATGAGGAATGATACCACCAATATGCTACAAAATGTTGTGCAATGTGGAGGATCACCTAATGAAGACTTAAATAAACATATAGTAACTTTTATTGAAATATGTGATCTCTTTAAACATATTGGTGCCACTAAAGATGCTATAAGGTTGAGATTATGTCCTTTCTCATTAAGATATAGTGCAAAAGAATATCTTAACTTTCTCCCTGCTAGCTCTATACTTGCTCACAAATTCTTGGCTAATTTTTTCCTTAATGAGGAATGATATCACCTCATTATGCATAAGAGAAATATAAAAGGATCTTAAGGAGATGCTTACATTAGTGTGTTCATGATTTCTTGCAGATAGAAACTTTTTATAATGTGCTAACAAGTTCTTTGAGAACTACTATAGATGCAACTACATTTGGTGCTATACTAGGCAAGAGATATGATAATGCCTATGTATTTTTTGGAAGAAATGGGGGCTAATAGCTACCGATGGCCAACAAAAAGAACAACACCTAAGAAGGTAGCTAGGGTGCTAGAGATTGATGCAGCAACAACTATACTAGCTCAACTAGCATTCCTTTAAAAGCAATCAAATGCCAACAATACCTAACCAAATTAAGGTGCCACATGGAGTTGTCATATGTGTGGAAAAGGTCATTGTTTAGAGAAATGCCATATGAAGGCTAAACTAGTAAATGCCATAGGGGACTTCAATAAGGAAAATAATTCCCACTTGAAAACGTACAATCTAGGTTGGAGAGATAATCCTAACTTTTCATGAAGAAATATAAAACAATAGGAATAAAGGCAACTTGGTCCACCTAGGTTTCCACCTCAACAAAGACCTCTTTCAATGCAACAAAAATCTCTAGTAGAAAAGAAAACTAGACAGCTATATAAGTTGTGTTGACTAATGTCTCTTGAATTTGAGATAATAGTGAAGGCTCTAGACATTAAAGTTAGCTAATTCGCCAATTTATTTAGCACACTCCATTTTGGACCTTTCTAAGTGATATGAAAGGGAATCCTAAGGAATAAGTGATGGTGGTCATAATGATAAATGAAGAGACACTACAATGAAATTGAGCCTTCATAGAAAGGCAACGATCCATAGGGTTTCTATATATTTTGTTCTATTGAAATAAATATTTTGACTATTCTTTATGTGATTTAGGAGAAAATTTCAATGTAATGACATTGTGTTCATTCCATTACTTGAAACTAGGCCCATTAAAGACAACTTCTTTACTTATACAGTTGGCTGATAAATTTATTATAAAGCCAAAGGGAAAAAATTAGTAATGGTTATCTTAATGTGCACAATTATACAATCTTTATTGACTTTGTAGTGGTAGACATAGCAGGTAAAAATGCTTATTATCTCTCCCTAATACATGGAAGAGCATTCTTAAAGAAAGCAAAAGGTAAGATAATTGTGTATCAATGTAGTATAACCTTTAGATTTGAAGGTGATGAAATTATGTTGATATTATTTAACAGTAACCTTTGTTTTCATTTTGTGCAATAGGTGGATGAAAAGAATGAAGCACTAACCCATCAAGAAGAAAATACTGAATAATTACAATATAATATGCCAATTGAAGACTTTTAAAAGTCATCTGACTCAAACAATACTGATTATGCTAATCCTCAAGATGAAGATTTTGTTTAAATATATATTGTATCATTTTCTCTAAATTATCCATAGTATGATAACTTGGTAAACTACCTTGCAAGTTTCGAACTTCCAAAAGACATAGTCTATTATAAAAAAAAGTTCTTGGCTAACTCTAAGCAGTTTTATTGGGGCAACCCTTACCTCTACAAAAATGATCAAATGAAATGATTAGGAGTGTTTCCCAGAGGAAGAAACTAAATATCTTAAGACATTTCCATGGTAAAGAATTTGGTGGACACTATAGAGTTGGTAGAAAAACTATCAAAATCCTATAGTTAGGTTTTTATTGGCCTTCTTTTTTTTAAGATACATATGCTCATGTAGTAGCATGTGATAAATGCCAACGTAATGGCAGTTTATCTAAAAGGCATGAAATGTCTCAAATCAATATGATTGAATGAGAATTGTTTGACGTATGGGCTTTAGATTTCATAGGACTATTCTTATATTCACATTCAAACAATATATGTTTTGGTAGCAATTAATTATATCTCTAAATGGAGGGAAGCAATAATTACACCCACTAATGATACTAAAGTAATACTGAAATTTTTAAAGAAAAATATTTTTGGCATACCGAGAGCTATCATTAGTGATGGGGGTTTACATTTTTTTAAATACAATTTGAAAACGTCATACAAAAATATGGTGTGAACAATGAGATTGCTATCCTGTGTCACCCACAAGCAAGTGGGCAAGTAGAGGTTTTTAACTAGAAAATGAAAAAAATTCTTAAGAGAATGGTTTATACCTCTAGAAGAGATTGAGCAATCAAGCTTAATGATTCCTTCTAGGTCTATAGAACAACCTTTAAGACACCTTTAGGGATGTCCCCATTTAGGCTAGTTTTTGGAAAAGTTGGCCATCTACCCATGGAATTAGAACATAAAGTTTATTGAACTACTAAATTTTTAAATTTTGATTTGAAAGCTGTAAGTGAAAAGAGGATGTTACAATTAAGTGAGCTTGAAGAGTTTAGGCAAGATTCCTATTAAAATAACAAGTTTTACAAAGATAAAGTCAAAAGATGGCATGACAAGAAAATCTAAAGAACGAATTTGAGCCCAAACGAAGAGTATTATTATTTAATTCAAGACTTAAATTATTCCTTAGGAAGCTGAAACCCCAATGATATGGCCCATTCATTATCAAGGAAGTGTTTTTCCATAGAATTGTTGAGCTTACAACTAACATGGGTAACGCATTCAAAGTTTTCTCTTTCATAAAGTCAAACATAATAAATCCATGATTATAACCAAGATACTTATTGGGATGCAACCCAAGTCTCTAAAATTTTCTTTAGTTTTGTCTTTAAATTTTTAGGAGTTTTAGTAATTTTTGTTAAATTTGAATTTTTTTCATTTAGAGTCTTTTACATTGGTCTTTTAAGAGCTAGTAACTTAATTTTTGGGATTTATGTACGTCAAAAGCATCAAAGGAATGAAGAAACATAGAAAAAGGAGAAAAGGGCAAAAATCATAGCCTCATTGTGACATAGGTTGCGAGGAGGAGAGAACATAGAAATAAGCCTTACATTTGTCACATGTTCATTGCAATGGCATGGGCTAGCCTGCTCGATTTAACCATATTTTTCCTCTATTTCTCACTTCTCTTACCTTAACCCTAGTCAAAAATTTGCCCCAAATTCTCTACTCAACCACCTTAACAAACTACTCCTAAATTCCATCTATATACCATCTTTCTGTCATATTCCAACCACTCCAACTGTAACAACTCCATTTAAGTATCAAATTTTTTTTTAAAATACCATGAAGTTATTACCTTGTTACAACTTAACTCAATATAACATTTATTTAATTTATACAATACAGAGTTCACATACATGTCATTAATCAAAACATACGTACAACAAATCAAACACATAAAAATCTACATCTTATTTATTTTGGTTGACCAATTCCGGAAATATAGGTACGGGTGGTTGCACCTTCACCGGGATCGAAGCCAACTCGACCACAAACATTTTATTTACTTTTGGGATCTGCAAACATAAAGTACTCGATCCAACGTGCACTAAAAGCCAGAGCTATAGAAAAATCTGCATAACTAATTTTCTGAACATGATATGGAAATATAGTGAGAGTTAAATCCCAGTAAGTTTAACAATAAATCATCATCAATATAGCTCATCACGTCATGTTCAGCTGTATAAACTACAGAAAATATCTTTGGTCACATGAATGCATTATATCTATGCACATAAGAATCATACAGTAATGATATGTATGACAGGATTAACTACTTTTAGAATATCATATGATGGCCATCAACTTATTCTCATTTCAAGCTACTCCGGTCAGGGTGAGTATTTTCTACTCTCCGGTATGGGCTTTTCTCGCTCCGTCTGACATGGCCAACTTTCTCTTTCTTTTCTCATTAACAAGATCATAACCGTTGATAGGGCGTCCCCTACTGGTGTACCACACAGATTTCCATGTGATCGTGCTCATTTCTTTTCTTTTCACAATGATAGCCAAGAATATGCTTTCAATAACAAGTATGTTCATCAAAATATAACTATTACCATAAATCATTGGTAATCATGCCATGAACATAACCATTTCAAATATCACTTTATAAAATATTTTCATGTCAGAATTTTACACATAAGATGGTAAGAAGTTCATACAATGGCAATGGCTACGACATATACTAATCATTTATAAGGTCGTCTTCTTTTTTAAATATTAATTTTATTTCTTTATTTTCTTGATGCAGGTTTTCATCATATCTAACATTCTCTTACTAATCAGAGTATAAGTCCCTCAATTGAACTCTGATGTAGGTGATCTTGGTGTCAATTTCAAGATAAAACAATTATCTAAAACTATTATGTTGAACATTGTAGCTAAATATTAAGAAATCAAGGTGATATTACTCCCTCAATGTACATGTTATTTCTTTTCGGATAGGTTCTGACTTCTACCTACTAATCGGGCCATATCTACCTCATATGGACTCCAACTTGAGTGATTCCAGTGGCTAAAAATCCGTGACACACATATCTATAATTCTTATGTTAACCATTTATTTTAATTCCATACAGATAATTTTCAGAAATTAAAATACAGAAGCTATCTTAACATATTCTTCCCTGATGAACCAACTTCTGACCTTTGACTACTAATCAGCTCATATTTTCCTCATATGGACTCCAAATTGAATGATGCCAATGGATAAATATCCGTGACACACATAGCTATATTTCTTATATTAACCATTTATTCTAATTCCATACAGATAATTTCCAGAAATTAAAATATAGAAGCTATCCTAACATATTATTCCCTGATTAACTATTTTCTGACCTTTGCTTACTAATCGGACCATATCTATCTCATATGGACTCCAAATTGAATGATTCTAGTGGCTACAAATCTGTGACACATATATCTTTAATTCTTAAGTTAACCATTTATTTTAATTCCATACAGATAATTTTCAGAAATTAAAATACAGAAGCTATCCTAACATATTCTTCCCTGATTAACCATTTTCTGATCTTTGTTTACTAATCGGAACATATTTACCTCATATGAACTCTAAATTGAATGATTCCAGTGGCTAAAAGTCCGTGACACATATATCTTTAATTCTTATGTTAACCATTTATTTTAATTTCCTACAGATAATTTCCAAAAATTAAAACACAGAAGCTATCCTAACATATTCTTCCCTGATGAACCATTTTCTGACTTTTGATTACTAATCAAACCATATCTACCTCATATGGACTCCAAATTGAATAATTCCAGTGGCTAAAAATCCGTGAAACATATATATTTAATTCTTATGTTAACCATTTATTTTAATTCCATACAGATAATTCCAAGAAATTAAAATAATGAAGCTATCCTAACATATTTTTCCCTGATTAACCATTTTCTGACCTTTGTTAACTAATCAGAACATATTTACC
Organism: Gleditsia sinensis; assembly: GCA_037074535.1. NCBI lineage: Eukaryota > Viridiplantae > Streptophyta > Magnoliopsida > Fabales > Fabaceae > Gleditsia > Gleditsia sinensis. The sequence continues at coordinate 41,843,595 of CM073473.1, forward strand.
TCATATGAACTCTAAATTGAATGATTCCAGTGGCTAAAAATCCATGCCACATATATCTTTAATTCTTATGTTAAACATTTATTTTAATTCCTTACAGATAATTCCCAACAATTAAAATACAGAAGCTATCATAACATATTCTTTCCTGATGAACCATTTTTTGACCTTTGATTACTAATCAGACCATATCTACCTCATATGGACTCCAAATTGAATGATTCCAGTGGCTAAAAATCTGTGACACATATATCTTTAATTCTTATGTTAACCATTTATTTTAATTTCCTATAGATAATTCCCAGAAATTAAAACACAGAAGCTATCCTAACATATTCTTCCCTGATGAACCATTTTCTGACCTTTGATTACTAATCGGACCATATCTACGTCATATGGACTCCAAATTGAATGATTCTAGTGACTAAAAATCCGTGACCTTTAATGTTTATGTTAACAATTTATTTTAATTCCTTATAGATTGTTTCCAGAAATTAAAACACCGAAGCTTAAAATTCTGTCACCCATAGCCATACCCATGCAGAACTATCTACACCAACCTAAGTATTCAAACATACATCACATGCAAGATCAATATGTAACATGATATAGCAACATCCATGACCAATCATCAAAGTTGTAAGATCAAAATCTCATATAAATATGATAAGTTTCAAAAGTTTTCTTCAAAAAGAAATATTGTTAAACTTACCTGGAGTACTTAGTCCCCTAGACTTCTCCTTCCTTTTTCTTCCTTTCTTCCTCTCATTTCCTCACTCTACCTTGCTTCTATTTTTTCCTCTCTCTCACTTGGACAAAATTAAAATGTTGTAGGGGTGGGTTTTGCTTAAATAGACCACCAAATAATACAACTTTCATGATAATGGGTCTACCTTATCACAATTAGGATACACTTTGTTGAATTTTTGGAAAACAAACAACTTATGTTCTTGTCTTCCTCTTCCTTAGTCAAGATATGTATAGGTAAAGGAGATTTGTATTTTAAAAATTATGATGATATGTTCTTAAGATAAGGGACAAGGTCCCTTTGATTTAGGGATTCATTTCCATTTTCTTTTGTCTTAAACAAGTATGATAGGTTTGCCTTTTTAGGTGGCAAATTTTTAGCCCTTGAATCTCCATTATTTGGTTGATATTATTTGTGTGGGATATGAATGTTTTGTCCTAATGCCTTGTATTATCATACTACTTGCTAAAATTATGAGTTTAGGATATAGATGTTTTTGTCCTAAAGCCTTGTATTATCATGCCACTTGCCAAAATGATGAATGTAGAATCACACCACTTGCTAAATTTTTGTCTTAATGCCATGTAACCTAATCTTTATTATTACATTATTATATCATCACCTAATTTATTTTATTTTATTTTTCCTCTTGGATTTGGGCTTATTCCTACCCTTTATGGGCTTATTCCTACCCATTTTCTTTGCTTTGGATAAAATTCTACCTTTCTTGGAGGGCTTGGTCACATTTTTATAATTTTTGGGATATTGGTCCAATTACTATATCCTAGTCCAAGTCTATGTTTTATTTCTTGCTTAAGTTATCCAATGGGCTTGCTAGAAACTTATGTGAAGTGGAAAAACTCTATATGAAGTGTCCATAGGTAAAAGCCCAATGTATGGGTAAAGATTTTAAACTTAGTAACTCTAGTTCTTGAATTAGGAAAAATTACCCTAATACAATGTTCTTGAAATTTTAAGACCTTTATTTGTTTCTGAAAATTTATCTTCCTTATCCAAGAATTTTGCATCTCTTTAGTATGTCATTTCTAATTTCTTTCCTATTAGGTTTTCCCTCTTTATTTGTTCTTTTAATGTTAGAAACATTTTCTATGCATATACATAAGGTGAAGAATATCTAAGGATTATATTTCCTTAGATATCTAAAATATTGTCTAATAAATTTTATTTCCTTAATTAAATATTTTTGTACTTTTATCAATAAAAGAAACGAAATTAGGGATGTTACATCAACAAATCACACTTTTTCCCTATTGTTCTCACTTCTCTCGCCCTAACTCAAGTCAAAAAATTTCTCCAAATTCTCTGATCAACCACCCTAACAAACTACTTCTAAATTCCATCCATATACCATATTTTTGTCATATTCCAACCATAACCCACCAAATTGGAATAATAAAAAACACAAGTTAGAGGATGATTGGCTAAGATTAAAGTTGTTCTTGAGCCTAGGGTACAACGTGAGAACCTCTCAATTTTTTCTTCAATTTTTGAGTTGTTTAGAAGTTAGCAAGACCAATATTGGTGATTGGATTATTCAAATTAAGTTACATTGATGTATATATGCAAATTGGTACTTTGTTAGTGACAACACACCTTGAGTAAGAATTAGGCACTCATTAGTGCTCGAGATTTGGTTGAATATATGTATGCAAAGCATTTTATAATGTCATAATTTGATGTGGTAGAGTGTAGCGAACATTTTATGGAATTGAAGCTATATTGAACATAAACCAAGTTTAGGAGAACTGTTTGTTACATAGGCAATTCATAAGTGTTACCCTTGAGTTTGAAAGTTTTAATTTGAATATTAGATTTGAGTGATCCTATGACACACAAGAGGTTTAGAAATGAGGTTGTCTCTGATGCAGGGTCCTTAAGAACAAATATGTTTATCTCCAACAATGCAATTCAACGTCATATGATTTTTATGGAAGAATTCCAATTCAAGAGTGATGATTTCTCTTATTGAGCAACGAATACAATGAAATTGAAGAGCAGATAACACAAAGGCAACGAGGGACATTCACTAGACCACCCAAAGAAGTTATAGTTTTAGTTATAAGGGAATTTTATTCCAATATGTCAAAAGCCACTAATGATACTGTATTGGTTAGAGGCAAAAGAGTACCATTCTATCCAGTAGATATTAATTTGCTCTTATAGATTCCCAATTTAGAGCATGATGATTACAAAATTTTTGCCACAAGATAGATTAATTGAGGTGAAATAATAGTTAAGCTAGTAGAGCCTAACACTAAATAGCACATAGTTCAAGGAGAACCCACCACCATCCTAGTGTAAAAAATGAGGAAGAAAGCCAAGCCATGGGTTTACTTTATAGTGGAGAGAACGATACTTGCAAAGCACCATAGCAATATCAACACTAAGAAAATAAATTTTCTTTTTGCTATCTTAATTAGACTGAGCATAGATGTGGCCAACTTTTCTATAGAAAATGCTCAACCATATTGTGAATATTGTTGAGGGTATCTGGTACCCCTTTATCATCACATCCATATGCAAGTATAGTAGCTACTCAAATTAGGAGTAGCTCTTCCTTTTTGCTCATTATTGAAAGCAATGTCATTAAAATCCCCTATGATCAAGAAAGGATGTTGATTATTTTTTAGAATATTATGCATGTTGTTCTACAAATCATGTCTATTATGTCATTAGGGTCAGCATACACATCAATAAAACCTCAAGAAATATCAATGTGAAACAATTGAAGGTGAAGAAACTAAGCATAGGTGTTGATAATGAAAATCCTCAAATTTGAATCTTTCCAAAGGGCCCAAATGCCACTTGCAAAATATAATCTTCCACTAAACTAGATTACTGAAACCCAAGATGATGAATAATTTTCTTTGCATGCACCCCACTCACTTGAGGCTCTAAAAGAATAACTAATTTCACCTTGTTATTCCTTACTAATTCTTTAAGAGTGCTACCAAAAGTATTTCTACCAACCCCTTAGCAATTCCAAAAACAATCTTCATAACTGCATCAGTAGAAAAGGACCAAAACAATAAAGAAAGCAAAGAGAAGAACAGAGACCAAATCGACCATTTCAATATCAAAAGGACTTAACTTCCTTGCACTATTTAACTTGCTCAAAGCCACAATATTTCCAAAACTGTCAACTAACATGTCTGATTGAGTTTCAATCACAAAACATGTAGGAATATTGAGTGGGTTTGGGAGTTTAGAAGGGTTAGTTACCATCCCACTCATTTTGGGTTAACAGTAAGATAAAGAGTGGATATGGTGAGAAGAAATGGCAACCTACAAATTTTGGGAATTAACTTGGCTGTGTCGAGATATCATGCTTGTTCGGTTAGCATTAACATACTTTGGACATTTGTTGAAATGGGCCAAGAGTGTTGTTTGGCATATGATGATTATTTTGAACTGTCTTTTTATTAACCATACAGGTTGACCTATTTCTCAAAGCCTTAACCTTTAGAGACCCAAAACTTTCCCAACGATGCTATAGAAATATCCTTCATGACTTCCTTTGAATGATCTCTGCCATTTTCCTCGTTGACTTCTAAATTAGAAAATATTGATCCCGTATAAGGTTTTTTTCTCTTTATCATCGAGATTCATGTGATTTGCTCCTTGATTTTTATCATATTATTGATTCTCATGATTGTAGTTCTTCCTTCCTAGTCAAACTCTCTGAGCAACCAACCAAGGACCACACTATCCCTCCCTTTCCAACGATGTTGTAGTAGTTTGAATGGAGTTAATCCTTTGTTGTATTTCAGGAAAACTACAACAGCATCCTTTTGAAGCTAAACTGTAGGTTGAATTGTCTTTTTAGGGAAGTGCTCCTTTTCATGACCGTAGACCTCATAGCTAAAATAGATGAAATGGATGCCCTTATATTCAATATTTCAAACCATGCTGTGAATACTATATTGTGACAGCAAGGATTTTGTGAGATCTAACTCCACATAGAGCCTAGTATACCTGCCATAGGTTTGAAGAGCAGTGGTGATGTCTACCTTGATAGTATTTCCAATTTAGTTTTCCAAATTGAACATAATTTTTTATCATAGAATTCAATGAGGAGATCAAGTAGTCTTACCCAACAATGATTCTATCAACTGTAGCATTCTCAGGATCAAACTAATACATCCATGGCCTTATAGAAAGGTGGTGGATTCAAGGCCCCTCCATCAAAGCAAAATTATAGTCTGTGTAATTGGAAAACTTTGCAAGAAAGTAATCATATCCCAAATCAAAGAGATTAATCTCACTGGTCCATAGTTGGTAGGTTTTCTTGTTTAGAAAATTGTACCTAACCCACTTACCCAGCAATTTAATGATAAGGGATTTTTGAAATGGTAGCCCAATCTCTTTTTTGCCTTCACTATCAAAATGAAATTTTGTCTCCCTTACCCATATAATGTATTGCAGCTTCTTCCATAGTAGTTTCATCTTCTTCCTTTTCAGAATCCTCTGATTCTCTACCTGTCCTCAGAGAATCCTTGTAAGAGACCTTCAAAAATCCACTACCTTCCTCTTATGATGCATCACCCATCCACTCCTATGCTCTAATAAGTCTAAACTCATTCCTTGTGAATTCTACCTTAACTTTTATAACCTTTTCTTGCTTCGTCGGAGAATGTCAAGCTCTTCGGAGGACGGTGGTTTCTCACTTTTTCCTTGCATATCTAAGAACGGCTTTCTCATATATGCCCTTTGCGTGCTCTTGTTAATTTCTTGAACTTACTCTGTTGAAGCATGTGAAGTCCTTTTCAAGGTAGACTTAGTTTCTAAAACTAAATGCCATGAACGAGTTTTTCTTCCTACACTTGTATTTTATTTAAATAGTTTTGATGATAAAAAATGTTAAGATATTAGCTAGTATTTTAAATTTTATTTAAAAGAGGTGTTATAAATAAATGATACTGAATGTTGGACGGTTGAAAAACAACATGAAGATAAACTCAATGCCATAGAGATGAGAATGTTGCGTTGGATGTATGGATACACTAGAAGAGATATGATTAAAAATGAGTGCACTAGATAGAAAGTTGAGGTAACACCAATTGTGGAGAAGATGGTGGAATCTCATTTGAGGTGATTTGACCATGTTTGAAAAAGGCCTGTAGAAATCCTAGTGTGAAGAGTAGCCCAGATGAAAAGCAACCCAATAGTTAGAGGTAGAAGGAGGTCAAAGAAAACAATAGGTGAAACTATTAAGAAGGATTTAACTATTAATAATCTTTCTATTAAATTTACTTATAATAGGTTATTGTAGCATCATTTAATCTATGTAGCCGACCCACCTAGTGGGAAAAAACTTATTTATTGTCGTAGGTGTCATAAATGAAGAAATCTTACAAAAGTACTAGGTTTCAAAAGCACCTTTTATAGAAGCCTTTTAAAATGAAGATGTGTGCTAAACAATAAGCTTTCAAACCTTCCAATGATCAAAGTTTGGAAGAGTCAAAACACTTTTGGGAAAGTCTAGCAAAGATCAAATATAGTGATTGAAATATTTTAAAAGTGAATTAACTATATTCAAAATGAGCTGACTACAATAAAATATTTTTTTAGAAATATTTTGAATTCATGTCAGAAATCAATAGGATTGATTCTACATTCTAAGGAAAAGATTATATAATGATAAAGAGGTTATGAAGGTTATATAAAGACTAGAAGCTTTAGAACATATAATTGTAAAAGAAGAAGTTTTATAGCTTTTGTTTGCCATATTTGCTCTATTGTTGAGAGCTTCTCAAAGCTTTGTTGCTTAACCTAAGTGTTCTTAGGTTCTCTTGTGTTGTATCACCTTGGTGTGATTGCTTCCTAGCTTTCTTTTGTGTGAAAGTATAAGACTGAGAGGTTTCTCGTAAAGCCATTGGATTAGTCATTGTCAGTTAGCAATCATTGTAAACATTCAAGTTTAGCACGGAAAAACCTTTGTAAGCCATTATTTGTAATTGCGTGGAAACAAGTGTTATTAAGGAAAAAGTTTCTTGAAAGTCAAGGTGACTGAGCATAGGCATACTTCTGGCCGACCGAATCAGAACAAAGTCTATTTGTCTTGCTCTTCTCTTTAAAGTCTTTCCTTTTTGGTTATGCTGTCTATTTTGCAGATCTTTTATGTTCTGTTTTACAGTGAGTTACTTGCAAACAAAGTGAATTGAGTTACTTTGTGTTTCAAAAACCAGTATATCATATTCTGCTCATTGTTTTTGAAGTCTGTTTGAAATTATTCATCGGTGTTTGTGCCTTGTTTATCTTAGATTTTGTAAAAAAGTGGACTTTTGTGTAAACGTAATAATCCAATTCAACCCATGTAATAACCCAATTCAACCCTCCTGTTGTGTTATTTGTGTTTCAAATATGACCTTTTGGGTTGGTTTTAAGTAAAAGGGAAGCAGTATCTAGTCATCCGAATCCAGTTTAATTTGCCAAACTCATCTTCATGACTATGTATAATTGTTTTTTTGCTTCTGGAAAAACATATAGAGACATACTTACAGAATATATAAACAGTCTTGTCTGATCCTCATTTGTTTTTGCTGGTGAAATGTGATTGTTGCAGTCATTCAGCATGCTAAAGACCTTATAGATTTGAATATAACTTGAATCTAGGATTACCACGAAGAGTGCGGAGAAAAGGAAAATATCTGGAATGAATACAACTCTTTGGGCCAGTGGACATCTGGGTAATCTGAGGTTTATGCAAGGTCTTTAGTCTCCTCTGCTTTGACCCATTTTCTCACCCTCTATGATTTCAATATTGCATATCCTTCGAGGTAACTATTTATCTTTTCCCATGATCTATGAGCCTGTTTTCTAGGCATGAAAGTGACATAGTGAAGTAGGCAAGGAGCGAACACTAGCATGTGGTAAATGATGATGCATCGTTACATTGTCCATTTTATTCCTTTTAATCCAGGCTTATCATCCCTACCTCTACAAAGCACATCTTAAGCTTTTGATTTATCATTCAATTTTCTTCTGCCTGTGTTTTGAGATTTTCATGCTGAGAGATTCAAGCATATTCTCTAAAGCTGAAATTTCCTCTTTGTTGTTGTCTGTTTCTTCATTTGTTGTTACGATTTGTTCCTTGAAGCCATTTATCCTGTTGATGCCTGCCTGAACTTCCCCCTTCATTTCCTCCATTGTAGCTTGAATTTCCAAATTTTCCTCTTGCATCTTTTTGAATTTCCTCTTTAAAGATTGACATGCATCAAGTGATTTGTGGAGTTGTTCAGAAAGTGCCATGTTACGCTCTTGCAAGGCTACGTTACCTTGCATTTCCGTTTCATTGTTCCTCTCCTCTTGTTCCGAGTTGCTACCTTTAAACTTCTCCAACAACATCTCATTCTGTGCTTTTAGATCAGTGATAAATTCCTCCATTTCTGTCAACTCTTGAGCCTTCCTTGCAAGTTCTGATGCCATAATTTGCTTTTCTTTACCCAAACTTGAACACATTGCTTCTAGGCTCTTTTGTGCAACCAAGATTGCAGTAAGCTCTCTTCTTAGCCTGCCTTTCTCATCTGTAACCAGATCAGGAGGTTTTTTGTCCCTTGCAATGTTAGGGTCAAGTTCTGTGTTACACCTCCTAAGTTCAGCTCTTCTCTTGGAAGAAGATTGAATTCTTTGAATTCTTGACTTAACCTCATCTATGATAGATATCATTCCAGCCACTCTATGAGACTTGCGCTCATCATTATCTTTTGTGCGATTACCATTATGTTCATGGATTAATTTCAGTAATACCTTAACATTAGTGGCAACACCTATAGCAATAAAAGAGTAATTAATATAAAATGGTAAAATATCACATTTTGGCCACTGTTTCATTAAGTTTCCTTCTGTTTTACTTGAATGCAAAATGATGGAATTTGTCATGAACTGCCTCAGCAACAAATGCTGACAAATTCGAAACAGTCTAAATGAACACAAAAGGGGAGAAGGGGTTGAATATATATAGAGGGAGAAAAACATTACATTACCTTCAAAACTGACGTTTTCTCCTGGCTGATCACTGTTAGTTGTTGAAGAAAACAATAATTCTGGAGATGAAAATGGTCGAACCTGGTTCATTTTTAACCCGAAACATACAATGTAAACAATTTTCAAGAGGAAGAAACTAATATGATACTAGACATGATACTCCACTAGCTATTGTGATTGAATAACGAAGGATGAGAAGAAAAAAGTTAGAGTTCTTGCGAAAATTTTATGGTGTATTGGAAGATCCAAGAAAAAGAGATTGCTTCTTTCGTCTCTTCTTTCTCTCTCTCTCTGCTCTCTGGGAAGTTTTTCCTATTTTTTCTCCATTTCTTTTACAGTATATTTTTAAGTTGGTGTTAGTTAGTTTGAGGGATTGGTTGGTTAATGCGCAATTATTGGCGAGTGTTTGACTTTTTCAATGAGCTAAGTCAAATTAAAATATGTGATCAGCTGCTAGATAGATTCTCTATTCCATGAATTTTCTCTAAAACACTCTTGACTCCTTAGTTTACTCTCAACTCCGAATTTGAGATAGGACCCTTTCACTGTTCGCAAGCTGTTTCGTTTGGTAACTAGATTGTAATTTTCCTAAACTACCCTTAACTAAGTTTGTTTAATAAAAGTTAAACATTTTATTAAAATTAGTTTCAATTTGATTTATATAATTGATCACTTTTATTTCTTATTTGCACTCCTAATTGATTTCACTCACTTTTAAGACTCATTTAGTGGTGAGTATAGGATAAAGACAGATATAATAATATATTGGATAATAGTAAGATAAGATATAGATTTGATAACCTCTTTTCTTATTTAGTGTTTGATGCGCACCAGAATAGACATTATACTATCATATCATCTGATTAAGACAAACTAGATAATAGTAAGATATGATATAAATTATATAAAATGACAAAATTACCCTTATAATAGAATTACATATATAATTATTTAAAATCAATTTTAATATAATTTTTTAATTATCATTAACTAAGAGACATGATATGATAGGAGATTTGATGGCATATGACAAGTTATTCTATTCATAACCTAACCTATTTTATAGAATAACATTTTTAACTAAGAGACAAGATATGATAAAAAACTTAATAGTGTTATCCTATACTATCAGTGTATCAAATATAAAATAAAAGTAGGATATGATATATTATTTTATCTTGTCTTACTATTATGTGCACCAAAGGATTCCTTAATTCTTAAAATTAATTTTTTATGAATAACATTTTTTTATCTTTGGGCTTTTGTTCCTCTTCTCCCTTAACATTATTTTCTACAAATCTACAAACTTTTCATGATACATAGTTTAAATTTTCACGTCATCAAAAAATAACTGTATAATATCAAATTAATGACGATATATGAATTTTAAGTATGGTACTTATTTTAATCAATTTTGAGTTGTTGATACTTGTTCTATGAAGTTTAATGAAGAATATTACTTTTAATTTTTCACCTTTTTCTATGTAATTCTTGTTTCACAGTTAGATTTTTTTTATGTATTGTTTTTATTTTCTAAATAATGTAGAATTAATAAATAAAAATTGACATAAAATTTCTCATTTTTTTATTTATAATTGGAAAAAATAAAGATATAGGAATTAATTTTTAAAGCACTATAACAGTGAAGATAAAGTATCTCAAAATTATTTCTCATTTTCTAACATACAAATTCTGTAATAGATTGAGTAGTATTATTTATACGTATAACTTATTTAAGTTATGTGTGTGTGTGTGTGTGTGTGTTTGTGTGTGCATATATATATATATATATATATATATATATATATATATATATATATATATATATATATATATATATATATATGTCGCTGCATTATTTAAACTTGAGATACCATTTTTTTTTTGGTTCAGTGAGAATCAAAGTAACTAAATGTTGCACTGGGTTCTTGTTTAGGAAAATATCACTTTGTATTGTGTAGAACATATGAATGTTGCTATAAGATCAGGCAAAGTTTTCAAGCTGCTGTTTCATCCATAAAAGCTGTGCATAGTAGCTTCCCATGACCATATACTGAACTTTAACTGCGACAGAATTCTGCTTCTTGCTATTCTAAGAAACCGACAATTTTCTAAGGAATTGGCACATCCCACTTGTGCTTTTCTTATCCATTTTACATCATGCAAAATCAGCATTCGAAACGCCTACTAAATCAAAAGAATTAGTTCTAGGATACCATAAATCATAGTTTTGAGTGCAAACTAAGTAATTAACAATATTGTTTATGGTTGTAGGTGGGATTCTTTGGAATTAGTTTAAAATCTAGCAAATTTGCATATGCTAAAAGTTATATTGGACCTACTAGCTATGAGGTAAAACAAAGACCTGATCATACCTCTATACCTTTTTTTTTTTTTTTTTTTTTTTTTTTTTTTTTTATCAACATCCTTACCATCTTCATCTTTATCAAGATTAGTTGATGGACTCATTGGTGTACCTATAGTTTTAGCTTTATCTGTCCCAAACCTCTTAATTATCTCCGTGGTGTACTTGCTTGGTTTATGAATATCCCTTCTTTTGTTCGCTTGATTTGAAAGTCAAGGAAGAATCTGAAGCTCATTTATGCTCATCTCAAATCCACCTTGCATAAATTTCGAGAATTTTTCACACAATTTTTCATCCGTATTACTGAAAATAAAGTCGTCTACATATACTTGAACTATTAAATTACCATGCTCATGTGTTTTTATAAAAAGAGTTGTATCCAATTTACCTTTAATGAAACCATTTTCAATAAGGAAAACGTTTAACCTTTCATACTAAGCTATAGGAACTTGTTTTAGGTTGTAAATAGCTTTTGAAAGTTTTAAAAACATGATTTGGAAAGTCTTCATTTTCAACACCAAGGGATTAATAAACAAATACTTCTTCATTTATAAAACCATTTAAAAATGCAATCTTGACATCCATTTGAAAAATTATAAAACTTATAAAAGACGTATATTGTAACATCCTCAAAAATTCTAAATTCTATTGGTTAGACATTAAATAAATATATACCTAAAAAAATTAAAAAGGAGAATGCACCAAAATTTTTAATAGATGACATGAGTGCATAAATGAGAAAATACGTTAAAGGGAATTAAGCTATAAAAATAATTTTGATTAGAAACTCAATTCTTATAGATGGCATGAGTGCATAAATGAGAAAATACATTAAAGGGAATTAAGCTATAAAAATAATTTTGATTAGAAACTCAATTCTTATGAAATTTATTTAAGGAATGAAGTGAAAAGTATTGGGGCAAGGGATTAAACCATGATAGTTACTCTAATTATAAATTTTAAATATCATTAGCATCATTTAATAAGTAAGAGGAGGGAATTTATGTACATCCAAACATGCCTTAGGAAAATAAAATAGGACTTGTTAGGAATTGACATAATAGTTACAAGGTTAAGTTTGGCATTAAAAGAGTAATCATTACCATTTAATTGATGCTTATCCATCTATATAAGGTGGCCACGGGGAGAGCATTTGCTGATATTTTGGCCAAAGGAAAAAAAAAGCATGTGATGAAATGGAAACATGGGAATTATAGGGCAATCATGACATTTAGTGTCTTGGTGAGCAAGTTGGTAATGGGGGGATATATTCTGCTTGGAAATGCTTCGGCCAAAGGATAAAAAAGAATAGAGAGAAAGAAAAAAAACTCAGCAGAAACACGAAGAAGGAGAAAGGAAAAAGAGAAAGAGAAATAAGGAGAAGCTTGGTATTCAAGGTAGGATCCTTCTCCACCTTTCTATCCTTCTCTTCTCTTCTTATTTTTCAGTTTTTCTGAGCTGTTTTTAACCTTGTTGGAATGCTGGAATGGTGTGTGTGAAAAATCAGAAAAAACTTGCATCCAAGTGGGAGAAGAATAGAAAGAATCCAAAGGAGATAGTTTAGAAACCTTAGAGGAACTTTTATCTAGGTAAGTTTAATAATATTCTCTTCAAAAAATCTAAAAATTTTCTCCTGGAAATTGTGTTGCTGCTGGCTGAAATTTCTTGTGAGCTTCCCATGAAAATTTGATGCTATATGTATCATGTGTGTTGTGCTTGCAATATGTGTTAGTTGGAGTGAGAAAAATTGCATGGAAAAGGGCTAAACTTTTTTATTGTTCTCACGCAAAAAAATTATGTTTTATATACACTAATTGGTGTAGGATATGGAGTAGAAATTTGATAAAGTATTGGTGTCAATTGAGTAGCCAAAGTTGACATCAAGAAATTGGAAGAAAATTCTATTAGTCATGGTGTAAGGCTGGCTGAAATTTATGCATACATATACCTTGGAGTTATATCATCAAATGATGTCAAATTATGTAATATTAAATGAAAGTTTAAGGTAGATATTGTGAGCCAGCCAAAAAATTGGAAAGGAGAAATTGAGAAAATAAACCTAAGAAAGTCAAGTTGAAGGAATAATGGTAATCTTGAATTTGTACATTTAGAAGAAAATTCTAATTAGGATTCTTTAAAGTATGATAAGTTAAAAATAATGGGAGATGGACTTGGTGTACCTAAGTGTTAGTTAGTAGATAAAAAGGGTATTTAGTGTTACAAAAAAGGAAGATCAAAATTTTCAAATAAGGATGATGAATATATCTAAAAGAGTGATATATAGTTAAGTATGAACATAAGATAATGTCTAGTAAAGTAAATTTAAAGGGAAGAAATTCAATAGAAAAATAAAAGAATTTAATGAACTAAAATGGTTGAATACATAAGCATAACCTAAATTGGTTATTAAAAATAAGAAAATAAAGGAAACGACGAAAACGGAAGAAATTAGAAATTTAATTAGAAATAGGAGGAAGAAGGAAAAGATTAGGGCTAGAATTCATGATTAACTGAAATTAGGGATTTAAAATACATATACGTCATTAATTTTGAATTTTGAGAGTTATGCCTATTCCATTGCAATTATTCTCTTCTTTTATACATAGTGCATGGAGAAATTATATGGATGCATTTTCTTGATTAAATCTTTTTAATATGCATCTTAATGGCATACGGGGTTTTGCATTGATATATGTGTGGATAAATTATTTGTTGAACAAAATACGTGACATGCATGATATCAGTAGCAAAGTTACATTGGAGATGTTGAACATGCTATGTGACTGGTTGTGATTTGTAATATCATATCCTAGCTATTTATGAGAAAAAAGAGAGAAGTTACAATAGGAAAACTCTTAATTAATGTGACCTCTGGTATCTATAATGGAGGATGAACCTTGAAGTAGTAAGGTGACTCCAAGAGAGAAAATGTCACATAGTTTTCGTGTTGGTATCAGATAGAGGACATCTTATTCACGGACAAGAAAAGAAAAGAAAATAAAGAGATTTTTACCATGCCTGGATGGGACATATTGTAGGCCCTTATAGGGTTGGGACATTTTGTTGGCCCATATTGACCTAGCTGCTTGTTACTTGATAGTACGTATTGTTGACTTGATTAGGGACAACTCTAGTCCTCAAAATATGTATACACACACACACATGTACACAAATAAAAAGAAAGTAAATAGTCATGACATGAAATGATAAAGTTATGATTCATGATTTGTGTCGAGGTATGCAGATGAGATATTATACAGCCAAATATTTCTTGAAATTATATGCTACATTTATTGTACATGGCCTGATAGTACTTGATTCGATTGAGGTTTCAATTGATGCACCTCCACCCTCCCCTATCTATTAAGAAGGGGAAGTTGCAAATGACTGAGATCTTGGATAGTATTGTAGTATAATATTGGACAGTAGATGAAGCTAAACTAATTAGAGATTAATCTTTTTGGAAAAGTATCCATATACCTCTTGTTTTCATGTTACGAGTAGTATCTGAATTACTATTGCTTGCATGTATCTACTAATATGATGTACATATACCTAGAAGCTAATAACTAATACAAAGTTTATCCAAACTACTGTTTGTGTATATACGAAATGTGAATAATATAAGTCTATCTTTAATCACACAAAGAAATAGAGAGAGAAAAAGGGTAATAACTTCAGTAGAGGTAAGTTAGCTATATATATGAAAAAAAATTAGGGTCATTACACATATGCAAGAAACATGCAAACGGATTCTTGTTAAATTTCTTAAATATCTATACCTTCTATTTGTGGGAAGCCTTGGGCTATAAGTCTAGTTTTATTTCTTACCTTATTTTCTTGTTTGTCTAGCTTGTTGCAAAAGCCCAACTTAGTTCCAATGATAAAAGCATTTCCTAGTCTAAGTACAAGCTCCCAAACTTTGTTTCTTTGAAATTGATCCACTTCATCTTGTTTGGCCAGGATCCATCCTTCATCATTGAGTGCTTTTTCAATTGTCTTGGGTTTCACTTAGGAAAGGAATGCAAGATGGTTCTCATTTCGATAGGATGATCTAGTTCTTATACCATGAGTTAGTTCTCCAATTATGAACTCTATTGGATATTGTTAACCCTATAGTTCTATGTCATGTTTTTTTTATGATAACAAATGTGTTACAAATATATGTGCTTATTTGATTAGTATGTGCTATGCATGATTATAATCATTAACATGTAATATATTATAATTACTCAATCTTTATGCACTAATAATGAAATATACTTGCTTATATATCCAAAAGGTTCTATAAAATGCTACATGTCTTATATATTGGATATATGCTTCTAGGCATTTAATATGCATGAGAAAATTGTTTACATTATAGAATATCACTAAATCATGCATATTATTCTTTATACTAACTACTTGGTTGCAAGTTAAATGTCTTTTGTCACGCCTATAATTTAAGGGCACGTGAAATACATACTTTATAAACATATATTTGCCATAACATGCATAATACACTCCTTTATCATTGAAAACAATTACATATAGGTATTCCCACGTATACACAATATACAGATAAAGTCTATAAATATCAAAGTAACAGCAGAAGCAAGGATCCTGTCTGTGGTGTTCAAAGCATACTCTAGAGTACAAGTACAATATAACCAAAATTCTACGAGCCTTGAAAACAAAGTAGACTCACCCAGAGATTATATCGTCTATTTGATCAACTATCTGAAGGAGAAGGACCAAACTCTATATTCTTATATGAAAAATGTGAAAATATCATGTAGTGAGTTTGACAACTCAATGAGTAGATAATACTTCTTATGACCTCTTAGGTCAACATATGGATGAACTCATATTTTAAAATTTGTCACATAGAAAATAAAGTTCAGAAGTACATTCATATAGGACTCGTATTTCAAAAATCCTCATTTCAAAAGATAGTCAAAGATTCAAAACCAAATATAGTGCATCATGGTTATAAAATAAATATTGTTATGGAATGAAAGATTTCACATGGTTTAAGAGGATTCCATATCAGAACCACCATATTAGAGTTCAACCTCTTCTATTCTTTGTCGGTGTAAGATTTGCCTAAACTCAGTATTTCAACTGAGGTTTGCCCCACCACTGCCCAAAAAGACACGCAAAGGGACTCTAATATGGGCATTTTTTAAGCACACAGAAAGGGATGGGTGTAACAACTCCATTTATGTAAATGTAACAAATTTTTTTTTTAAAATTCCATGAAGTTATTACTACTTTAATTCTAACCACTTAACTCGTAATAATAATCACTTTAACCAAGCATAATTGTTATTAACAGTGATACAATACTGAGTTTCCATACACACTATTATTTTACAAACTACACACCATTATTTTACAAACATTTGTACAAAGATACATATTAGCTCTAATAATCTATGTCGACAACTTCCGGGGACACTGGTGTGGGTGGCACGTCCACCGGAATCTCAGTCACATCTACGACAGATACATCTGAAATAATTGAAAGTTGCCCAAGGTAGGGCACATCGATCCAACGTACAGAAATAATAAGTGTCATAGAGAAAATCTACATATTTATTCTTCTGAACATGATATGGAAATATAGTGGGAATTAAATCCCAGTAAGTTCAACAATAAATCATAATTTACCATCAATATAGTTCATCATGTCATGTTCAGCTGTATAAACTACAGAAAATGTCTTTGGTCACATGAATGCATTATATCTATGCACATAAGAATCATACAATAATAATATGTATGACAGGATTAATTATTTTCAGAATATCATATGATGGCCATCAACTTATTTTCATTTCAAGCTACCCTGGTCAGGGTGAATATCCTCTACTCTCCGGTACGGGCTTTTCTCGCTCCGTCCGACATGGCCCACTTTCTCTTTCTTTTCTCATTAACATGATCATAACAGTTGGTAGGGCGTCCCCTACTAGTGCACCACACGGATTGCCATGTGACCGTGCTCATTTCTTTTCTTTTCACAATGATGGCCAAGAATATGCTTTCAATAACAAGTATGTTCATCAAAATATAACTATTACCATAAATCATTGGTAATCATGCCATGAACATAACCATTTCAAATATCACTTTATAAAATATTTCTATGTCAGCATTTTACACTTAAGATGGTAAGAAGTTCATACAATGGCAATGGCTATGGCATATACTAGTCATTTATAAGATTCGTCTTTTTTTTTAAATATTAATTTTATTTCTTTATTTTCTTGATGCAGGTTTTCATCATATCTAACCTTCTCTTACTAATCAGAGTATAACTTTCCCATTTGAACTCCAATGTAGGTGATCTTGGTGTTAATTTCAAGATAAAACAATTATCTAAAACTATTATGTTGAACATTGTAGCAAAATAGTAAGACATCAAGGTGATATTACTCCCTAAATGTACAGGTTATTTTTTCTCGGATAGGTTCTGACCTCTACCTATTAATCGGAGCATATCTACCTCATATGGACTCCAACTTGAGTGATTCCAGTCGATAAAAATCCGTGACACAAGTATCTATAATTCTTATGTTAACCAGTTATTTTAATTCCATACAGATAATTCCCAGAAATTAAAATACAGAAGCTATCCTAACATATTCTTCCCTGATGAACCATTTTATGACTTTTGACTACTAATCAGCTCATATGGACTCCAAATGGAATGATTCCAGTGGCTAAAAATCCGTGACACACATAGATATAATTCTTATGTTAACCATTTATTTTAATTCCATACAGATAATTCTCAGAAATTATAACACAGAAGCTATCCTAACATATTCTTCCATGATGAACCATTTTCTGACCTTTACGTACTAATCAGACCATAGCTACCTCATATGGACTCCAAATTGAACAATTCCAGTGGCTAAAAATCCATGACACATATATATTTAATTCGTATGTTAACTATTTATTTTAATTCCCTACAGAGAATTTCCAGAAATTAAAATACAGAAACTATCCTAACATATTCTTCCCTGATGAACCATTTTCTGAACTTTGACTACTAATCGGACCATATCTACCTCATATGGACTTCAAATTGAATGATTCCAGTGGATAAAAATCCGTGACACATATATCTTTAATTCTTATGTTAACCATTTATTTCAATTCCCTAAAGATAATTCCCAAAAATTAAGACACAGAAGCTATCCTAACATATTCTTCCACGATGAACCATTTTCTGACCTTTGACTACTAATCGGACCATATCTACCTCATATGGACTCCAACTTGAATGATTCCAGTGGCTAAAAATCCGTGACACATATATCTTTAATTCTTATGTTAACCATTTATTTTAATTCCTTAAAGATAATTATCAGAAATTAAAACACAGAAGCTATCCTAACATATTCTTCCATGATGAACCATTTTCTGACCTTTACTTTCTAATCAGACCATATCTACCTCATATGGACTCCAAATTGAATAATTTCAGTGGCTAAAAATCCGTGACACATATATCTTTAATTCTTATGTTAACCATTTATTTTAATTCCCTACAGTTAATTCCCAGAAATTAAAATACAGTAGCTACAATTTTTGCCACCTATAGCCATACCTATGCAGAACTTTCTATACCAGTCTAAGTATTCAAACATACATCACATGCAAGATCAATATGTAACATGATATAGCAACATTATGAACAATCATCAAAGTTCTAATATCAAAATCTCATATAAATATTATAAGTTTCAAAAGTTTTCTTCAAAAAGAAATATTGTTAAACTTACCTGGAGCACTTAGTCCCCTAGACTTCTCCTTCCTCTTTCTTCCTTTCTTCCTCTCCTTTCCTCACTCTACCTTGCTTCTATTTTCCCTCTCCCTCACTTGGACGAAATTATAATGTTGTAAGGGTGGTTTTTCTTATATAGACCACCAAATAATTCACCTTTCATGATCATGGGTCTACCTTATCACAATTAGATTACACTTGGTTGAATTTTTTGGAAAACAAACAACTTATGTTCTTGTCTTCCTCTTCCTCAGTCAAGATATGCATAGGAAAAGGAGATTTATATTTTGAAAATTATGATGATATGTTCTGAAGATAAGGGACAAGGTCCCTTTGATTTAGGGATTCATTTCCATTTTCCTTTTGTCTTAAACAAGTATGATAGGTTTTCCTTTTTAGGTGGCAAATTTCTAGCCCTTGAATCTCCATTATTTGGTTGATATTATTTGTGTGGGATAGGAATGTTTTGACCTAATGCCATGTATTATCATACCACTTGCTAAAATTATGAGTGTAGGATATAGATGTTTTTGTCCTAAAGCCTTGTATTATCATGCCACTTGCCAAAATTATGAATGTAGAATCACACCACTTGCTAAATTTTTGTCTTAATGCCATATAACCTAATCTTTATTATTATTACATTATTATATCATCACCTAATTTATTTTATTTTTCCTCTTGGATTTGGGCTTATTCCTACCCATTATGGGCTTATTCCTACCCATTTTCTTTGCTTTGGATAAAATTCTACCTTTCTTGGAGGGCTTGGTCACATTTTCATAATTTTTGGGCTATCGGTCCAATTACTATATCCACTCAAGTCTATGTTTTATTTCTTGCTTAGGTTATCCAATGGGCTTACTAGAAACTTATGTGAAGTGGAAAAACTCTATATGAAGTGTCCATTGGTAAAAGCCCAATGTATGGGTAAAGATTTTAAACTTAGTAACTCTAGTTCTTGAATTAGGAAAAATTACCCTAATCCAATGTTCTTGAAATTTTTTGACCTTTACTTGTTTCTAAAAATTTATCTTCCTTATCCAAGAATTTTGCATCTCTTTAGTATGTTATTTCTAATTGTTTTTCCTATTAGGTTTTTCCTCTTTATTTGTTCTCTTAATGTTAGAAACATTTTCTATGCATATACATAAGGTGAAGAATTTCTAAGGATTATATTTCCTTAGATATCTAAAATATTGTCTAATAAATTTTATTTCCTTAATTAAATATTTATGTACTTTTATCAATAAAAGAAACGAAATTAGGGATGTTACAATGTGCAATCTTAATCACATGGCATTCCGCCTCTTTTACATAATTCAATCACGTGTGTTGGCAACCTAATGTGGCTAGCAACACCACTCTGCTAGTTGAGGTCTCAAGGTGTACTAGGGTTAACATCACCTACTGCTAACAAACATTGTTTTCAATAGGATTTCTCCACATAAAATAATTGCATAAAAATGATGTGTTATTCAAATAAGAATACTTTCCATGTTGAATTCCTTTTTCAATAAATTTTCATAAAATTCAATATGAGTTCTCAATTCCAAATACCTCAAAATCTTCTTTCTCAAGTAGTGAAATGCATAAATGCAACATATATTCCAGGGGTTCCAATTTCAAGGAATTTGACCATGTACAATTTTTATCATAATCATAACATGCTATATTGAGAGAAATAATATCTAATAAATAAACATGATCATTCATCAAACTTTCAAAAGCTGAATATATAGTAATAACATTATAAGCTACATTAATATCACGATCAAAGTATAATAAAAGTGTAAAATAGATCATAGTAATCATTATCTATTCATAGGGTAAGGGCTTCAGGTTGGACAACCCCAAAATATATTTTTCCAACTAAATTTGATCAAATAGACTTCGAAAACGAGTCTAGAGGATCCAAAAACTTAGGAAATGATTTCAGGAATTTGGTCAACGCTAGTCAACTGATAGTCATAGTTCATGGTCGAAATTACTATTCACATATGTCGAAATCACTATTTATGCCGATCAGATTCACTGTTCACATATACTGGAATCATTATTCACGCCGATCAGAATTACTGTTTATGACACCAAAAGTTGTCAAATGGTTGAGAAATTTCATATCTTATAGTTTATTTATATCCTAAATCCATCTAAGATATCATATTTTCAATTTGAAGACTCTAAATAGAAGTTTCAGAACTTACTTTTTTTTAAGATTTTCTATTTTTGATCTGTGGCAATTCTTGAGCCGATTTGAAAAATTGTTTAGCCAATATCGTAGTACTCTCAGTCTTGAATCCAGTGGTACCCTTAGTTTTGAGATCAGATACTCGAAAGTACTCTAGATCTAGAGAGAGAAAATAGAGGAGAGAGAGTGAATAGTATCTTCCGATAAACTTACGGAAGATTTTTAAAAAATGATAGAGGAACCAAATAGAAATTTGCTAATTGTTGGAGGAAGTCCTTTAAATGTTATTATTTACATTTTGACCCCTAAAATTTTAGAAAAATACATTTTGACCCCAAAAATATTAATAAGTTTTCATTTTAATCCTTAAAACATTTCAATTACATCCTTACTCCTTTATTTCTTTTATTAATCCATACATAAATGAGAATTATTAAATTTTAGGTTTGTTACATCTTTTCATATGATGGTCAAAAGTAACAAGAGTCAGCATTATGATGAAGAAGATGGAATATCAATATCATGCTTAGATTAAATAAGGATGTTCCAAGAATTGAAGAAAAATGATTAAAGATATATTTGGTTGCATCAATAAAACACATAAAGTCAAAGAACCAGAAGACTTGGTAAATCTATCCTTAGGTATTCTAGACTTAGAATCATGCGTAAAAGAATTTTAAAACTGCTGAGCTCAATAATCTATCTTTAAACATATTTTAAAGATCAAATGAATTAAAAGATGGTGAAATATGGATTTTTACTATAATATGTTTTTGAATTTTGGTTATTCTTTTATCCATATCTCATAAACTACAAACTTTGGGATTGAAACTTACTATATTGAAAACTAGACTCTAAGAGATTTTTAATGGGAGGTCATTCACTCAAAATGGAGTTAAAGAGAAGATGCAGTAAATAGGTATAAAAAAATACCAAGATATAGATTTTAATTAAACTCTATTTTTTTTTATCTTTGGTCACTATGTTACATATATCTTACAAACCACATATCCTTTTGGATTAAAATTTGTTTCATTGCTGAGTAGACTCAACAAGATTTGTATTGATAGGTCATATTTCCAAAATAGATTTAAAATGAGAAAGATATGACCATTCAAAGTTGGCTGCCTCGCAATAAAAGCCAATAGTCGATTGATTGTACCTTCAATTGACTGTTCACTATTGGAATTGTAAAAGTCAACTATCAAAATGTAACAATCAACTGTTCGATTCTAGAAATTCAAAAAATAGTCATTAACACCTAATAGCTTATTGTTATACACCAAAAGTCGCCTGTCACACTTATTGACTATAAAATAAAGTTGTTCCAATAGCTAGTTTCATGACCAATCACTTTCAAATGATCTCCAACAACTATATTATCCAAAAATAGTTGAGATTCTAGACAATAGATTACAACTTTATAACTTTTAAGAATGATTTTTGAGCTTACTTGATTTTATTATCCTCTAAATTACTCTTTATTTGTAATATCAACTCTATTGAGAGAGTTTATATTGTTGCAAAACCTTCTACCTCATTCTTTTGTTGATTGAGAAGTTCAAGGGAATGGTCCTTTGAAGTTTGGGATTAGAAAACTCTTTCTAAGGGAGAGAAAAGCCCTTGGTTAAAGCTAAACCATGATAAATCTTAGATTTTGTTTATCTCTTCCCTAAACTCTTTACCTTTCGAGCTATTAGATTCTTGATGCTCTATTTTGTTATTTCTTCCATAGATTAACATATAGCTTAATTATTTACTGCTTAATACATCTTTTTATGACAATCTCAAGATAGATAATTGTTGAATATATTTTAAGATTATTATAATTTGCTTGAAATTAAGTTTTTGCATGAATTTGATATACTTGTGAAGTACTCTATTTTTGTTTTATAAACTCATTAAGATGATGCACATAACAATCTATATATCATTTGATACTTGTAATTGTTTATTTTCTTTCATCAAAATAATTTCTATCAAACGTCAAACATTACCTATTATTTATTAAAACACCTAATTCACCCCTATTTTGGGTATTAATTTTCTTATCTAACAAGTGGTATTATAGTTTTGGCTCTTGTTTAAAGTTCTTAACCATCTCAAGAGTTCTTATGGCTACCACTGAAAATTTTTCAATGATAGAAAGTTTTGAAGTTGACAAACCACCTTTCCTTAATGATTTTTGTGACACCCCTAAGTTTAGAAGGTCATGTTTTTCTTAAGTGCTTATGTTTTTGCTTTAATAACTACAGTATGTTTGGTGGCTATATAGAGGTTGTAGCAAGTTTTTCTTTGCAAATAGGCCAGAATCACGATGCCACGCAACCACTGACACAAAGCCAGCTTCCTAGAACCTCAATTCTAGAATCCAGAATAAGTACTATTGCAACGCCAGCTTTTGACTGTTGTGACAGAAGAATGAAGAGATGTAAATTTCAAATCCAAAAGGCTCATCATCATAATGCTAAAAGTAGGACATGTAGAACCAAGTTCTAAAACATTCAATGCTATGACACCAAGTGAAAAGACAAGAATACCCCTTTGAATTATAAATCAACATCAAGAGAATTTTGGTAAACCTGACATTTCTTTATCTCCTTATGCCTATCTTTCTCTCTCTATGTTCTTAGCCCAATCAGACCTCTGTTTGAGAAACCGAAGGCACCGTTAGGATTAGCACAAAGCATACTACAATTTTATCCAATTGGTTTCTCAGGAACTGATTATATCACCATTTGTAAACTAAAATAGAGTTTCAAAAAATCATGTTTAGAGTGCTTTAATAAAAAAAATAACACAGTACACAGGTTAGGGGTTAGTAAAACCCTAGTAACTGAAGTTTTGCAATCATATGATGTCATTTTTACTGACGTAAACATTGTTTTGGCTATTGTGAACAATTCCATGAACAATAACCAACGTGTTAGAAATGTTTTTGGAGTTTCCTAATTTTTTAGCATGGTTTTAAAGATCATTGAAACATATTAGTTTCGAGGTTTGGCTTAAAGATGATAAGATTACAGCTAGGGCTAATAAATGGAAATGGAATGCATACCTCTTCCAGTCCCAATTAAATCTATTACAAGAGTTCGAGTTAAAAGATTTAAAGAAGTACTTAATGATTTAATTTTAGAGGCCATTCAAGAAGAAAAGTGCATTATAGCTAAAGGAGAGTCAAGACTAATCCATGTCATTAAAACTCACTTAAATATGGGTCAAGACCAAGCAATCCAAATATAGACATAAAATACAAGAAGATTGAAAGTTAAAGACTGAATATAGGCGCAAAATCAAAAAGTTATTTAGTGGCCCAATTTGAGCTACATTTTTTCTTTTTCTTTTTCAGTTTATTTGACTAGAAATGTTTTCTATTTTATGGTTTCCCTTTTTGACAAGAAGAGTTTTCTATTTTCAATTTGTTTTACTATGTAGGAGTTTCTTATTTAGTTTTTCTTGAAGTTAGCTTATAAATAGGCATATATACTCTTGAATAAATCAGATTATTATTGATAATATCAAGAGTGTTTTCTCTTTGTTTTTTTAAAGAACCTTTTTGAACTTATTAAGATTTTCTTATGACGTTCAAGCAAAACTTATCACTAATAATCTTCTTCTTCTTTCTTGAATGTGGCATATGTAATATTTTTTTATACCTTTGATTCTTATCTTTTTATAGATAACAAGTCGAGATTCATTTCTTTTCATTTTCTTGTTATAAATATAAATTAGAATATGATCCTTTAAATTAGATCTCATATTGATTCCGAGTCTGACTACTTCTTATAAGATTCATATCAATTGGTATTAGAGTTTAAGTTCAAAGTTAAGTTTGATCTATCAGATTTACTTATTTTCTTGTTATTATTCCATCTTGCAAACTTATGATTTTTTTTCTTGTGTTCTTGGTTCAAGTACATATTTTAAACAAATAGAAAAAAGAAGAAAAAAAATTTGAAAATATAAAAAACAAAGACAAATTCAAAAAAGAAAAAAAGAAAAAAAAAGAAAAAATAGTCAAATTTAGTTTTGTTAAAATTCTAATTACATCAATTGCTTTTCTTGTTTTGATTATCCTATTTCTTTTACTTCCTTGCTTTAATTCTCCTACGATGGATACTGTTACGGGTATACAAAATATTATACCTTACCTCCAAACTAATCTGTAGTAGTGGGAGTAAGGGTCGATCTCACAGAGACCGGTATTACCTTTTGTAAATCAAATAAAAGGGGGTTTGAATAATGAAAGTAAAATAATTAAGTAAAAGAGAATGATTGTAATTAAAAGAGAGTGATTAATGATAAAAGCGTTAGTTTCGATTGATATTCACCATCAAGGAATCACATTAATCATTGACAATATAATCAATCCTAAATTGAGTATCTATCATTGGGGTTCTATCCTTGTTCCTTCTTAAGTTTAGTAATTGATGACGATAGCTTTAATTAACCCTAATTAACAAGTAATCCTTTAACACATCAGTAAAATATAACTTATTAACCCCATGAAGAATTAAAGAAACTAATAAAGCTAAAACAACATACAGACATAAGTTATATTTAATTTAGTCAATCATTCACCATAGGTTTAATAATTCATAATCCAAAATTATTAATCATATTTTCCTCTTAAATCATAATAATAAAAACTTTGTTCAAAATATAATTTAACAATAGATTAAGACAAATAATATACTAGTAGGCTTCCTAGCAATTATATGAATAATTATGGAGAAGAAGAGTAGATGAATAATCAATACTAAATTAAAATTTAGCTAATCAAATCAAATCCAAATCTCAAAATGCATAAAAGATCCTTAAAGTTTCAATCTTCCTCAACCAACAAAAGGAAACTAACCACATAGAGCCACAAGAAAACCTAAGAAAAGAGAATAAGAAGAAACTTGAGAAATTGGTGATTTGATCCTTGGATGTTTTGATGATTGGATCATTCCTTTCATGCTTGCTTTCTTCTTATTTATAGGTTGGGAGAGTCCAAAATGAAGTAGAATTGAATCTAGGTTGGTTCCTGGACTTTTGGCCTTTAATTGGAGTCAAAATAACTTAAAAGTCGTAAATTTTACTTTCTATGGCAGCGCTGCAGTGCTGATGTTTCTGGGCATTGAGCATTGTGGAGCTCTGACCTAGCACAGCTATGCTACATGCTATCGTGGTGCTTAAGGCCAGCACCATGATGCTTTAGATCTGGGCACGCCAGTGCTGTGACGTTAACTTACAGGCGTTGTGGTGCTAAGATTTCTACGTAATTTGAAAATATGGTCAACATGAAAGTTGTAGCCTTACCTCTTAAATTTCTATAGTCATTGGAATCACCTTAATCAGAGCTAATACCAGGTATAGATACCCTAATTAGTGACAAAAGGTCAAGATTCATCTTGTTGCATTGCAATTCTGACCTTCGAGCTCTACAACGCTATGAATTCTCTTGAATTTGACAAAGTAATCAAAATTTGTAGAATATTGTATTAAATTTTTCTGCCCTAAAAGTTTTAATTACTACCAAAAAGTCTAGAATCACTACAATTCATTATTTTTTCATAAATTTCTTATCTTTTTCTCCTATTTTCTTCTTTCTTTGCTCCTACAAAACAAAACACAAAACACAAAACACAAAACTAAACTAATTTCTAATCATATTTTACTTAAATCAAACAAAAATTAAATTTAAAGGTATTAAAATCATGCTTAATTATGAACAAATCATCCTATCTCAATTATTTTTATTTTCTTGTCTTTGATCTTGGTATATTAATTACTTTTCTTGTTTTAATTTTTCATTTTTGTTTGCTTTCTTACTTTGATTCTCTATCTCAATTGTTTTGTTTTCTTGTCTTCAATTTTTTTCTAAGTTCTATTGTTTTGTTCTGTTTACTTATTAAAATTCTGCTTTT
Source organism: Gleditsia sinensis (assembly GCA_037074535.1). Taxonomy (NCBI): domain Eukaryota; kingdom Viridiplantae; phylum Streptophyta; class Magnoliopsida; order Fabales; family Fabaceae; genus Gleditsia; species Gleditsia sinensis. The sequence goes on from CM073473.1 coordinate 41,870,595, forward strand.
TATTTCTTTTTTTTATGCATTTTTCCTTTATTCTTTGCATTATCGCTCTTAGGTGCTATTATGTTAAGTTTGGATTGCTGCAAGGATTTTTTTGCTTGAGTTTGTCTAAGTTCAATAAAGAACAGAAATATAGGACTAACAAAGAAAAAAGACAAGAAAATGTGAGCTCATAAGAGGGTAAAAGCCAAATTTGAGTAAACACGAGTGTGAGTTCGATGAATATTAAAGAAACCGTGAGTAACTGTTGTGAGGTTTTCTTAGTCTGACATTATTTTGCAAGAAAATCATGTCACACAATGAGGAAAAAATTACTTCCAAAGGTGTGTTAGGAATGGTGGATCCAAAGTTGAAGATGGAACCTTTAGTGAGTGAGATGAGGAGATTTTTGAAAGTGGAGATGAATCAAGTTTAGGAACGAATAGATCAGGTTAAGAATGCACATGTGAATGAGTCATGAAATGTAACAGACTGGATTTTTTTTTTCTTGAATCAATGAATGAGGAAGGGACAAAAATGAATTAAATGGTAACCTTTGTGAGTATATTCATAAGTAATAAAGAAGGAAATTCTCAATTTAGAGAAAAGTCCTAAAGGGAGAAATGATAATTTTGTCACTTTTAGGGCTGGGGCTGGCTAGCAAGAGGTGGAATGAGGAGTCATGGGAAATGTGACACCCAAGTTCCTTGGCATTTGACTCAACAGAAGATTAAAAACTTGGCTAAATTTCACACCCTAGTTAATGGTATAATCACACTTTTATGGCATGACATTTTTGTAATAGTTAGAGAAAGGGAGGGCTTTAACTAAGAGAAGCAACCTTTTAGAAGGTTGAGATTAAAATATGTTTTTCCTTGGCTTGGAGGAGAAGTTGGGTGGCATAAGGAAAGAAGGGGAAAAGAAAAGCTCACGGCACAAAGAGGAGGAAGAGAGAGAAAACTAGTAGAGGAAGAACCAAGGTGAGTTTCTCATTGGTAGTCTTTCCAATCTTCTTTCCTTCTCTTGTTTATTTTCCTAAAGGATGATTTGTGGAAGGAATATGTAGATTTTTGGTGGTGGAAGAGAAGGAAGAGCTCAAGCAAGTAAGAAAGAAGAAATCTAAGAGACAAAAAATATGTAGGTTTAACATTAATTTTCATTGAAATTTACTATCTTTTGGAAGATTTAAAGTGTTTCAAATATAATATTTTGATGATGCATGATGCATATTTGTGATTAGTCATGTAGAGTGAAAGTTTGGATGCATATGTAATACATGTTTTGTGTTGAAATTGGCTTGAAAAGGGTAAAAATCGATGCTTTGAATGGATGGTTCTAGAAGTCATAATTTATGTCAAATTTGAAAATATGTTTAACACAAAAGTTGTAGCCCTATGTCTTATCTTTCTAAGGTCTTATAATCACCTTAATTGGATTTGAAATAAAAGAGATACGCTCTAATGAGTGAAGAGAGGTCAGATCTAATGTGTTGAGTTACAATGCTGATTTTGAACCTCTTTTACACCTACTTTTAATCCTCTTTTTTCAAAGTTACAAACATAAAAGTTCTAGATTATTTTCTTATTTTTCTATAGACACCAAAATCACCTTAATCAGAGTTAAAATTTGGGAGTTATGGTCTTTTAAGTGAGAGGAGGTCAGGCTAAATGAAAACTTGGAATGCAGGACAGCCCAGAACACGGCGAAGCCGTGTTTTAGGCTGTTTGAGAGGTTGCAACACGTTTGAGACAATCTCAAGCATAGCTTGTTTCAAGGCATTGCTGTGGAGCTATTTTAACTACAAATGGCATTAAATGAATCCCATTAACTAGATGATAATTATAGAAACTAAATTGAAGCAGAATGCCCTATAATCTTTGTGATATAATATTAGTTTTCATTAATTGTGATAACAAAATTGATATAAATTGTGTAATAATGCATATATGTTAAATGATGAAGATGATGATGTATTGCCTATGCTTTTTTGTATTGATGTATGATGATTAGATGATATAATGTATGCATTGTTACGTGATGGAAAGTGTATTAATACATATTTGTAAATAACATGGCGATGATAACAAGTATGATATTGGTGATGTATTTGGTTAATGCATAATCCTATTGTGATGGTGATGATGATTAGAGAGTATGATGCATACATTGTTATATGATGGTAGATGGATTAATACATATTTGTTAAATGATGTAATGATAAGTTGATGAGTTGACACTAAGGCTTGTAAAGTATAATGCATGCATGGTTACATGATGTTAGATGTATTAATATATATTTGTTATATGATGATGACAATGGTAAATATGATGTCATGAATGTAGCTAAAAATAATAATAATAGGAAATAAGATTCGAGATGACCCTTATATTAGTAAGATGACTAGTCGGGTCGTATGGCCACTTCGACTGTGGTGGGTGAGCAGCCAGGGGGGAATGACTCACAGTTATTCGACAGTGGAGTGTGAGTAGCGGGGGGGGGGGGGGAGGGAATGCTTACACCTCCTGGTTTTGAAAGAGAATAGAGAAAAGAAGAATATCAATGTTATGTGAGTAGCGAGGGGGAATGGCTCACATTGCTATGTTTTGGGATAAGTGAGTAGCAGAGGGGGGAATGGCTCACATTACCTTGTTGTGAGAAAAGATGAATATCAGTGCTATGGGAGTAGAGGAAATGGCTCACATTGCTATATATTTTGGGTAAGTGAGTAAGAGGGAAATGGCTCACATTACCTTGTTGTTGTGCTATGTGAGTAGCAGGGGGGGAGGGAATGGCTCACATTACTTTGTTGTTGTGAGAATAGATGAATATCAGTGCTATGTAAGAAGTGAAGGGAAATGGCTCACATTGCTATGTTTTTGGGGTATGTAACAACTCCCTATTTTTTTACACACACACACACACACACACACACACACACACACACACACACACACACACACACATATATATATATATATTTTTTAAAATCCCATGAAGTCATTACATTTTTACTTCTAATTATTTAACTCATAATAATATTCAATTAAATTAACTAAACATAATTAAAGTTTACACATCATTAATAACAATATTGGTACACAAATCAAACACATATATGTGTACATCTTATTCATTCATATTAACCAGTTCCGGAGATACGGGTGTGGGTGGTTGCACCTTCACCGGGATCTTAGCCAACTCGACCCAACGTATGCTAAAAGCCAGTCATAGAGAATATCTGCATATCTAGTTATTTAAACATGATATGGAAATATAGTAAGAATTAAATCCTAGTAGGTTCAACAATAAATCATAATTATCATTAATATAGATCATCATGTCATGTTCATCTGTATAAGCTACAACAAATATTTTAGGTCACATGAATGCACTTTATCTATGCACATGAAAATCATATAGTAATGACATGTATGGCATGAATAACTATTTTTAGAATATCATATGATGACTATTAACTTATTTTCATATCAAGCTATTCCGATCATGGTGAATACTTTCTACTCTTTGGTACTGACTTTTCTCACTCTGTCTAACATGACACACTTTCTCTTTCTTTTCTCATTAACATAATCATAGCCATGAGTAGGGCGTCCCCTACTGGTTCACCACACAGACTGCCATGTGACTGTGCTCGTCTTTTTTTTTTCTTTTCTTTACGTTAATAGCCAAAAATATGATTTCAATAACAAGTATGTTCATTATATTCACATGTCATAATTTATCATCAAAGCATAATCATTACCAAAAATCATTAGAAAAATACAATCTTGCTATGAACATAATCATTTTCAAATAGCACTTTATAAAATATTTTCATGTCAAAAGTACACACTTAAGATGGTAAGGAGTTCATGCAATGGCAATGACTATGATATATACTAGACATTTATTATTTTCATTTATAAGATTCTTTTTTTTTAAATATTATTTTTATTTCTCACTAAACAGAGCATAATACTCTCATTTTAAATCTGATTAAGGTGATCTTGGTGTCAATTGAAAGATAAGACAATCCTCTAAAACCCTTATGTTGAACATTTTAGTGAAATCTTAAGTAATCGTGGTGTTACTACTCCCTCAAATTCAATGTCATTTTTTTTTCAGGTAGGTTCAGACCTCTACTTACTAATTTGACCATATCTCCTTCATACAAACTTCAATTGAGGTGATTTCATACAACTTTCATGTTTATCATTTCTTTAGATTCCTTACGAATTATTTCCAAAAAATCAAAAACAAAAATGCTTACATTTACCACCCTGGATTCTAGACTAATTCTGACTTCTACTAGTTAATCAGACATATCTCCCTCATATGGACTCCAAATTGGGTTATTCCAGTGCTTAAAAATTTGTGAGACATATATCTACATTTTTTATGTTAACTATTTCTTTTAATTCATAACCGTTTCTTTCCAGAATTTCAAAAACAGAAGCTTCCCTAGTTACTCCAAAATCCAGCTTCCTAACCAAACCTTTCCTAAGGTTTTAGTTTATCATTTTATTACGTCCTCTTCCATTTTCTTCTTAATTTACATCTAATCATATTCCATCAATTTTTCATTACATTCAATATACAAAATAGCAGTATAAAAATCCTAAAATTTTTCCACCCATAGCCATACCTATGCAGAACTTTCCACACCAACCGAAATGTTCAAAACATCCATCATATGCAAGATAACATGTAACATGATATAGCAACATCCATGACCATTCATAAAAGTAGCAAATATTGTAAATTTCATCAAAGTTCTAAGATCAAAATCCCATATAAATATTACAAATTTTAAAGTTTTTTTTCAAAAAAAGATATTGTTAAACCTACCTGAAGATCTCCCTAACTCACTTAGTGAATTCTTTTTCTTGTTTTCTCTTGAAGAAATTAGCAAGATTCCTCCCTTCCTTTAACTTTTATAGTAGCTTAAATAAGAGAAGGAGGGTGAGTTTTGAACCCTAAGTATAAAGAGAAAAGATGGATTCAAGTAGAGATTAAACTAACTTACCTTGAGTACTTAGTCCTATAGACTTCTCCTTCCTCTTCCTTCCTCTTTTCTCCTCTTTTTCTCTCCTACCTTGCTTATTTTTTTCCACTCCCTCAGTTGGACCAAATTATAATGTTATAAGGGTGGGTTTTGCTTAAATAAACTATCAAGTGGTTCACCTTTCATAATCATGAGTCTACTTTATCATAATTAGGATGCACTTGATTGTTTTTAGGAGAAAGACAACTTATGTTCTTGTCTTCCTCTCCCTTAGTCAAGATATGCATAGCAAAAGGAGATTTGTATTTTGAAAATTATGATAAAATGTTCTCAAGACAAGGGATAAGGTCCCTTTGATTTAGGAATTCATTTTCTTTTTCTTTTGTCTCACTCAAGTATGATAGGTTTTCCTTTCTAGATGGCAAATTTTTAACCCTTGAGTCTCCTTTGCATGATTGAAATTATTTGTGTAGGATAAGGATATTTTGTCATAATGCCTTATATTATTACCTACTTATTGAAATTATGATTGTAGGATATAGATGTTTTGTCTAAATGCCATGTATTATTATCTACTTGTTAAAATTATGAATGTAGGATATAGATGTTTTGTCCTAATGTCATATGAGCTAATCTTGATTATTATTACACTACTATTTTCTCACATGATTCTTATTTTTCCCTCTTGGATTTGGGCTCATTCTTACCCATTTTCTTTGTTTTGGTTGAAATTCTACATTTCATGGAGGGCTTGGTCACATTTTCATAGTTTGTGGGATATCGGTCCAATTTCTATATCCTAGTCCAAGTCTATGTTTTATTTCTTGTTTGGGCTATCCTATTGGCTTTCTAAAAACTCATGTGAAGTGAAAAAACTCTATATGAAGTGTCTATAGATGAAAGCCCAATGTATGGGTGGAGATGTTAAACTTAGGAACTCTAACTCTTAAATTAGGAAAAATTACTATAATCCAATCTTCTTGAAATTTTAAGACTTTTACTTACTTCCCAAAAATTTATCTTTCTTACCCAAGAATTTTTCCTCTCTTTAATATGTTATTTCAAATTTTTTTCTTATTAGGTTTTTCTCTCTTTACTTATTCTCTTAATGTTAAAAACATTTTCTATGGATACACATAAGGTGAAGAATTTCTAAGGATTATATTTCCTTAGATATCTAAAAATTGTCTAATAAATTTTATTTTCTTAATTAAATATTTTTGTACCTTTATTAATAAAAGAAATGAAATTAAGGATGTTACATTTCTCTCCCCCTAAAAGAAATTTTATCATCAAAATTTTAGAAATTACCTAATAAGAACGATTGCAGATATTTCTTTCTCATGACTTCTTCCAGCTCCCAAGTTGATTTTTTTCGGAGTCAAACCTTCCCATAACACCTTAACCAGGGGAATGGTCTTATTCCTCGATTGCTTCACATTGGTGTCCAGTATGGATGTCGGTACTAGCTGGTATGTCATGTTCTCCTTTATTTGGATTGGTTCATCCCGTATTACATGTGATGAATCTGGAAGATACTTCTGGAACTGTGATACACAAAAAACATTATGTAGGTTGGACAAATTAGGTGGAAGGGCAACTTGATATGTTGAAGTCCCAACTTTCTTCAAAATTTGGTAGGGTCCCAAAAATTGCAGACTTAAATTTCTGGTCTTGAGAGACCTACCAACTCTAGTAGTCACAGAAAGTTTCAAAAATACATGGTCTCCTTCCTCAAACTCCAGAGGTCTATGTCTCTTATTATAGTAACTCTTTTGCTGACTTTGAGCTATAAGTATTTTGTCTCGTATCATCTTGATTTGTTCAGTGGTTTGTTGAACTAGATCAGGACCAAGCAAGTTCTTTTCTTATACCTCAAACCAATATAGTGGAGATCGGCACTTCCTACCGTATAAAGTTTTGTAGGGGGCCATCTTAATACTAGAGTGATAGCTATTATTATAAGCAAACTCCACTAAAGGTAGGTACTTATCTCATTCTTTACCTTGCTCTATCACACATGCCCTTAACATATCTTCTAAGGTTTGAATGGTCCATTCTGTCTGTCCGTTAGTCTGAGCATGTTAGGAAGTACTGAACCATAACTGGGTTCCAAAAGCTTCCTGCAATGCCTTTTCAAACCTTGACATGAATCTTGGATCTTTATCAGAAATGATATTCAAGGAAATTCCATATAGTTTAACTATTTCTTGGACGTACAACTGGGCCAATTTGTCCAGTGAATAGTTAAATTTTATGGACAGAAAGTGAGCAGATTTGGTTAATTTGTCAACTATTACCCAAATAGAGTCATGTCCAACTGAAGTCTTAGGTAAGCCCACCACAAAGTCTATTGAAATACTGTTCCATTTCCATTTAGGGATCTCAAGAGGTTGTAGAAATCTCGCTAGCTTTTGATGCTCTACCTTCATCTTCTGACAAATTAAACATTTTGCCATAAACTCAGCAATGTCCTTTTTTATCCTTGGCCACCAGTACATCTTCTTTAAGTCTTGATGTATTTTAGTTTATCCAGGATGGACTCTGTTCTTACTATAATGTGCTTTATGCAAGATCTTAGTCCTAAACTCTTGTTCTTGAAGGACCCAAACCCTTTCTTAATATATGATTACTCTATCTTCTGAGACAGAAAAATCATCTTGTTCTTTGTGATCTTGTAAGTATTGGTCGTGAGTTTGAGCCTCTTTAATCTTAAATCTAAGATCACACTCTATACTCAACCTATTGATGATTAGCTTCTTTGGGGTAAGAGTAGTGACCAATGTTAAATTTTGAAACTCCTCTAGCATCTGCATCTCATACACCATCATCTGACCCATGTGCAGAGATTTTCAACTTAAGGCATTAGCTATAACATTCGCCTTTCCTGGATGATACTTTATCTCAAAATTTTAGTCATTGAGAAATTCTACCAATTTTCGTTGCCTCATATTTAACTCTTTTTTATCAGAAAGGTACTTAAGACTCTTATGATTGCAGTATACTTCAAATGGTACCCTGTACAAATAGTGTCGCTAAATCTTTAAGGCAAATACCATCGCTGCTAATTCAAGTTCATGGGTTGGATAGTTCCTTCATGGGGTATTAGTTGCCTAGAGACATAAGCAACTGCTCTCTTATCTTGCATTAGCACACACCCTAGCCCTTTCTTTGAAGCGTCACTATACACTTCAAAATGTCCTGTGGGGTCTGAGATAATTAAAACTTGGGTAGTATTAAGATGAATGGTCTATCGTTTTAATGCAAAAATGACCTTAAAGCTTATCTAAAATAGGAGAACAGGATGGAGTTGTTGTTTGATTGTTATAATTATTCTGAGTTAAAAAAGGTAAATTCAGATGCCGAGGAATATATTGACTATGCTATTATTTGGTGAGATAAATTTGTTTTAACAAGGAAATGAAAAGGTTAAAGGCCCATTGACATGTGGGAAGAGATGAAAGCGGTTATGAGAAAGTTATTCATTTCAAGTCACTACTATAGGGACTTATTTAATAAGTTGCAAAGCCTTACTCAAAGGTCTAAAAGTGTTAAAGACTGCCACAAGGAAATGGAGATATACATGATTCGAGCCAATGTAGAGGAAGACAGAGAAGCTGCGAAGGTTAAATTTTGATTTGGCTTAAACCGTGGTATAGCAAATGTGTTAAAGTTGCAACATTACATGGAGTTGGATGACATGGTACATATGGCCATAAAGGTAGAGCAACAAGTAAAAAGGAAGGGATCCTCACAAATGAGACAAAATTTAAGTTCTTCAACACAGAAGCCGAATTGGAGTAAGACATATGACAAATCTAAAGCCAAAACTTCCAAAGAAAATAAACAAAAGAGCCACACTAAACCAAGATAAAACTATTTCCTAACCTTCTAGAAATAAAGATGTTAAATGCTTTAAGTGTTTGGGAACGTGTCATATTGCTAGTCAATGTCCAAATAAAAGAGTAACGATATTGAAAGATGATGGTAATATTAAGACTGAAGGTGAGTCTGATAATGAGTCTATGCCCCCTTTGGAAGATACAAGTGACATTGAGTATCCTATTGATGGAGAGCTTTTGATTACAAGGATAACTCTTAGTGTACAAATTAATCAAAATGAAGGGGTTCAATGTGAAAATATCTTTCATAATAGATGTCATATTAATAATAACTTACGTAGCATGATTTTTGATGGAGTAGTTGCACTAAGGTGGCTAGCACTAGTTTGGTTGAAAAATTGAATTTGGCCACTTTAAACATCCAAAGAAATTTAAGCTACAATGATTGAATGATTTTGGGGAAATTATGGTGACTAGGCAAGTGTTGGTGTCAATGTCCTTTGGAAAGTACAAAGATGAAATTTTGTGTGATGTGGGGACAATACAGGTGGAATATATTCTTTTAGGAAGACTATGGCAATTTGATGGACATGTAATTCATGATGGTTATACTAATAGATACTCCTTTGTACATAATAAAAGAAAAATCACTCGTGTTCCCTTAACCCCAAAGCAAGTGTTTGAAGATCAAGTCAAGTTAACAAAAGAGAGTGATATAGAAAAGTAAGTGGTGTTTTAAAAGAAAAAGAGGCTTAATTGAGAGAAAGAGAAAGATATAGTGAAAAAGAAAAAGAAATTTTAGCTAGTGAGGAAATAAAAGAGAGAAAACAAGTGAATTTTTATGTAAAAGAGAGTGAAGTCAAAAGATTTTTGTGTTTAAATAAGCCTTTAATTTTACTTTTGTACAAAAAGACTTGTTTAAGTAGGAATGAATTTAACTCTTTTTTGCCTAGTGATGTAGTTTCTCTTTTGTATGATTATGAAGATGTATTTCCTGATAGAATACCTAATGGCTGACCACCAATTAGGAGAATTAAGCATAAAATAGATTTTATAACGAATCGATTTCAAATAGGCTAGCCTATAGAAGCAATCACAAAAAGATAAAAAAAAACTTTAAAGGCAAGTTGGATAGCTTATGAGGAAAGGGTATGTGCGAGAAAGCATGAGTCTTTGTACAGTTAGTGTTACTTGTGTCTAAGAAGGATGGGGCATAGAGGATGTGTGTTGACTGTATGCCATTAATAATATCATTATAAAGTATAGAAATCCCATTCTTAGATTAGATTATATACTTGACGAATTGCACGGTTCTTGTGTTTTACAAAAATTGATCTTAAAAGTGGAAAACATCAAATTAGGATAAAAGGTGATGAATGAAAAACTACATTTAAAACAAAATATAGTTTATATGAGTGGTTAGTTATGCCATTTGGACTAACTAATGCACTAAGTACTTTCATGAGATTGATGAATCATGTTTTGAGTGCTTTTATTAGCAAATTTGTGGTTGTATGCTTTGATATTATTATAATTTATAGTAAAAACTTGGATGACCATGTTGACCATTTAAAACTTGTTTTAGATGTTTTGAGAAAAGAAAAGTTATTTGCTAACCACAAAAAGTGTACCTTTTACACAGATAAATTTTTATTTCTTGGATTTGTTATCAGTGCTAAAAAAATTGAGATGAATGAAGAAAAGCTAAAGGCAATTCAAGATTGGAAAGTTCTATAAGTGTGGGTAATGTTAGAAGTTTCCATGGGTTATGTAGCTTTTATAGAAGGTTTGTGAAACATTTTAGTAGGTTAGCTGCACCTTTGATTTAAGTTATTAAACATAATGTGGGTTTTAAGTGAGGTGATGAACAATAACTTGCATTTAATTTGATTAAAGAAAAATTGACTAATGCACATTTACTTGTTTTGCCTAACTTCACAATTTTTTTTGAAATTGAGTGTGATGTTTCAAGAGTAGATATTGGAGTTGTTTTAATGCAGGAAGGGCATCCTATTAACTACTTTAGTGATAAACTAAGTGAAGCGCACCTAAACTACCCAAAATATTACAAAGAGATGTATGCATTGATTAAGGCATTGGAAATTTGGCAGCACTATCTTTGGCCAAAAAAGTTTGTGATTCACATTGATCATGAATCTTTAAAGCATTTAAAGGGTCAACACAAGATAAACAAGGGACATGCAAAGTGAGTGATTAAGTACAAGGAATGTAAGGAAAACGTCATGGCCGATGCATTCTCTCGAATGAATATTTTACCTTCTACCTTACATGAAAAATTGCTTAGTTTTGAATACATTAAAGACTTATAATGATTTTGATTTTGGTAATGTATTCAATGCGTATGAGAAAGTGGCATTTTGTTAGTTCTTTAGTTATAATGGATTTTTGTTTAGAGAAAATAAATTGTGTGTGCTTAAGTGTTTATTATGTGACTTACTTGTTAGAGAAGCTCATAGAGGTGGTTTGATGGGGGCGTTTTGGCATATCTAAGACTTTGGTTGTTTTGCATGAACATTTTATTTTAGCCTCATATAAAATATGATGTAAAACACATATGTGAAAAGTGTATCACTTATAGATAAGTTAAGTCTACAATTAAGCCTCAAGGGTTATATATCCATTTGCCTATACCTAGTAAACCTTGAATTAATATATCTATGGATTTTGTGTTAGGTTTACTCAGGTTAAAAAGGGGTAAGGTTTATATATATGTGATTTTTGATAGGTTTTTTAAAATGACACATTTCATATCATGTCATAAAACTAAAAGAACTAAACTTTTATTTTTTACTACTTGTCACCCACAAACTGATGGTGAAACTGAAGTAATTAATAGGTGCCACATGTTGAGTTAGTATATAATAGGAATGTACATTCTGCAACTAAGTTTTCACCTCTTGAAATTATATATCCATTAACTCCTTTGGATTTAAATCTTTTACCTATGACTGAGCATGTTAACTTAGATTGAAAAAACAAAGTTGATTTTGTTAAGAAGATCCATGAAAAGTCTCAACCAAACATTAAGAGAAAAACTGAAAAATATGCCAACCAAGATAACAAGGGGAGCAGGAAAGTTGTATTTAAGCCCAGTGATTAGGTTTGGTTACATATGAGGAAGGAAATGTTCCCAGCTCTAAACTACTTCCAAGAGGGGATGGTTTGTTTCAAGTTATTGAAAATGATCAATGACAATGTTTACAACTAGACCTTCCAAGTGAGTATAATGTTAGTGCATGTTTTAATGTTTCTAATTTATCTCCTTTTGATGTATGTGATAATTTGTGAAAAAATCATTTTCAAGAGGAAGGGAATGATAAGATTACGGCTAGGGCTAACGAATAGAAATAGAATGCATACATGCTTCAAACCCTAGGACCTATCACAAGAGCTCGGGTTAAAAGATTTAAAGAAGCATTTAATGCTTTAATTCTAGAGGCTCATTAAGGAGAAAAGTGCATTACTACTAAAGGAGAGCCAAAACTAGTTGATGTCATTAAAACCCACTTAAATATGGGTCAAGATTAGTCAATCTAATATAGACATAAAATACAATAAGACTGAAGGCTAAATATTGAATGTAGGTGCAAAATCACGCCTAATGTGGACTACATTTTTTTTCTTTCTTTTTTAGTTTGTTTGAATATAAATTTTTTCTATTTTATGATTTCCTTGTCTGACTAGAAGAGTTTCTTATTTTCAATTTTTCTTGCTATGTAGGGTTTCTTTTTTTAATTTTTCTTGTTTGCTTAGGAAGTTGGCCTATAAATTGGCATGTATATTCTTGAGAAAATCATATTATTATTGATAAAATTGAGAGTGTTTTCTCTTTGATTCTTTAAATAACTTTTCTAAACTTATCAAAATTTTCTTGTGGTGTTCAAACAAGACTTATCACTCACAATTTTCTTTCCCTGTCTTGACTGGGGCATCTATAATATTTTTTTATACCTTTGATTCTTATCTCTTCATAGATAATGGGTTAAGTTTTTTTTTTCTTCTTATAAATTAAAATTAGAATACGATCCTTCAAATTAGATCCTATATTGATTTCGGGTCTCACTACTCTTGGTGAGGTTCATATTAGGGGTTCACATCAAAATAGCCAACCAATTCCATATTTGTTGTGTAGTGAGAAGATAATATATACTATGGCATGTTTTTAATATCGTTTCAAATTTTAAGCTATGTTTTATGAATAGATTTGGTAACTTGGAGATTTCATATGATTGATATCTATTTTAATTATTTTACTTTGATATTAAATTTTTACTTCTTCCATTATAGAGCCTTTAGGACATAGGACAAGCATCATTTGTGAATTGTATTGAAATGTAATTGAATTTGAAACAAATTGACTATCTAATGAGTTACTCATTTAAAGTATATTTTTTGAATTGAGTTTCGAAATGTGAAGTATTACTGAATTTGAAGTATGTTAAGAGTGTCTGTTAGTGGAATTTAAAAGTATGTTATAGTTGAGATTTTGAATTCTCATATATATATATATATATATATATATATATATATATACATAGACATACATATCAGTAGTAGCTAATTGGGAAATGTTTGTACATAGTATAGTTTATGATTTTTTTTATTTGGTTATTTGAAGTGTATTTCTGAAAATGAGAAGTTTATTAATATATGTTTAGACTGTATTATTTTATTGATAAATTGATAATTTTTTATATACAATTTAATTGATATTTATATATTTTGGATGAACGAATTTTTTTTTAATTCTAATTAAATAAGATTTGTTTATAAGTTTGGCACCTGGTGTGGCCACTGTGCTAATGTTTCTAAAATAGTGTTATAGAGTTGTTACATATTTGGACATGATTTTGATGATAAAGATTGAATAGAGTAAAGGTATTTATGATATTATGTGATCATGAAGATATTTTTATATAAACTATTTTTCTGAGGAGTCTTGTCAAAAATACTGTTAGTTAGCAGCATAAAATACTAATTTTGGTGCACCTTGAAACTCCAGTTAATAGAGACATTGCTAACTTTGTGTGTCAACCAACACAATAGGTTTCAATCTTAAAGGAGTAATACAATGACTCATATTATTATTTAGACAGAATGACATACTAACTAGCTAACTTTCAATTTCTCTCATTTGCTATGTACTTAGGATAAACATATAGTTTTGATATGGTATCCTCCTAACCAATCCTAATTGCAAATTAGTTAATGTAATTTGATTTTGTTAAGCTGTATTTATTATCTATAATATTTTCTTATTATGATTCCATTTTAAGTTTTGTGTAATATAAAAGTTACTAATTTCTTTTGCATCATATTTTGATAAAAGTAAAAGCATTCTGGATATGTGATAGTGCGATATATTCGATATGAAGTATAAGGTTGAATAGGTTTCTTTGATAAGTCTATGTTTCCAGTTATAGTTATTTTCTTTGGAATTATGATTTCTATAGGAATATTTTCTTGAGATTTTCTTACATTTCCTAAAAATGATTGTTTTATAGTTTTGATAGAAATGTAAATCTCTACTTTTTGTTTAAATTGTTATGAAACGATTTTGTACAATTTGAAGAGAGAGCTTTATCTAAATTATTGTGATATTGTAAAAAAACTTGTGCGTGTTACTTGTCTTGTTATGTTATAGCTTATGTTATCTGCTCACTGAGTTGTATAACTCACGCCCTTCTATTTCCGTTATTTTTTAGATAAAGTTTAGAATCGAGTTCATGGGTTGTGACATGTTAACTGTTAAGCTGATTTTGGTGAGCCCAATTTATTTTAGTGACTTAATTTATTGTTTATCAGTTTATTGTACTATAAAGTATGCTTCATTACCGCAAACATGATCTTCGCTTTTTATACATATCTAATATTTTTTTTGTATTTGTAATTATGTATGTTTTCTGAATGGATGGTTTTATATAAAAATGGAAACATTATTTCCTGAGCATAATAAATATGAGTTTTCTGAAGATTTTAATTGAGTTTCTAAAATTCTGATAAGTTTATATTTTATATGAAGAGGGAAGCTCTCTATGACATATTTCATCTAGATTTGGATTTAATAGTTATTTTATTTGCAAATAGATTTTGATGTTTGGTTCTATTTTGCATGCAATAACAAATCATTTCAACACATGTTATGTTAAAGGAAAAGATTGAAAAGCTAAGCTTTTGTTGCAAATTCATTTATATGTTTCACATGGAAACGAATTTTGATAATTGTTTTGATGTTTATAGGATGAGGTCATTTTCATTACTGATGCCAGTCGCACACTCTTTAATCAAGGACCATGACAATTTTGATGTTGAAAGTTTTATATTTTGGAAAGGTAGAATTGAATCTTATTTTCTTGATTTAGATTTGTGGGATATAATACAATATAGTTTTGTCTCCAAACCAAGAAAATACTAGAATAAGATTGATAAGAAATTATTTTTCTTGAATGTTAAAGCAATGCATATATTACATAGTGCTTTGAATGAAAATACTTATACTAATGTTAAAGAATGTTCTGATGCTAAATGCATTTGAGATACTTTCAAAAGTATATATCTTGCTAACAATGACATTGTTGATAATTTTGTGAATGATAAGCAAGTAGAGACTAACCTTTACATGATAGCAAATGAAGAAGAATAGGTGAGTAATTCTTAAATTACCTTTGATGAACTTAAAGATGATCTTGAAGAATTGCATACTGAATACTTAAGAGTTGCTAAAAAACTTACCCTTCAAAAAAAAAAGTTTTCACTCTTAGGAGAAGAAATTTCAAAATTGAATGAAGAAAATGCTTTGTTAAAGGAAGAAAATTCTGTTTTGAAGAAGGAAAATTTCTCTCCAAGGGATGAAAACTCATCCTTAAAAGAAAATGCAAATCTCTCCTCTTCATGTTCCAAATGTAAGAAATTAAAAGAAGAATATGAGGATTTAACAAATATCCTTGCAAAATTCACTAAGGGTAGAGATACCTTAAACTAAATATATTGCTTGGAAAACAAATATGTGTATTTGACAAGGCCAGTATTGGTTATAAACCAAAAGCTAGGAAAAATTACTACAAATTTTTTTTGGTTCCATTAGCTATGTCAAGTACTCTCTTCATCACTTGCACATATTGCTACAAGAATGTCCATAGTTCCCAAACTTGTGTTTACAAGCAAAAATATTTATGTGGGAACAAGAAGTGGGTACCTAAGGGTACTGTAAGTATCTCTAACTCTCAAGGATCCAATTTGAAATAGGTACTAAAAAGCCTTTCTAGTACTAACATTAAAGGACCCAAATTGAGAAGGGTACCAAAAGGTCCTCCTAATTCTTCAATTATGCATAAAACTTCATACAAGGATAGATAAATTAGTTTAGCAAAAGAATCATAAAAAAAGGCTTCTCAATGGACAAAATTGAATTTCCAAAGTTCAAAAATCACTAGGAGAAGCCATGGGTAAGAAAATGGTATCCTCAAAATGTAAGGCCAAAGAATTAAATCATAAAACTTCCTATGTTACTATATTTGATAGTCATTGAGGTATATTATTTATTGCCCAACGATATGATCATTGCAATATTAAATTCATGCATGGATTATAACTATCATATATTGCCTTTGATATATGAATTGGTTATACTTCATATATTTATATTGTTAATTTGCATATATCATGATTATAATGGATGTGCAATGCTTAATATCAATTCCTATTCATTTTACTTTGTTTATTTTTTGAGGGAAACATGAAAAATTAGATATAAATATTATTATGCTCAACTCTTTTATGTTAGATTATCTTGTTATGATTTGATCAATCATTTTAAGAGCATAAAAGAATTAAAGCTTTTGTTGACTAAACTGTCAAAGACCCAAAATTGGTTGGATACCAAAGAATTTTTTTTTATATTGTCTTATAGAGAGAAAAGAGATTTCCACCTCAAGCTTGCAATAAAAATATATGAAAATAAAGGGATCTTGAAGATGGATTAAATCAATTTCAAAGATGACAATTCCAAGCAAAGAGCACAAATTCAAGTTCACGGTGACTTCTATCCTTTTCTCTCATATGCTATATATAGTTCACATCTTCTTTTGAGATCATTTAGTTGATATGTCTTAATGTCATATAATGTGCACTCTTTATAAAAAAAAGGAAAATTGATCTATTAATCATAACATGCTAGTAAGTCCTCTTTGAACTTGAAGTGACTTTGATTGCTTTACATCATCCACGTGGTGAATTTCATATTATATGCCTCAAAGAACTCTCATATTATGCCCGATGAATATATTTATATATGTGCTTTTATATATATCATGCAAAGTTATCTTATTGTTCTTAACTTGTGCCATTATAGCATTAAGCATAAGATGGTTATGTGAAGGCACATTAAGTGATTTGAGTATAAAATTTGAAAGATATAATTGAAATAAGCTTTTGGAATTAAAAAATTGTCTTCAATCCTTATCTTGAAAATGTTTTAATACCATGTTTTGTGAAAGTATGTATTTGACGCATGAAAGTCAATAAGGAGTGTTTAAATTTATAAAATCCTTTTGTTTTAGACCCTTTCTAAGAAAACAAGATTCTATGCATGTGAAAAAAGATATTTTAAAGAGGCTAAAATTTCTATATGAGTACTTAAAATTTTTTTTCAAAGATTTAGGTTATGCATACTTTTAAATAGCTTGAATGTTTAAGTTCTGACATGCTATAAATTAAGCATGTATTTAGCATATTTTAAGTTACTTTTTATTTAATTTAAGTAGGAAATAAATAGAGTTTTGTGTTTTATGTTTTAGGAATAATAAAGAGGAAAAGAAGAGGAAAATAGAGAGAAAATATAGAAAAATGTTGCTTTTCGACCCTGCATCTATAATTGAGGCATATCTCTCTCATTTCAACTCTAATTGAGGTGCTTCCAATGGTTCTGGAAAGAAGAGACATAAAGCTACAACTTTCATGTTTGACATTTTGGAAAATTGTGGAAGTTTTTGGGCGCCCGTTGCTTGGCATTCCCAGGAACCAAAGCTCCACAACGCCCGAGAGATGTAGGACCGAGTGCCGTGGCACCCGCCGTCATACCAGAATGCTGAAATCACTATTTTTATGTCTTTTAGCTCTAATTGAAGCCCGATGGGTTGAGTTTTGACCTAGAAATAGTTCTAATTCAATAAGAAGAGGATACTCTATAAAAAGGGAAGAAAGCAAGCATCAAAGGATCAATCAAACTCTTAATTATCTTCCTCAATTCTTCTCTAGATTTTCTTATGGCCCTGTGTCGCTGATTTACTTTTAGTTGGTAAAGGAAGATTGAAACCTCAAGATATCTTCATGCATTGTGTGATTTGAATTTGATTTTATTAGTTCAATCTTAATTGGGTATTGATTATTCATCTAATCTTCTCTTTTCAATGATTATTCATATAATTTCTAAGAGGCCTACTAGTATATTATATATCTTAATCTACTGTTGAATTATATTTTGAACAAAGTTTTTATTATTGTGATTTATGAAGCAAATATGATTAAGGATTTTGGATTATAAATCATTAACCTTATGATGAGTAATTAACTAAATTAGATATAGCTGATGTGTTTATATTTATTTAGCGCTATCAGTTTCTTTAGTTTTTCATGCGATTAATAAGTTATACTTTATTGATGTGCTAAAGCATTCTAGTGTGAAGGTGGGTGTCGTGGTGCGCTATGGATTTGCTTTGATGGGGTGCCACGATGCTTCGGGACTTGGAAACTCTGTGCCACGACGCTCTAGATCTTTGGTGACGCGGCACCGTGACGCTCTTTTACGAGTGACGTGGTGCAATGGCGCCCAAAAACTTTAGAAATTTGCTAAAGTGCTGAACACAAAAGTTGTAGCTCTATGTTCTTCTTTCCATAGCTGTTGGAATTACCTCAATTAAAGTTCAAATGAGAGAAATATGTCTTAATTAGTGACGAAGGGTAGAAAATCAACATTTTTCCATATTTCCTCTCTATTTTCCTCTTCTTTTCCTCTTTATTATTCCTAAAATATAAAACACAAAACTCAATTAATTCCTATTTATTTCTTACTTAAATTAAATAAAAAGTAACTTAAAATATGCTAAAGACATGCTTAATTTATAGCATGTTAAAGATGATGAATACTCTACACTTATTCAATCATGTATTGATTTTGAAGATATTATTTGCACTTTTTGCCACAAAGGGGCATCTTCGAAATTGGATAAAAATAGCCAACTAGTGTAATTTTCCAGGTTGGATATGAATAAAGTGGCTAAAGTTTGGCACTATTTCGTGGTAGCAAGATTCATGCCCAGCTTGAACATGAGTAAAGTCAGGCGAGACAAGGCCATCTTGATCTATGCCATAATGAAGGAACTTTTAATTGATGTGGGTAAAATTATCCATAGACAAATGCTAGGCTATATCCATTCTTGGGGCGGCACCCTCTTTGCCTCAAGTTTAATCACTGGTCTATATAGGAATGCTAGAGTAAGATGAGATTCCACTGAGGATCTCATCCAACCAATGAGACCTATATCCTACACGGACATACAAAAATATAAAGGACATGAGGAAGCAGCAGAAGAGGAGTTAGGCATTCAGCCATTGGTTATAGAGAAACTTGGCAACAGTTTAGCTCTACCACCATCTCAACATACTATTGAAAACTTATGGGAGCAAACTGAGTGCCTTAACCACCAGATGAATGACTTAGCACTCTACTAATACTCTATAGCATAACATTACAATACCTATTTCAGCCAACTAGCCCATGCCCTAAATCTTTCAATAGCATTCCCTGTGCCTCCTGAACCACCTTTTATGCCTACACCCGAGCATGATGACATGAATGGTGATATTTAATTAGGGAAGTTTCACTAGACCCCTCCTCCTTTTATTACTTGTCTCTCCTATGTTACTCTTTTCTATTTTACATCAGAGACAATGTAAATTATTAAGTGTGTGGGGGGTTACTTTATGATTCAGCTGGATGACTGTACAATAAATCATATATTTATGCACTATTTACTTTGTTGCGTGCTACAGTAAAATTCTATGATTTTTGCACTTTTATTCCAGCTATTAAATGGGGTGAGTATGTGAACTTATCTCAATCTATGAGTTTGTGTTAGCTAAACCAATAACCAATGATATAACTATTTAAATTACTAATAGCTCTTGAGAGACATAGGAAAGTCATGGTTATATGTAACTTTAATTTCTTTGCAACCTAAAACTATTTTGCACAGTAACTTTTGGTATTTAATTTGTCTTTTACTAAGAGAAAGTTTATATAACTCAAAATATTTTATAATCTCATTAATTTTCTAGAACTTATTTAAATGCTACTTGAAGCGAAATCCTAGGCTGATACTATTAATTAGCAGATGATTTAGGCATTATTTGATAAGATTGAGCCTTTCAAGCCTAAGCCAAGCAATAAAATATCCGTAGTACCTCTATTTTGAGCTTAATTAACATTTTATTCCATAGCCACTATAAAGCCAAGACCAAATTTTATGATTAATACATTGTTTGTTTTCCTGATTCACTTACTCCATGATTAATTTTTGAATACTTATTTTGTAGAGCTACATTATTAAAAGGGTGGAGCAAGGATAAAAAGAAAAGAAAAATCAAAAGGAAAGAAAAAGTACAAAAATACTGATGAAAGTCTAGGCAGTAGGTGAAAGAAAAGAAATAGAGAACCAAAGAAAGAAGGAATTGAATTCAGTAAAGCAAGAGAATAAGTGTGGGGAAAAAATCCCCCAAACTTGAGAAAGCTCAAGAGAATTAGACTTAATCATATGGTGCTGGGTGATCAAGCCTAAATCTATATATTTTATCTCACCCATAACCTGGCCACATTACAAGTTGAATAAAGCCCTTTTGATACTAAGAAAAGTAGTCTTGGCCTACATTAGTGGAGAATAACATGAAAAATAAACTTACGAAAATCTTAAATATAAATCAATACCCCAATTCTTGAGTTGTATCAACTCATTGAGGTAAAAGATGATTGAACCACTCAAAGACACACATACACTCAAGGCTCAAAAAAATGAATCATGAATTGTATTTGAGTTAAATGTTGCACATAATTATGAAATTTTCTAAAATTTATTTAAGAGCATATAATTTTCACTATAGGGCAACACATTGGTAAGCCTTTCACTCATCTCATATATTGAATATTGTTCACATGAATTATTTTCCTTGAGGACAAGCAAAAGAGTAAGTGGGGGTATTTGACATGCTATAAATTAAGCATGTCTTTAGCATATTTTAAGTTACTTTTTATTTAATTTAAGTAGAAATTGAAATAGGAATTAATTGAGTCTTGTGTTTTATGTTTTAGGAATAATAAAGAGGAAAAGAAGAGGAAAATAGAGAGAACATATGGAAAAATACTAGTTTTTGACCTTTCGTCACTAATTGAGACATATCTCTCTCATTTGAACTCTGATTAAGGTAATTCTAGCGGCTATGAAAATTAGAGACATAAAACTACAACTTTCGTGTTTGCCACTTTGACAAATTTTGGAATTTTTTGGGCACTGTGCTGCTGCGCTCGAGCATTGCAATGCTCGATCCACAGTGCCGCGACTCCCCGTGCCAATTTTTGAAGCTCCCTGTCAAAGGATTTTTGTAGCACACAATGCCCGTTGTCGCACCAGAATGATGAAATCGTGATTTTTAGGTCTTTTTTAACTCCAATTGAAGCCTAATGGGTCGGGTTTTGACCTAGAAATAGTTCTACTTCAATAAGGAGAAGAAAATCTATAAAAATGAAAAGAAATAAAGCATCAAAGGATCAATTGAGCTCTTAATTACCTTATTTAATTCTTCTCTAGTTTGTCTTATGGCCTTGCGCCGCTTATTTACTTTTAGTTGGTAGAGAAAGATTGAAACCTCAAGAGATCTTCATACATTGTGAGATTTGAATTTGATTTTATTAGTTCAATCTTAATTAGGTATTGATTATTCATCTGCTTTTTTCTTTCAATGATTATTCATATAATTGTTAGGATGCCTACTAGTATATTATCTGTCTTAATCTACTACTAAATTATGTTTTGAACAAAGTTTTTATTACTGTGATTCATGAGGCAAATAGGATTAAGGATTTTGGATTATAAATTAGTAACCCTATGATGAATAACTAACTAAATTAGATATAGTCGATGTGTTTATATTTGTTTAGCTCTATCAGTTTCTCTAGTTCTTTATGCGATTACTAAGTTATGCTTTACTAATGTGCTAAATGATTGCTTGTTAATTAGGGTTTAATTGGTCTAATTGTCATTAATTTACTAGACTTAAGGAGGAACAGGGTTAGAATCCCAGTAATAGATATTCAGTTTAAGATTGATTATGTTGTTTATGATCAATATGATTCCTTTACGGTGGATATCAACCGAAACCAATGCCTTTATCATTAATTAATCTCTTAATTACTTTCATTCTATTTTACTTTGTTTTATTTGCAATTATCAATCCCCCTTTCTCAATCACATAAGATAATTCCAGTCTCTGTGGGATTGACTCTTACTCCCACTACTACAGGTTAGTTGAGAGGTATGGTATCAATTTGAGTGTATCTGCGACAGTACGCATCAAGTACCAACATAAAAGGTTTAAGAGTGAAGAAGTATCAAGATAGCCTTATTCCTTGTATTGGAAAATACACTTTCATAAGTCAAAAATTGTTTTCAAATAGTATTTATCTTTAAAATTAGTTGTTATGAAATAATATGTGAAATCTATTTCAAATGAAAATGTTTGACTCATAATTATTCATAAGTTAAATTGGTCTTTATCTTGATATATAAATATCATAGAGTTGGCTTAAATAACAAGGAGCATAAAGATGAACTTATAGGTAAATGAAACAAGACATGATAAAAAGTTACGAAAGATTCATGTGCTTCAAAAATTATATTTCTTTTATGGTGTGGTAGCACAAACGATTCTAAAAGAAAGCTAACTATATTCTCCACCAAACTAGACTTAACAAGCTTTTTATTGATAGATCATATTTCCAAAACAGATTTAAAATGAGAAAGATATGACTATTCAAAGTTGGTTATCTTGTAACTAAAGCCAATAGTCGACTGATAGTACCAAAAATTGACTATTAACTATTGAAACTATAACAATCAACTATTCAATTCTAAAAATTCAAAAAATAGTCGTTAAACACCTAATAATTGACTACTATTCACCGACAATCGACTGTCACAATTGTTGACAACAAAATAACATTGTTCCAACAGCTAGTTCTATGTCCAATCACCTTCAAATGATCCCTAATGGCTATATTGTCCAAAAATCTATAAATATAAGGGTTTATTAAGGTGCTAAGCAATACGTTATAGCTTCATAACCTCTAAGAATGATTATTGAGCTTATTTTATTATAATATTCTTTATGTTACTTTTTATTTGTAATATCCACTCTATTGAGAGAGTTTATATTATTTTCAAACCTTCTATCTTATTCTTTTATTGATTAAGAAGTTCAAGGAAAGCATCCCTTGAAGTTTGGGATTGAAGAAAATCCTTGTAAAGGAGAGAGAAACCCTTGGTACTAACTCTTGGAGTTAAGAGATTGTAGTGGTTCACAAGTTTTTATTGTAAATTTATTGATATAGTGGAGAATCTCAAGTTGTAGTTTGAGGATTGGATGTAGGCTTTGGTGGTTAAAGCTGAACTAGGATAACTCTATAAATATGTTTATCTCTTCCCTAAACTCTTTACATTTCAAGCTGTTAGATTCTTGATGCTCTATTTTATTATTGCATCTATAGATTAACATACAGTTTAATCATTTTCTACTTAATACATATTTTATAACAATTTCAAGATAGATAATTGTTGAACATATTTTAAGATTGTTATAATTTGCTTGGAATTAAGTTTCTGCATGAACTTTGATATACATGTCAAATGCTTTGTTTTTGTTTTCTAAATTCCTTAAGATGATTGGTGCGAACCCACAAGGAAATATAGTAGAACTTGTTCCTAAACACGGCGATGCGAACTTCAGAGGATCTGTACCTTAAATCTTACAGCCAATGCAATGATATATGTACCCCAAGAAAGCCTAAATAGGTCTGGTTGATCTACTAAGAACCCTTGAACAAGAGAGAACAAGGACCCCCAGTGTTAGAAGACACCACAAGGTTGATCAAGCCTTGATAATTCTATTAGTTCTATGAAGAACCCTAGAGAATAACCCTCCTCTCCAATCTTCTATTTCAGAAAATATGATTTTATTCCAATCTCTAAGTCCCTTTTCAAAAAATGAAAGAGATTACATTATATAGGAAAGTCTTATTCCTAACCTAAAAGGAGATTCTCTTAGGGAATAAAACTTTAATAAAAAAAAATAGAAACTATTAATTATTCAAGTTTGACTAAAGAACCTCTTAAACCTAAAATTTTGCTCAAATAGATTACACTATATTAAATCAACATATTTTGCTCCAATAAGCATAATTAAGGCCCAATGAGTCAGCTAATGTGTGCTTTATGGACCTACCTCTTCACTTAATAGTATTTTGGCCTAAAAAGTTCTCAATAAGCCCATCTTCAGCCTAGATAATGTTCAACACGTCCTCATAAGTTTTCAGCCCAGATTCTTGAGTCATTTCATTAGATAAGGTGTCTTAAACATGCTCATTCAATGCTTCTTTAATCATTTTTGCTCGAGCTCTATTAATTAGGCTGCTTGAAATTTTTAATGGATCACTTGAACATTTCGAGCTAGCTTGATCATTGTCATGGTTCTCATCATCTCCTCCTTCCTTAAAAGGATTTTTTCTCAAATCTTCACCTGCATTAAAAGGAGAGAGATCAGCAACATTAAAAGTGGCACTAATATTATATTCACCTAGTAGATCTATCTTGTATGAATTATCATTTATGCGCTCAAGAACTTGGAATGAACTATCTCCTCTTGGAGCCAGCTTTGATTTCCTTTGTGTTAGAAACTGTTCCTTCCTCATATGCACCCACACCCAATCACCAGGTTCAAAAGTAACACGGCTTCTTCCTTTGTTGGCCTTATTTGCATATTGCTCATTTTTCATCTCAATTTATTGCTTTCACTACCTCAACTTTCCTGTGCCCATCAAGGCTAGCTCTTGCATCAATCAGCAATGGTATTAAATCTGAAAGAGTTAAAAGATTAAAACCATAAACAATTTCAAAAGGAGAATATTCAATAGATGAGTGTACACTCCTATTATATACAAATTCAATAAATGGCAAACAATTTTCCTAATTTTTTAATTTCTTTTGAATGACAGTTCGAAGTAGTTAGGTTAAAACTCTATTGACAACTTCAGTTTGGCCATTTGTTTGTGGATGATAAGCTATAGAGAATAACAATTTAGTATCAAGCCTTCCCTACAAAACTCTCCATAAGTTACTAAGGAATTTTGTATCCCTATCTGACATAATAATTTTAGGAACACCACGAAGTCTTACAATTTCTTTAAAGAATAAATCAGCAATGTGAGTAGCATCATTAGTTTTATTGCATGAAATAAAATGTGTCATTTTGAAAAATCTATTAACAACCATAAATATTGAGTCTGAACCCCTCTTTGACCTAGGTAATCCTAAAACAAAGTCTATAGAGATGTCTACCCAAGGTTCACTATGCACCGGTAAAGGTGTGTACAAACCGTGTAGTAAGACTCGAGATTTAGCTTTCTTACATGTAATGCATCTTTCACAAATTCATTTAACATCATGTTTCATTCTAGGCTAAATAAAATGCTCATGCAATATATCTAAAGTCTTTCTTACACCAAAGTGTCCCATTAAACCTCCCCCATGAGCTTCCCTCACAAACAATTCACGAAAAGAGCATTGAGGCACCCATAACTTATTCTCCTTAACTAGATAACCATAAACTCTATAAAATTTATTAAATGCCTTTTTTTCACATGCAAGAAATACTTCAGCAAAGTCAACATCATTTGTATACAAATCTTTGATATACTCAAACCTAAGCAATCTTGTATTTAGAAAAGTAAGAAGAACATACCTCCTAGGTAATGCATCTACAACCACATTCTCTTTACCCTGTTTGTATTTGATGACATATGGAAAGCTCTCAATGAATTCTAGCCACCTTGCATGACGCTTATTTAGCTTACCTTAACCCTTGAGGTGTTTCAAAGATAAATGATCTGTGTGAATGACAAACTCTTTAGGCCAAAGATAGTGTTGCCAAGTCTCTAGTGCTTTCATAAATGCATAAAACTCCTTGTCATAAGTTGGATAATTCAGGGCAGCACCATTTAG
Organism: Gleditsia sinensis; assembly: GCA_037074535.1. Classification (NCBI taxonomy): domain Eukaryota; kingdom Viridiplantae; phylum Streptophyta; class Magnoliopsida; order Fabales; family Fabaceae; genus Gleditsia; species Gleditsia sinensis. The sequence goes on from CM073473.1 coordinate 41,896,761, forward strand.
CTTCTTACTGAAATAAGCAATTGCCCTCTTTTCCTACATTAAAACAACCCCTATACTAACTCCGGATGCATCACACTCAATTTCAAAAGTTATAGCAAAATTAGGTAATGTCAAAATAGGTGCAGAGTATAACCTTTCCTTTAAAACATTAAATGCATCATCTTATGCATTTTCCCATTTAAATCCAACATGTTTCTTTATTACTTCAGTGAGTAGGTAGTAAGTGTGCTAAAGTCCTTCATAAAACGACGGTAAAAACTAGCTAGACCATGAAAACTTCTTACCTTAGTGATTGATCTAGGTGTTGGACACTTTTTGATAGTCTTTACGTTTTCTTCATCAACTTCTATTCCCTGTGCACTTATAACAAAACCAAGAAACACAACTTTCTCTATACAAAAGCTACACTTTTTCAAATTAGCATACAATCTTTACTTTCTTAACACATCAAGCACACAACGCAAATGATTCAAATATTCATCCAAACCCTTGCTATAAATCAGAATTTTATCAAAATAAACCACAACAGATTTTCCAATGTATGCAAGCAAAACATGATTCATTAATCTCATAAAAGTGATAGGTGCATTAGTTAATCCAAATGGCATGATTAACCATTCATACAATACATGCTTTGTTTTGAAAGCAGTTTTCCACTCATCACCTTCCCACATCCTAATTTAATGGTATTCAAATTTTAAGTCAATTTTAGAACAGATATTAGATCCATGCAATTCATCAAGCATATCATTCAATCTAAGAATAGGGTGATGATATTTTACCATTTTGTTGTTCACGAATCTGTAATCAATGCACATCCTCCATGATTCATCTTTCTTTAACACTAGAAGTACTGGAATTACACAAGGACTCAAACTTTCTCTCACATAGCCTTTTGCCATAAGCTCTTCAACTTGCCTTTGAAGCTCTTTTGCTTCTTCTGAATTTTTCCTATAGGTTGGGCAATTTAGGAATTGTAACTCCTAGAATGAAGTCAATTTAATCCTCAATTCCTCTAATAGTTGGCAGCCCTGGAGGAATTTCTTCAGGAAGCACATCTTGAAATTCCTGCAACAAAGATCCAACAATACTAGAAAATGAAGAGTTAAGTTCGTTAGTGTTTAAAAGGGTCTCCTTATAGATAAGTACAAGCAAATGTTGCTTAACTAGAAAAGCACTCCTTACTTCGCTCTCCTTTGCATAAAAGCTCACTCTTGCATTTTCTTTTCTCTCCATTCTCTTTTCTTTTTTATGACTTTATTTTTTTGAACTCTCAACTTTTCTTTCTTTTTCACTCTCTTTTTTCATTTTAAGTTGATCTTCATATACTTTCTTAGGTATTAATGGTGCAAAAGTAATTATTCTTCCATTCATTATGAATGAGTATCTATTTGTAAATCCATCCTTGACTGCCCTACAATCAAATTCCTATGGTCTTCCAAGAAGTATATGGCCAGTGTGCAGAGGAACAACATCACATAACACCTTATCACTATACTTTCCAACTGAGAATGAAACCAAAACTTGTTTATTAACCTTGATTTCTCCCACAATCATTTAACCACTGTAGCTTGTATGGTCTAGGGTGTGAAATAGTTGGTAAATCTAATTTCTTAACTAGTGTAGTACTAGAAACTTAGTACAACTCCCCCCATCAATAACCATATTGCATACCTTATTATTGATAAGACAACATGTGTGAATAATATTTTTCCTTTGCTGCTCCACATCATCTTCCTTAGTTTAAGCACTTAAGGCACACCTGGTGACAAGTGCTTCTCCTTCCACTACATACTCAATCCCATCATCACTAGCATCTTCAAGTGAAGGTATGGAATCATCATTTTCACTTTCAGTCACCACTTCATTATCCTTCATAATCATGACTCTTCTGTTGGGGCATTGTGAAGCTATATGACCTATACCCAAACATTTAAAACATTTTTTATCTCTATTTTTAGAATTTTTAGATTTAGATTTACCTTTGTCCTTAGTCAAAGAAATCTATTTTTGAACAGCCTTTTCTTCTTTCTTCTAACTTTGTTTCATTGAAGAACTAGAACTAGAATTGAATATTAAGGCACCTTTGCGCTTGCGTTATTTTTTCACCTTAATTGCACATGTAACATATCTTCTAACTCCACATAATATTGCAAGTCTACTACATTGGCTATATCTTTATTCAACCCATTCAAAAAAATAGATATTGTAGCATCTCTATCCTCCTTGACATTAGCCTTTATCATAGCTACCTCCATTTCTTTGTAATACTCTTCCACACTCTTAGAACCTTTTGTAAGAGTCTATAATTTCTAGTAGAGATCTTTATAGTAATGGCTAGGTACAAATCTCCTCCTCATTATAGCCTTCATTTCTGCTCAAGTTTCTATAGGATGCTCACCATTTCTCCTCTTATTTAGAACCAACTTATCCCACCAAAAAATTGCATAATCAGTGAACTCTATTACATCCAACTTCTCCTTTTTCTCTTCAGAATAATTATGACACTCAAAAATCAGCTCAATCTTTTTTTCCCACTCCAAATAAGTTTCGGGGTCATTTTTACCTTGGAAAGATGGTATTGTCATTTTAATATTTCCAAGGTTCCCATATACCTGCTTTCTTTCTCTAGTAATATTTCTCCCATGACGCATCTCTTGCATAATTCTTGTATGCCTATTTCTCCCTACACCAACTTCAGACTCATAACCATCATCATCCTCACTCTATTCTTCATCTTCAAACTCATATTCATTTACATACTCATGTTCAGGCCTAACAACTCTTATAGGATTATAACTCCTATTAGGTTGCCTCCTTTGTAAATTAGAATTCCTAGTGTCTTGCCTATCCAGCCTATCTCTTATATCTCCAAACACTACATTAAAGCACTCAAACTATTGTTGCATGGCTTTTATGACAAGCTCTATGTTTTGTGAGTTGTCACTGCTGGTTGACTCCTCTCTGTTAGACTTTTTTTTGAGCTACAAGAAAAATTTGTTAGTGAAAATAAAATATCCTCATAGATTTTCTTACATGTTTGCACTTAAGGAATGTCACTCTACACTTGTGTTTCACTCCTTATAGGCTTTTCTCAAGATGTGTCACTCTTGTATTTTTCCTCTCTTAGTTCCCTCTATAGATTCTTTAAGGTAACTAATGAACTTAAGGTTGTACCAAAACTTGTGGAGCCAATTAAACACTTGGAGATAAGAAAACAAATGTGGATAAAAAAATGGAATTTCAATATAAATAATCTCAAGCACAGTCCAAATCAAACAATTCCTAATAAAATTTTCAGCACACACCTCTTTCCTTTTCTTTTTCTTTTTTTTAATTCTTTTTTTTCTCTTTTGGACCTCTCCTTTCTTTTGTTTTTGGAAAAATATGAAATTCACACAAACAAACTCAAACAAGCTAATCAATTTCAAAAATTCTAAAAAAGCACGTCTAGATAAATATGACTATAATTCACTGTAGAAATTTCGGATTGGAACGATTCCAAAACGAGCAAAAAGATGAGATTTTGAACTATGAAAATGACATATCAATCGACGAAAAACTCAAAGAAAAACTTGACGAAAAGAAATTCAAAAGAAGGTGATGAACAGAGACAAAAATAAGAGCAAACATAAGAAAAGCAGAATATACAATCTGAAGATGAAAAAAATATATAAATAAAAAGATATGACCTGATAGGGAATTGTGCTCCGATATCAAGATGATGTGAACCCACAAGGAAAGATAGTAGAACCCATTCCTAAACACGACAATGCGAACTCCAGAGTATTTATACCTTAGAATCCATAGTCAATGCAATGATATATGCACCCCAAGAAGGCTCAAATAGGTCTGGTTGATATACTAAAAACTCTTGAACAAGAGAGAACAAAGACCCCTAGTGTTGGAAGACACCGCAAGGTTGATCAAACCTTGATAAGGCTATTAGTCTTATGAAGAACCCTATAGAAGAAACCTACTCTCCAATTTGGTATTTTAGAAAATATGATTTTATTCCAATCTCCAAGTCCCCTTTCAAAAAATGAAGAAAGTATGATTCCTGACCTAAAAAGAGATTCTAGGGAATTAAAACTTTAAGAAATAAAAAAATAGAAACTATTAATTATTTAAGTTTGACTAAAGAACCTCTTAAACCTAAAATTTTCCTCAAATAAATTACAATATATGAAATCATCATATTTTGCTAATGAGTAAGCTAATGTGTGCTTTATAGACCTAACTCTTCATTTAATAGTATTTTGGCCCAAAAAACTCTTAATAAGCCCATCTTCAGCCTGGATAATGCTTAGCACGTCCTCATAAGTTTTTAGCCCAAATTCTTAAGTCATCTGATTAGATAAGGTGTCTTGAACGAGCCCATTCAAAATCTTCTTTAATCCTTTTTGCTCGAACTTTGGTAATTATTCCACTTAGAATTTTTAATGGATCACTTGAACATTTCAAGCTAACTTGATCATTGTCATGGTTATCATCAATGATGCACTTAACAATATGTATCCTTTGATACTTGTAATTGTTGATTTTCTCCATCTTCCATCAAAATAACTTCTATCAAAAGTGATTTGAATTGGATTTTAAAAATTACCTATGATTTATTAAAATACCCAATTTAACCCCCCTAGGTATTGGTTGCCTTGTCTAATAGATATAATGGAGAAATCCTTCATTCTCTAGGAATTAAAGTTAATTATTCTAAGAGTTTCATTTGGTGGTTGTTTCTCTTCTTATCTATCAATTTGCTACTCAACTATTCGTATTTCTATACTTGGGCCAGTTTGTGAATGATCTACCACTAACAATTTCTTTGTTCTTTTTCCCTTTGCCATCATCAACTATAACATCTTTGCTCAAAGAAAGGTTAGTTTTAGTAAAAACAACATGCATAGGTTCTTCCCTTAATAAAGTACATTTGTTATAAACTCAATATATTTTACTAGAGACAGAAAAGCTAAGAAAGATACCTTCATCTCCTCTAATATCAAACTTACCAAGATTATACTTACATTGTTGTGAATGAAACATTTGCATGAAAAAGGGTGAAAGTAGCTCACATTGGGCTTTCTAACCTTCCATAGCTCATGGAGTTTTCTTGAGAATGGGCCTTATAAGATAGGTTCAAAATGTATTAAGAAATATTAATTGCTATAACCCAAAAATATTTTGGGAGGTCATTTTCACAAATTATTATCCTTGCATGTCTTGCAAGGTCCTATTCTTTCTCAGTAAATCCTATTTTGTTATGGAGTTCTTGGAGAAGAGAATGTGTAAAATACCATTTTCATTTATTTTTTTTCAAATTCACCTCCATGATCCCTCCTAATGCTAGAAATATAGTACCATTTTTCTTTCTGAAACTTTGTACAAAAACTTTCAAATAATAAAAAGATTTTATCCTTTTAAGCTAGGAAAAGAACCCAAGTGAATCTAGAGTAGTCATTAGCAATAACAAGATCATATCTCTTTCCTTCAAAGGTAAAAGTTTTTGTTGGACCAAAAGGATTGAACTTGTTGTTTGAAAACATTCTTTGGTTTAAAAGAGGTTTCAGTTTGTTTGCCAAGTTGGTATGCATTACATGTTTAATTTGAGGAACCCAACCATAAGGTCAAGTTTAGAAAGCTTGGATGTGAGATGCATGCTATCATGTCCAAACTTTTGTGCCAATAGATTATGCTTAAGTTCAACTAGGAAACATTATCAATCAAACAAGTGGAATTTAAACCTACTTTACCAATACCCATAATTTTTCCTTTACCTTTATCTCTAGAGGTGACATGTCTTCCATCTTTGGGACTAAGAGAAAGAAATTTTTTAGCTACGCTAGTCATGTACCTTGAGCATCAACTATCCAAGAACTATTGACTTTATGTGGTTCTCGATTTTAAGCAAACCTACAAGAAATTCAAACAGATTTAGGTACCCAAGACTTTTTGGGTCCTTTAGGTTAGTTCCTTGCATCTTTAAATAAGAGTGTCATTCAATACTTGTACAAATTTTGAACTAACATTCTATTTTCATTTTAGATACCAGCATGCAAATTTTATAGTAGTAAAAGCATCTTTTAAAAGTGTTGGTTGGACTTGAAGACTTTGTAAAGAAGTTCTTGTAGATGTTTACATTTTTGGTCTTTTAAAAGCCAAAACCAGTTTTGTTAAACATATATTTTTGTTGGCCAAGAAGGATGTTTAAGTCTTCTTTTCCTTGAACAAAATTTGTAAATATTTTATTAAAGTAACAACTTGTAGCTTGAAAGCCTTGATTTCCTCTTGAAGTTCATGAGAACTTGTAGCATTGAGTTTCTTAAGTTCTTTCTTTAACAAGTTACTTTCATCAAGTAAAGCTTCATATTCACTTTTCAAATTTTCATAATCTTTTTTCAAATAAACTTTTCTTTCCTTAAGGGAATTATACTTAATTATCATCTTTTTGAAATATTCTACAAGATCATCTCAAGTGTCTTGCAATTCCTCATAAAAAGCTGATTTCAACATTTGAATTAAAATGTACCTTAGATGAATCTTCTCTTGCCATGAAGCACATATTTACAAGTTTTTCCCCATCCTCTTTTTCTTGTTGCTTGGCATCATCTTCATCGTTCAATGTTGCCATTATTGCTTTCTTTTTTTGGGCTTCTTTAACCTTTTTTTTTTTTAGCAAAGGGCACTCATACTTAGCATGATTGATTCAATTGCATTCATAGCAAATTATAGAATTTTTACCTTGGTCTCCTCATTTTGCTTATTTCTTTTGTCTCCTTCTAGCATTTAACTTGCTATTCACATATCTGGTGATATTGTTGGTGAAGAGAGCCACATCTTCTCCAAATATGTTCTCCATTTCATCTTCTTCATCATCATCTTGGACATAGTTAGACGAAGACTTAAGAGCTATATTCTTATCTTTATTATTATTATGTTCATGTCTATGCAAATAAGTTCTTTTATATGCAATTAACATAACTCTTAATAATTATACGTAATGGAATTTAAAACACCACTTTTAATAGTATCTACCTTTAATTGTCATATCTTGGGTAAGTTTTGAGGAATCTTTCTTACTTGTTCTCCATTATTGTATGCCTTCCTAAGGACTAGAAACCTTTCTAAGACCTAAAATACATGTGGCATCTAATGTGGCATTTATTAGTCCACATAGGCAAAATTAGATACCCATAGTGTTATGTCAATATTTTTTGTTAAATAAATATATGGAGTTGGTAATAAGGACTCATATGATGCGGTTTGTTAAGTGGCAAGTATGAATGTAACAATAAAACAAAAAAAGAATAGGGACCAAAATGAAACTCAATGTAAAGGTGATCAGGGACCAAAATTGCATTTTTGACTCTCTTTTTTTATTAAGTACTTTACTTGAATAATTTATATTGTGGCCAAAAGATATCTAAATTTTATAACCTAATTACTAAATTGTATAAGGTAAGTCATCATAATATAAATAATACTAAAAGGTATAATGTAAGTTTTATACTTTGCATAATGTTTTGAATTACAAATATATATATATATATATATATATATATATATATATATATATATATATATATATATATATATATATATATATATATATATCTATATATAGTATTGTTTAGGTGAGTAAGGGCACCTGATTAATTGGGTACAAAATTGGAAAAGGAGATATAGTCTAAAAACAAATTGGGCTAACTGTTTAACCCACGAGTGATATGAGTCAAGCTAGAAATGGCTTGTTTCTAAACATAAAGTTGGCATTTTACCAATCTAATTCATTTCTAAATAGATTATACAAGCCAACTTACTCGGGTACTCGGATTTCAACAGCTCTAGCTAATATACTCCATATTTAAATTTGTCTTAAGATAAAAATAATTAAATAGTACATATTAATGTATTTGAAACATCATCCATAAATACAATAATTATATAAAATAAGTTCAAACTCTTATATTATATTTAGTAGCTAATAACAGTCCTTATAATAACATTTGTAATCCCAAAAACTTAAAAAAAAATGCATAATTATCATTAATATTAATCAATGAGTCAATGACATTATTTTGAGTCAACAAAGTGAAAAAGATTAATAAAATTAAAATAGTGTCATTTCATAGAAAAAAAATAAAGAAAACAAGTGACTCATTCAAACCAGTTTTGTTCACCGGTTTTTAACTGAATTTTTTGGTTTTTAAAGATTAAAAAGAACTAGCCTTTACACTAGTTCTCTAATCGGTCCATTTTAGTTTTTTCAACAATGCTTTTATATCATTTATCAATAAAATAACTTTTTCTCTACCACAACAATGAATCCCAATTCCGATTTATTTTACGACTGCAATTAATTTTTTTAATGAAAATAAGCTATTGTTTGACAGTAGCTAAAAATAGTACACACACTCACACACACACACACACACACATATATATATATATATGTAAACAAATTTAAACTTATTATTTATCCTTATTCAGTGTTCAATTTTCTGTTTAAATTTTGAAAACATATATAATATTCGTTTTGTCGAAGCTTTGATTTAAGTTTGCACCAATATAAACTCCAAAAAATGCTTCATTCACCACTCTCCTTAATTCCTCAACTCAAAACCTATGTTATTTGATGCCTTCAGCAGATTGGGATTCATTCGTGAGTCCATTATGGAGGCCATGACTGAAGGCCTTTAATACTTCTCGACTTG